>CM039722.1:61805466-61811326 GCA_022539455.1 Dendrobium nobile | reverse complement strand
AAAAAAACCCCCGTTCTTTCGTTTCTTGGAGCAGAGAGGGCGACGAAGAGGCGATTCGCGGTGTTCTTCGTGAGATTGGCTGGAGTTCTCCGGAAAAATTGTTTCGGTTTGCAAATTTCTTCTTTCCATTTCATTCTTCTCCCTATCCTTTTGGCTTCGGCTAAATTATGCCGTCGAACCCGTCTAGGGTTTTGACGGATGGCTTCGTTTTTGAAGATCCATCTCGGATCTTTATAAACAGAGAAAAATATATGGATAATGAGTATTTTTCTTGTTTCAATCACTCGATTGAACTCATGCATGAGAAAAATTCATCAACTCTTGATGATTCGAAAATTTCTGGTAAGGAAAAGGTGGACCCGATTATTCCTAAGAAAGTAAGCTTGCCAAAATCCTTTAAAGAAGCATTAGCTGGATCTGTATCTAATGAAAAGTCGGATTTATCTTTTTCTTCCTCATCTGTTAATGGCATTCCTGCTATTATTTTTTCGGATAAGGATCTACAGATACTTGCTGAACCGTATAAATATGCTTTAGTTGGTAAATTTACGTTTCGTAGACCCTTGATGGAGGAAATTAGGAAATTCTTCAATGATTTACATCTATCTGGAATGTTTTCGGTTACACTTCTTGATGCGAGGCATATCTTTATTAATCTCTCTAATGAATTAGATTATAGTAGAGTCTTTTTGAGGAGATCATATTTTGTTAAGAATTGCCAAATGAGACTTCTTAAATGGTCCATTGATTTTGATATTCATACTGAATCTCCTATATGTCCTGTTTGGTTATCTTTACCGAATTTGAGAATGCATTTCTTTGATATAAAAATACTGCAAGCTATCGGCTCTTTATTTGGAAGGCCTTTACAAGTTGATCAGGCCACGGCAAACAAAACTAGGCCCTCGGTTGCTAGAATATTAGTTGAAATTGATATCACAAAGGAGTATCCTAAAGAAATTTGGCTTGGATCTGATTCGGGTGGCTATTCTCAAAAGATAGAATTTGATAAATTTCCTATATTTTGCTCTCACTGCAAATTACATGGTCATGATATCAATTCTTGTTTTATTTTGAATCCTGAATTGAAAGGTATTTCTAAAAATTATTCTCCTAAAATAAATCCTATAAATTCTTCTAGAAAAGAACAGATACATAACGATTCTTTAAATGATTATTTAAAGAATGTTGAAGAAGAATTAATAGAACTTAAATCTCCTAAAATTGTTAGTACTTCTAACAAAAATCAGGATATGGAAAACAATTCTCTAGAGGAGAATAATTTGGAAATTGTCATTTATGATGAAAATGTGGCGTTTAACAATGGAATGTGCTCTGATTTTTCTTTATATCCTAATAGAAATTTGGAAATTATTAATACTGCTGGTTCTCCTACTATTTCTTCTATAATGCTTCTACTAGTAAAGAAAAATCTTCAGATTTTTTCTTACAAATTTCGGAAAATAGATTACGGGAAGATGGATATGCTTGTAATATCAACAAATCTTCTGATTCGTTGATTGAAGATAAATCTTTGGAGAAAGGTAAAGAAGTGATAGAATTGGAAGAGGTGAAGTTGATTCGGGTTCTTTTAGTGAAACCGAATTATTAGTTGGAAAGAATAAAAATATTTCAATCAGTTTACAATACCCGTGGAAAAAAGGCTTCAGGTAAGTCATCAAAATCCAAATCTTTAGCTAAGTCGCATTCTTATCATAAATAATGATTAATTTCTTAATCTGGAATGTGAGAGGGATTGGTTCTCCCTCTATAAAGAATAGAATTAGAAATCTTTGTAGGGTTCATTTTATTGAATTTATTGCTATCATTGAGCCCATGATTAATAATTCTAAAATTAAACATGTTGCCAGATTACTTGGTTTTGATCACTTCTTTTTCAATTCTTCTAATAAAATTTGGATGTTTTGGTCTAAAAATATTATAATAAATGTTATTGAGGATTTTCCTCAAGTGGTTAATATTTCTATCTCTTATTTCAATACCTTTGTTAAAGGTTCTTTAGTTTATGCATCTTGCAATAGAATGGAAAGGAAATTACTTTATTCTCAATTACTGGATTTTTCTTATTCTATCAATGAACCTTGGTTTGTTGGTGGAGATTTTAATACTATTCTCCGTGCTAGTGAAAGGAAAGGTGGTGCTTTACCTAATATTAATTCCATGGATGACTTTAGTAATATGATTAGGGATTGTAATATTACTGATATTGGTTTTATGGGTTCTAATTTTACTTGGAGTAATAATAGATTATGGCAAAGACTTGATAGAATTTTATTCAATCATTTATGGATTGATAAATGGCCTTTAACTTCGGTTGAACATCTTAGTAGAAGTTTATCTGATCATTGTCCTTTACTTGTGTCTATTAAAAACTGATGATAGAATTAATGGTGTTCCTACTTTTAGATTTCAAAATATGTGGATCCTTCATAGCAATTTTTTAAATGTTGTTGAAGCTAATTGGAATGCTTGTTTGGCCCCGGATAACTCTGTTAAAGGTATGTTGAGATTATGGTTAAAATTGAAAAGGTTGAAATATTACCTTAACTGGTGGAATAAAAATCATTTCAAAAATATATTTTGCCAATATCAAAGATATGGAAAAGGAAGTTTGTAGGTTAGAGAATCTTGTCATTTCTGATTCTTCTTATCTTTCTGAATTGAATTTAGTTAAAGATAATCTTATTAGTTTCAAGATATGGAGGAAACTTATTGGAAGCAAAAATCTGCTTCTAAACATATTTCTGAAGGAGATAGAAATACCAAATACTTTCATGCCTTGGTTAACAAAAAGAAATCTATAAATTTCATTGATAAAATAAAAGATGATAATGGTAATTGGATTTCTGATACTTTATTGAAAGATTCTGTTATTAGTTATTTCTCTAAATCTTTTGCAAGGAGAATCATGTAAAACAATTAGATTATGCTTTTCTTATTGATAAAACCATTTCTATGGATGATAACATGGCTTTAACTTCTATTCCTACTGAAAATGAAATATTTGCTGCTGTGGCTTCTATAAATCCTGATTCTACTGCAGGGATGGATGGTTATACTTCTCAATTTTTTCAAAGTTGTTGGCATACTATAAAGCATGATTTAATAGAGGCTGTTATTGATTTTTTTAATGGCAATGCTATACCTAAATACTTTACTTCTTCTGCCATTATTCTTATTCCAAAAAAGATAATCCGGCTAGTTGGAATGAATTTAGACCTATAAGCTTATGTTCTTTTTTAATAAACTGACTTCCAAAATCATTACTTTAAGATTGGGACCTTTGTTGCCTCGTATAATTTCTCTTAATCAAACAGCTTTTGTTAAAGGGAGACTGATTTCTGATAATATTCTTTTAGCTCAGGAATTGGTGAATGACATCAATATGAAAGTTAGAGGTGGCAACATGTTTTTTAAGCTGGATATTTCTAAGGCTTATGATAACATATCGTGGGACTTTATTTTTAAAGTATTACATCTTTTTGGATTCTCTGATCAATTTATAAGATTGATTAGAAATTCTATAGACAATGTTTGGTTTTCGATTTTGCTAAATGGTGGTTCCAATGGTTTCTTTCATTCTAAACATGGTATTAGACAAGGAGACCCATTATCTCCTTCTCTTTTTATTATAGCCATGGAATATTTTTCTAGATGCATTAATTTTATTTTTGAGAAGAATCCGGCCATGTATTACTCTACCAAAGATGGTTTTCCTGTTTCACATCTCTGTTTTGCTGATGACTTTATGATTTTTTGCAATGGGGGATTAAACCATATTAAGAAAATTAAAAATTTTCTTAATAATTTCTTTTTAGAAAGTGTTTATCTATTAATGATTTAAAAAGCTCTTTCTTTACTTCAAAACATATCACTTTAACCAAGATTCATAGAATCTCTTCTATTACTAATTTTGTTCATCAAAGCCTTCCTTTTAAATATTTAGGTGCTCCGATTTTTAGAGGATTAAAAAAATCTCATTTATTTGATGAAATCATTCAAAAAATGATTGATAGAATTTCCTCTTGGGAATTTCATTTTTTATCTTATGGTGGTAGATTGATTATCCTTAAAAGCATTCTAAATTCTATGGCCTTTCATTTATTCCAAGTGATTCAACCCAATGTTGCTACTGTTATAAGATTAGAAAGAATTCTTAATAAATTCTTTTGGGGTTCTAGAAATGGTAATTTGAGAATGCATTGGACTTCTTGGAGTAAGCTTTGTGGTCCTTTAAATGAAGGAGGACTTGGTTGCAAATCTATCTCAGATTCTATAATTGTTTCTTCTATGAAAATGTGGTGGAATTTTAGGAAAAATGAAAGTTTTTGGCTTCCTTTATGAATTTTAAATATTGCAAGGTAAGCATCCTTTATGTTGTTACTATAAACATGGTGATTCTTTAATTTGGAAAAGACTTTGTCAAATTAAGAATGTTATGGAACCTCTTATTGCTTGGGGGCTTAATTATGGAAATTGTTTTTTTTGGCAAGATAATTGGCTTTTTGAAGGATCTATAGAAAACCTGCTTTCTACTGTATCTTTTTCTGCTATTAAAGTTAATAATTTCTTTCATAACAACATGTGGGATATGGAGCAAATTCTTAATTTGGTCCCTTTGGAAATTGGGAATAAATTTAGAGATTTTTGCTTTGGATAATCAAGGTAAAGGATCTTATTCTTTTCAAATTATCCTATAATGGTAATTTTGTTTTCAAAGTTGCTTGGGATTTTATTAGAAATAAGAAAGATATTTCTATTGTTTACAACTTGATCTGGAGCAATAATATTCCTACTTCATATTCTATTCTTGTTTGGAGAATAATAAGAAGCTTTATTCCTGTTGATGCCATTCTTTGGAAAAAGGGTTTCTTTCTTCCTTCCAAATGCCTTTGCTGCTATCATATTGAAGATATAAACCATGTTTTTATCAATGGTCCTATAGCTGCTAAAGTTTGGATTTGGTTTGATAATTTTTTAATACTAATTACTATAGTGGGCATTTATCTTTTAATCATTTTTTAACTGTTATCCTTTCTAATACTACTAGAGGTCATATTAAAACTGTTACTGCTATCTCTATTATCTGGTTCATTTGGATGGATAGAAATGATGCTAAATATAGAAATATTCCTATGAACCACAATCGTATAATTGCTAGAACCAAAGAGAAAATTAACAGTCTTTATAAGGTGGATTTGATTAATCTTAAGCAATTTCGTGGTTTTAAATTTGTTGCTAACAAATTAAATGATAATATTTTTGAAAAGCTTCATGAATCTACCTTTAAATATGTTATCTGGAAAAAACCTGACATTCATTTCATAAAAATTAATACTGATGGCTCTGTTAAAGAAGGTTTGTATGGATGTGGTGGTATCCTGAGAAATGATAAAGGAAATCTTGTTATGGCTTTTGCTACTCCTATTAACAAATGTTCTGTGTTAGTGGCTGAATTAAAGGCCATCTATGAAGCTCTTAAAATCTGTCTTTCATTTGGTTATTTGAAAGTTTGGTTAGAGATTGATGCACTTAATGCTATCAAAGAGATTTCTGTTGAGAAAAAAGGTAATTTTGAAACCTTTTACATTATTAAAGATATTAAGAGAATGCTATCTCATCTTGACTATAAAATTTCTCATATTTGGAGAGAGGGTAATTCGGCAGCTGATTTCTTAGCTAAAACTGGTTCTAAGCTGGATCATCTTACTTTGTTTCAAATTAATAATATTCCCTATTTATTAAAGGGAATCATTAATTTGGACAAAACTGGTTTACCTTATATACGTTCTTAATTTTGGCTATGATGTTGTGTCTCTTAATTCTTTTTTGGAAGGAT
>CM039722.1:61462966-61800466 GCA_022539455.1 Dendrobium nobile | reverse complement strand
GATTAATAGTATAATTAAATACTCTAATTTAGTTTAATGGAATAATTAGTAATATAATAATAATAAATAATAATAAAATAAATACAAGATTTAATAAATATATTTTAAATACAAATAATTATTATCTACTTAATATTATAAATAATTAATTAGTTGTAGAATGTTTAAGTGGTTAATGAGATAATTAATAATTAAAATTAAATTAAATTATTAATTTTATAATCAAATCTCTAACAGCCTTAAATATTGAGATTTGTTTTCAAACAATTTTTCAAAATTTAATATTTATCATATCAAATAATTTTCAGAATTTAACAACTTCAAAATTTACTAAATCCGAATTTATATGAATTTATTAAATCCTACTAAATTAACTCCAATTCAATACCAATTGCTCCTTTAGGGGTTGTTTGGTATCGGATTTACAGCGGGATTTATGTCGGATTTATGCGAAATCCAGCCAAACAGTTTTTGTGCGCGCATGTCCCAAAAAAAAAGTTTTTGTGCGCGCGTTAAATCCCGGGACGGTAAATCCCGGATTTATGGATTTACAGGTTAAATCCGGGATTCAGTAAATCCATGGGGTCGCCGGATTTAACGGGATTTAAAGTTCGAGGCCAAACATTTCTCGCGGCGCCCTATTTCTACAAACGAACACAGTCGTTCTTCTTCACAGCCGTTGTTGCTTCCGATCAAAATCTCGTAACTTCCGCTTCTGCGTTCGGCTTCTGCGTTCTTCTTTCTTCGCTTTGCTCGTCGCTTCGGTGCTAACCGGAATGGCCGAGGATTCTATTCTGGGGTTTTTGCAGAACAAAGAGGCGATCTCAGACTCGCATCAATTCGCTGCCAGTGTCGGCATCGATCATAACGAGCTCGAGAATGTTATCAAGAGTCTTCTTGGTTTTGAAATTGCTGATGCTCAGGTCAAATCATTCGCCGAACCTCCTCGCCACCCATTTATTTTGATCACAATGGTAGAAATTAAATAAACAATGATGCTTCTGTGAGCAGGAATTCCAGAAGGATCGGTGGTTTCTCAAAGAAAAGGGCAGGACGTACGCACGGGAGGGATCACCGGAGGTTCAGCTGTTCAACGCAGTGCCTCCTGAGGGGATTTTAGGGTTTAGGGAGAGGAACTGCAGGTTTTGACTATTACTAGCAGATGTTGCTGTTCCCTTATGGATCTTCAAGGCCAATATATTGATTAACCCTAGACGCCTCAAAGTTATTATTGATTAACTTAATTAATATAAATTAATCAATTAATAATTAAATAATTAATAGTATAATTGTGCATAAATTAATTATCTAATTTAACTTAATTGACTAACTAATGATATAATTAGTAATTAAATTTAATATAATTAGCTTATTTAATACTTCGTCTGTCACTTTGATCCATGTTAGTTTGTAATTTGCTTTTTATTGAATTTTCGCTCATTTTATATGAACTAAAATTAGTTTTATTATGTTTTATACAATGAACTTGACTTTAGAAATATCTCCTTTAAATTTAAATCCCTAACCATCATAAATCCTGATATATGTTACCAAATAGTTTCTCAAGATTTAACAGGATTTAACATTTGACATACCAAACAGTTTTCAGAATTTAACACATTTCGAATTTACTAAATTCGAATTTACAGGATTTATTAAATCCCACTTAAGTTAAATCTCACTTCTTGCCTTATGGTACATTTGGGACGGATTTTTCCCTGCTGTGCGTCACCGAACGTAACCGAGAGGTTGTTTGGGGTCAAGCGGTGATGCTCTGTTTTTAAAATTTCTGTGTCCCGCGATTACTTTTCCCGTCCGAAGGAACATCCCTGCTTTCGGGCCCGTTTGATTTACCGTAATTTTGCCGTTTTCAGTTTGGATCAGTGAAAATTTTATAATTTAACTGTTTGTTTAGGCAGGGTTTTAAAACTATCGTTTGCCACACCGCCCTTTTTTCGCCGATTTGAGAAGGATAAAAAATCTGTTTCTCCGTTCTAACACCTCCGTTTAAAACCGAAAAAAAAGTCGGTGGGAGCCAAACGAGGCCTTCGCCTGCTTTGGCCTGCTTTCCGCTGTTCGGAAGTTAAGAAATACGTCAATACCCTTACAATTATATACCCCGTCTTCCTCATTCTGGAGAACTTCCGCGACCATTTCTTCCTCGCTGTAGCACGACGCGTTTTGTAATAACTCGATGCAACGTCCCTGGTTCAGGTATTTCTCCAAATTTGTAGTTGTAAGAACTCGATGAGAGTAGAACAGAGCTTCAGCAATATTACTTAACAAAGCTTTCTACAGGGTTATTCGCAGAAACAGCCCCTGTTTCTAACTCTCGAGTTCTCCGACCGCTCTCTCCTCCTTCTCCTAACCAGACGGCTTAAAGAGCTAAAGGTCCATCCCATCTCCTCGACCTCCATCGCATTCCAGTCCGATCCCGCCGATCGCATTCCACAGGTAGCCGCGACTGTCCGTTCCGCCTCGCCTCCCCTCAACCTCCTGCCCTACCGTAAGCCGCTGGCTCCCGTCTCCTCTTTGATCTGGGCCGAACAAGAGCGTCTAAACCTTGTTTCTCCTCCTGACAAGCAGGTTTTACCCCTAACTTTCCTCTTCTCCTTCATCTTCTATCTTCTTTCTCATCATCTTCTTCTCCTATTGTCTAAAACTTGGAAGTTTTAACAGGCAAATGCTACACAAATTTTATGCTATTATACTTGGTGTTCATTTACCGAATTGAATTTACATATAGTGAGCACTTTCTAATGCAAATTGTAGCTTTCAAGATCAGCGCTCTTACAAAAAAACTTTTTTAGGGCATGGTTGGATGTAAACAAAAACACAGGGATTTTGAAATCACATGTTTCAAAATGCTGTATCAGGATTACAATCATTTTTAAAAGGTTGTAATTCTAAAACAACTCAACTTGTTTGGTTAAAGGTTATATTATTTTGATTGCTAAATCCATCGTCCTATTTAGTGAAGTTTAATTCTAAAATCCATTAAACTTAATTGTGATTTCATTTCCACTCATCTTGTATTTGAAAATTAAAGCATTACTTTTAAGTTTTTCTTTTGAGATGTGTAAAAGCCATATTATTATTAAATGCATCCAACCAAATGGTGTTAGTCCAGCAAATTTTTTAGTTTTCATATATACCAGAGGAGGCATATGAGTATAGAATTGGGCAATCAATAGTACAGACGGAAGGGAATGATTTTAATCGGGAGGTACGAGATGGTGAAGGAGCAGAGGAGATGGTCCAGTTACGAGAGAAAATCACAGATGCATTGATGGATGAGATGAATTAGGAAGTTTCATATGTTTGATAGCATGTTCAGTTGTATTTGATTAAGTTTGTGAATCATATGCTGATATATATATATATATATATATATATATATATATATATATATATATATATATATATATATATATATATATATATATATATATATATTAACAAAAAATTTATTAATAAGTGAAAGGGTTACATCAGATGTGAGCAAAAACAACAAGTAACAGGAAAGAGGACAAACCAAAAAACCCCACATACAAGATAAAGGCAATCCAAATGAGGGCTCAGTAGAACACCGAGACTACCAGCACCTCGAGATCCCTCAAGGACCATCCAGAAGGAGTACCAACGGTTGCCATAGGAAAGTCGACGATGGTGCGAGCCCCAGCACATCATAGCCCAGTAATTTATCATCCAAACGAAAAGCCAACAAATGAAGACACCAGTAGCAAGCAAAAATTAAACAGATTATCTTCTTCTACCACCTCGCTTCCACAATTTCCCACGCGAGCTGGCCCTAAGAGTCCTATCAGGAACCATTTTAAAATCAAAATCAGGATCTGAAAGGAAATCAGAATCAGAATCAACATCAGACGAATTGATCAACCAATCACCATGTGACCTACATCCCTTCCAGAATTTGATCCCACTACAATTTTGGCTGCCGAAAGGTTAACAGGAACATTAATAAAATTACCTAGCACATTAGCATTATCAACTTGGCCCCCCACTGAAGAGTGCACCATTCTAATCTCGGAACCCTCCACATTGCCCAGCACAGACGAATCACTAGGTAGCCCATCATCCACAACAGTAGGATTAGAAACCAATTTCTCACAAACAACTGGCACCAAATTAGTTTTCGTACTATCAACCCTCTCAGCCATCTGCCCAGAATCGACAGACGAAGGAAAGAAAGGAATAGCATTAGGAGAAAGCAAATTCTCAGCCACACCCGTAAAACCATCATCAATTAAAACATTGCCATCCTGAACAATTTCCAAAGTCATTTCAACAGGGGGATTAGAGACCAGCTCTCCACACGGAGCAGCTACATCATTGTTCAACCCAAACACATTCGGCACAGTCACAGCATTATTGTCCAACACATCATCAACAGCAGCAGGCACATTCGGCACAGGCACCCCGCCAAGATCAATCACAGGTTTAGAAGTTTTAAGAGTGGGATGTAAGATAGGGCAGGACCCCTTAGAATTGCCTAGTGAGTTACAATGAATACAAAACTTAGGAATATCATCAAAAATAACAGACTGCACCTACCCCGACTCCACAGAGCCAACCCAAACCTTATCAGGGCGTTTCAAGGTAACATCCATCTCAACTAGAATGCGAGCTATAGAAGGTCGCGAACCAGAAGCCGTCGCCAAATCAGATTTGAGAGGTTTACCGAAAATGGATCCTAAACCAAAAAGAATTCTAGGAGAAAATAAATGAGGTCTAAGAAGAGGGAAAGAAACCCAAATCGGCACCACCGGCGAATCAACTTCAACATCCAAATGGGGTGACCATTTCACCACTTTCATAAAACAATTTTGAACAAAATAAGATCTATGTGCAAAAATTCTGCAATAATCAAAATCATTTACCAGTTTAATCAAAACATTCCGGACATTGAGGACGATGACTGAGAAATCCCCAATCAGCTTTAAGTTGAAACAAAATTTACGAATAGCATCGACAGACGGCCTCCTCCCCGAAAAACGACCAACCAAAGCAAATTCAAAAGGTCTCGCAAGAGCCCTAATTTCCTCTTCAGAAATAAGTAAAGCAGGCAAACCACGATGCGAAGAAAAATTAAGATCGGGGAAATCAGTGGACGGAATACCAGAAACTGCTTCTTTGAAAGAGAGAGTGGCCGCGACCCCCACCCCCCCCCCCCCCCCCCCCCCCCCCCCCCAAAAGACCCGGATCTCGCAAACGGGAGGAAGCCATGCATAAACGCAAGAGAAATCAAAAGAAGAAGCTCTCACCAGCGAGAGAGCAGGGACGGAACCGAAACCCTAGCAGAGAAGACGGCATAATAAATCCAAGAAAATTTTCATATATATATATATATATATAGCTGCATTACTTTTTCTTTTTTTTAGTGAATATGGCAAGCTTCTTCAGGCCAACATGTCAATTTTATTTGAATCTTGTATGTATTTCTCTTTGCTTTCTTTTTATAGTAAAATGAACTTTTCGAGAGTTTCTTGAATTTTTTATACAGTTTATATAATCATGTTGTTGAAAGTAACTTATTATGTTCGCCACATGAACAGAAAAAAAAAATGTTGTTGAAAGTAACTTTGGTTCATTTAAAATTTTGCAAAGCATCTATTAAAGGAAATCGTTTGATTTCTTAGTCAGGGCTAGCCTTTGTGATTATTAATTCGCAAGATTTAATTTTATATACAGTTTATCTAGATGATATTGATTCGCAAGAACTAATGATTAGTGTGATATCCTTCCCTAACTTGTTATGTAAATTTCAATATAGAATGACTCTTTGAAATCGTAATTATAATTTTTATTTTTTATTTTTATTTTTATTTTTTGTACGGCTTACAAATATTTTTAATAAAAAATTATTTTTTACAACAATGTTTAAAAAAAAAATTGTCAGCTTTAATATATTTAAAAAAAAAATTACCCACTTAAGAAGTGATACAATTTTGATTTAGAATTGTTAGTTGATTATCATATATATTTAAAAAAAAATTAAATTTTAAAAAATTATATATTTCATCTAAATCTATACTACTATTATAAAAGGGGCTTGAGTTTCCTTCCTCTGGCAAATCTTGTTCATCTATTCTAATTATTTTTTAATTATCTTGGCCGTCCATTCTATTAAAAATATTTAATAAATCAAAAAATTCACATCTATACTACTATATAAAAGTGGCTTGGGATTCCACCCATAGCAAATCTTGACCGTTCATCTATAAATTTTAAATTAATCCACAACGTTCATATATGACTATTCAGATTCTATTATTTATCACTTTCTATAAAACATATATTTATTCATTTATTTACTGCCACAATTAATTCTAATACAAACTAATTAATGTCCGTTTGTACGTGCTAATTTCTTTTAAATAAACAAAATAAAGCCCTCCTCGGTTACCTATTATATCGCCCCGACTTGGCCTTTGACGTTCCGCATTCCTCTCCCGTAGAATCTCCAATTGCCAATTAATGTTAATACATACCAATTAATGCCCGTTTATATGTTCAAATTTCATTTAAACAAATTAATGCCCACTTAAGCCTCAGTTATCTATTATTCACGATTTGCTCGATCTTGATTCTTGAGCTTGACCTTCAGTCTTCTCCTTCGGTGGCTTATCCAATTATTTCAGCCTATTCAACTTCTATAACGGTTCCTCTTCACGACATCTTAAATTTCGAACCATTCTCCATCTTGAGCTTGGCGGAAGAGTTCATTACCCTACATTACTTTTCTCACTCTCAGCGCTGCACCAACACTTTTCTTCTCACGTTTTGAAAGGATTTTGTAAACTTATCTCTCTCTCTCTCTCTCTCTCTCTCTCTCTCTCTCTCTCTCTCTCTCTCTCTCTCTCTCTCTCTCATTTCCATCACCCTATAATTTGAAAGGATTTGATCAACGGCATATTGCTTTATTCAGCACATCATTGGTTCATGTCGCGGCCTCTTCGTCACAACTTTTCTCCGCCTCTCGGCCCTATCCCCAACATCCCTTCAACCATCAATAGCAGCAGAATCAAGAAACCACAACCCCAAAAGGTGGAGAAGAAGGCAGGGATATCCGTGCAGCATGCACTCTAACACATTGTAAGTTCATTTTACTTCTGATTTATGTACCATTTTGGTAGGTTTTTAGTTGAATGTATTGTCTTTATGGTTTTGCGAATATCTAATACTGAGATGGAGCGATTCGGCTTTGATTTCGGGGGCGAGAGATACCAGCATCTCGCCGTCTATTGTGCTCTTTCCGCGCAAGGAGTCAAACTCAGCTTTTTTATTTATTTATTTTTTACTTAGGGTTATCAGCAGCACATTTTTTCACAAACACATTTAAATTTAGCGAAGTATCTTGTGAACTGGTTGTGCTGTTGGTGCTGTCTCTTTGGTATTCTGGTATGTCTGCGCCTATGTGAGCAGTGAGGCTGAATCGGTGGCAGCTTCTATATCTATCATCCTGATATCTTGGTCATCCCTCCATGTTAATCACTTGAATGGGATGCTTGCGATGCACTAATGCACATCCTTGTTGGAGATTGATGGTTGATTACATGAGCATCAATATGATTTATTTTTAGGTGCTGTTTGGCTAGAAGTAGGATTAAATGCTACAAATACAGATTTATTACATATTGAAGGGATTAAAACCTAAAAAACAGGTTGACATGACAATTGTTAAATCTCACTATCTCTTGATATATTGTTTGATTTTTTTTATTTCAGTATGTAGGATTTGTAAGATAAATTCTGAAATGTGTTAAATTCTATGAATGACATGATTGGACAAACATGGAGCTCTATGACTAACGAGGCTACAAAGAGATTTATCAAAATATGGGATTTAATGTTACAGAAAATTTTTATGGTTGACTGGTTTGATTTAAATGAAGTCTTGTTTAATTAATAAGATACCAAACAACTACTTATAGATCGAATAATTATCACTGTGAGCCGTGACGGGCACTATGATTGCAATGGATTCTATTCTTTGATTGATGCAGTTACTTATTGTTTTTTGGTTATTATGTTTTAGTGGGAATCAATTATGTTGCTTGCTTAATTCACATTCAAAAATTTTAGAGGTGTATCTCCCATTTATTTTAATCTTGAAATTGACATTATAGCTTGCTTTAGACATGACTTACTAAGAAATTAATACTATTTTCTTTCTTCTTACCTCTACTTCCAAAACATATGGCATTGTATTGTTCAATATAATCATTAGATTAATCATTCAATGGTTTAGATATTGGTAGATACACTATTAAATGAAAAATGTATTGGTAGATACGCTACTAAATCAAACATATTTGTGAAAAAAAAAAAATATTTAGAGTTGCATATTATTTTAACAATACAATTCTAATTTTATCTTATTATTGACATGAATAGAAAGTCAATGTTATTAGGAATGACAATTGATTTGAGGCTGCTTTGTCTTCTAGACTTGGGAAGAGAAAATATGACAAGTTGTTTTGATCTGACTTGGATCGAATGAGGAAATATGAAACGGTGAAGATAAGGTGTGTTGATGCCTTGATGATGAGATTAAATTTTGATAATTCAAAATTATTAATTAATATTAGATTAATTATAAACTGAAATGATAATATTTTATATTAGATTAGAAATAATTGAATCATAAATAACTTCTTTATAAAAATCCCTTTTTTCTAAAAAATAATTTTTCTGATTGGTTATTACAATAATTGAAAATCATAGAACATTTACTATTTAACAATTAATTAAATTTTAATTAAAAGAATTTTTTTTTTATTCATATGTAAACACAATTTATTTTTCTCTCTAAAAAATTTAAACGAAAAAAATTGAAATATTTATCCAAATTTTTTTAAGGGCATTATAAAATTTATGATTATAATAATTATTGGAATGTTCATTGTTGGGGTATAGTTATACTTGCTTCTCTATTTAAAAATGAAACTAAAATTTATAAAAATATTTTTTTTTATTTTTTAAAATATAGATATACATAGATGGGATAAAAGATAAACATTTTCAAAACTTATCTCATATAAAGAGAATAATGTTTTATATTTATTACAGTCATGATGAAAAAAAAAATCACAAATAAGTTTACTCTTATCAGCATATTATATTACCAAATTTCTCATTGGTAATTTGATTTTAAAATTGTTTGTAGCAATAAATTTATAAAATGAAATTATTATTTTAAATGAAATATAATGAGTAAAAAAGTAATTTTCTCCCAAGTATTTTTTGATAAAATTATTATTTTTATTAATGTTTAAAATTCTATTAACGTTCAATTAAAAAAAATCTCATAACTTTCAAGAAAATATGGCTTAAAAAATAAATAGTTGGTGTAATTTAATACCAAAATGATTCATGAATGATTGGAAATTCCTATCATATAAAATTATTTACCTAATCATATTGAACTTATCATGATGATTATAATTATTTATAATACTAATTTTTTTCATCTTACTAATGATAATATAATTAAAATTTATGATATGAATTTTTATTTTAATATTTTTAGTCACGTGCATTTAATGCTAAGACATTTTTACTAGTATATATAAGGGTATGAAGGTAAATTGTTCTCATACAGCTGCAGCACAACAGTTCTACAGTTACGCTATCCAAATAAAATATAATGATTTATATAAAATAACTTCAGGAAACAACTTTCTGTATAACAATTTCACAACCTATTTTACTGATAGCGGCGGCCGTCCTAAACTCACCCTTAGAGTTCACCAAAGCGCACTGGCTGGTTAGTGCGGTCGCTGCGCCCTTATCTCGTCCTGGGTGAGAAAGAGACCGTGGAAGCCGTACGGCACCCGGCTGGGCAGAATAACCTCCGCAACCAAGTCGAGTTGAGGCGAGCGTGCGTCCATGATAATGAATTTGGACTCTCTGTTATCCTCATTGTGCACGTACAAGACGACGTACCCGTCGTCCTCCTCACCTCGGCTGGGCCCAGCCGGCACGAAGAATGGCTCTCCACCGAAGCAGCCCGGACCGAAATCCCGAGCCGCAACAACGCAGTCGCCCCTTCCGCAAAGGGAGAAGTCCAGCTTCCTCACCCCGGAGATCTTAGGGAAGGGATCACCCACCCCGAGGTAGGCGAATCGGTTCTTCCGGCCAACGTAGCCCGGGTGGATGACGCCGAAGTCTAAGTTCTCGGCGGAAAGAGGCGTCCTCGAGATAGCCCCGCTCCGCAACTCGATGCGCACCATCTCGACACTACTGTGAACCAACTCCATCCTCTCCAGCGCGTGTTCTATCGACAGCACGTTAGGCGCCACCAGTACTATGGTGTCCTCACCCTCCTCCCACGCGTTCAAGGCGTGCATCAGGTTGAACCCGGGCACCTCGAACCACCTCATCTCAGCATCCGACCGGGCATACTTTGGCAGAATTCCAAGCCGGGGAACCTTTCCCCGTTCCGACCCAACAGGCGATCCTCCACCCGGCGCCACCATATCCATCGGCTTCATCACGATCTGAATGTCGGGGAATATGGCGAACCGCTCCGTGATGGCAAAATCGTGCACCATGGAAGGCTGCGCCAGCGAAAAGATGGGCACGTCCTCCCCCGTCTTGTACTTCCCCTCCGCGTCGAAGCGGAAGTAAGTCAGGAAGGGCGGCACCGGCCCGTATCGGAAGGCGAAGAGCTCCCCCGTGGCTGGATCTTTCTTTGGGTGAGCGGTCATTCCCATGGAAAGCTTCCCTTCGAAGTCGCATCGGCCAAGGGTCGTGATATCGCCGTCCTCGGGCGACATTCGGACGGCGTAGGGTAGATCGGACTCGCCCAGGGCATAGAGCCGGCCGCCAAAGAAGGTCAGGCTAGTGTTAGCGAGGCCGACGCCCGCCGCCGGGTTCATCTGCCCGGTGAGAATCCTGGCGGCCGCAACAGCCCCTCGGGCGATGCCAGCTGCACCGTGGAAACCGGAGAAGACGTTTGGAAGAACGGGTCCACCGGCATCGCGCTCGAGGAGGTACTTATAGGTGCGGACATAGCGGGAGCAGAGGGTGGCCGGAGCCTCGCCGTCTCCGTCGCGCGGGAGTAGGAGGGCGTTGAGCATGCCGTCGCCGTCGAATAGGTGGTGGGGTCCGCGCGGCAGATACTGTGGGTTGGGCCCATTGCGAATGTAGGCGCCGCCTCGGAGGCAGGCGGGGATAGCGCCGCGAATTACAGGGCAAGGTGTCGGTGGCAGCTCATTGACTGGAGCCCAGTTGTTGGAGAGGACGTGGCGTGGGTCGACGGAAGAGCGGAGGTGTGGTGGGTCTATGAAATTGTTGATGAGTTCGTCCAGTGCGATGCACAAGGCAGCTGCTGCGGATGGCTCCCGGGAGCGAGTACGCGGACTTAGATATTGAGGCTTCGTCTGAGGCATTTGCATCGGAGACGATGATCCTTGGATGCTACTTCTATCGCCATAATTATCAGCAGAGCCGCCCTTGGTCCTCATCGAACGTTCTGGCTTCTCTTTTGTCTCGACGTCCGAAATAACGGGCGATGCTGGTGTTGGAGCAAATGGCTTCATCGGGTAAATCAAGGTCTTGTTCCTACCGGAGAGGAGACCGGTGCTGGAGGTGGACAATAAGAAGGTTGAGAACAAGGCATCCATTGCATTAGCAGCCCCTCCAATTAGGATAGGGATTTCGAGAGGCATACTTTAGCCAACTTGATCCAATTTGATATTTGTATGTAGAGTGCAGTAATGGAGGAGGAGAAGTATATATGATGTCTGCTTTGCAGTGGGAAACAAGATATATGAGGTATCTAATGCCTCCTTTGGAGTGGGCCAAACAAGATATTTATGAGTATCTGTGATCTACAATTTTTTAAATACAAATTTAAAAACGATGTTGATTGTCGAATATGATCTTATGCCAACTGCTGATTAGCTTTAATCTCATTTAACAGGTTTTTAATGTGTATGGTGATTTTTGTCACAAGAGCTAATCTGGTATCTTATCTCCTTTGGAGTGGGCCTAACAATATTTTTTTTCTCTCTCTACTTTTTTTTGTTTTTTTCGCTCCATGGGGCCAACTTTAGCCAACTTGATCCAACTTGATATTTGTATATAGAGAGCAGTAATGGACGAGGAGAAGTATATGATGTCTACTTTGCAGTGGGAAACAAGATATATGAGGTATCTAATGCCTCCTTTGGAGTGGGCCAAACAAGATATATATGAGTATCTGCGATCAACAATTTGTATCCATAAATGAGTTGTAAATAAAAATTTAAAAATGATGTTGATGGTCGAATATCATCTTATGCCAACTGTCTGGTCAGCTTGTTTTTAATATATATGGTGACTTTTGTCACAAGAGGTAATCTGATGTCTCCTTTGGAGTGGGCCTAACAAGATTTTTTTCTCTCTCTACTTTTTTTTGTTTTTTTGCTCTGTGGGGCCAACTTTAGCCAACTTGATCCAACTTGATATTTGTATATAGAGAGCAGTAATGGACGAGGAGAAGTATATGATGCCAACTTTGCTGTGGGAAACAAGATATATGAGGTATCTAATGTCTCCTTTGGAGTGGGCCTAACAAGAGATATAATATATATCAGGATTTGTGCTCAAAATTTTTTATCCGTCAATGTAAAATTGATGTTGATAGTCGAATATGATCTTATTCTTATGCCAACGGGCTGATCAGCTTTGATCTCATATAACAGGTTTTTAATATGAGAATTACTGTATATGGTGATTTATGTTTATATAGTTAACTTTCAAAAAAAAATTACACAAAAAAAGAGCAAGCTGGTGGCATGGTTTAAAATATGGAGAACGAAAAAAAAAAATATTTATTTTTGCGTTACGCGTCCATCTCTGGCCTCCTATTTTGTCTGCAGGTGGCTTATCCAAATCATATAAATTATCAGAGATTTAATGCTTGTGATTCAGATATTGATGGGAATAAATACTCTTTTTTGAGTTTTAAAAGTAACACATATAAAGTTTTATCTCCTACAACTTCAACAAAATGATTGAAAATTTAAAATTTACAAAATTGAAGTTAAATATTTTGAATGACACAATACCAAAAAAATATTTAGTTAAATACAAATTTCAAAACAGTTTTCAAATTTCGCATCATCAAAGTATTTTGGTTAGAATTTTTTAACTTATTTTGAGAATATCATTTAACTTAGAGTTAAGACAATACAATTCAACAAGATGAACACAATGATGCCAATATCTTTTGATCAAAATTTAGGTGATTTTAAATCATTTAGTCTTGTGCATAATTTAAAATATTTTAATGACTATAAAAAAATAAATTATAGATTTGAAACTCTTTTTTTTAATTAAATATAGCATAGATAATAATATATTTATTCATAGAAATGACATTATACAATATATTCCAAAATAAAAATAGAGTTTTAGAAAAATGCTTATATGGCCAAAAGTTTTATCTATCTAATATAAGTAAGATATGTTTTATTTTATTCTAGTATATATGTCTGTGGGACTTAGCAATAAAACCTGAGCAGCTCGATCATGAAAGATATACAATGCTTTTAGTTAATGTAATATTTTATTTTTATGAATTTTGTTTTGCTTAAAGAGTTTTCTATTTTATTTATTTTAATTCGTGGATGTCATTTCTAATTTATTCTATTTAATTATTTTTGATATGTCATCACAAATTTATCTTGATCGAGCATGAATCTCGAGGCAAAAAGCTAGTTGGAAACTTCAAAGATTAAATTCAGGAGCATCTGAACTCCGATTTCAGCGAGCTTATAGTCAAACTGAGCGTCTCGGAAATACAAACCCAACGACACCAAATTCAACCCAATCCGAGCCCAAATGGGTCTTAATCAAGGACCCAAAGCATTGTTGGAAGGTTCAAACCACAATTTGAGTTACCAAACGGTCTCCAATTTTAACGAGCTTATACTCAAATCGAGCGACTCGACGAGATGAATCCAACGAGTTCAAGATCGCCGAATTCCGACATCACTAAGGCCTTCAAATGTCCAACGAACGATGCACAATTGTAGGATTCAATATCGGCCGTCCATTCGACCACTCCCTATTCGCCCCTGATCTCACGACTATTTACGAGCCATGCCACTCCAGAAAAATTATAAAAAGAGCCCTCATTCTTCACAAAGGGGACTCAAGTGAAGAGAGAGAAGAAGAAGGGAAGAAGAAGAAGAAGAGAAAGGAGAAAGGGAGAATCTTCTCCTCCTCGACCACCGCCAGAGCTCTTCCCGCCGCCTGAATACACCGGAACTCTGCCGGATTTTCGGGAAACGCCGGGATTTTGCAGAACTTTGTAACTTTGTTTCAATTAAGAAGAAACTGATTGTAAACTGATCGTCCTAACTTGTGGGACGGATCAGCTTCTTGTAATTTACGCAACACTAGTGGAACTTTTTCAACTGGGCGTGGCTCCGTGGTTTTTTCCCTTTTCAGGGTTTTCCATGTAAAAATCCTGGTGTTCATTTTCTTTTCTGTTTGTGTGCTAAATATTCGTGCAACTCTAAGACGTGAATTTGTAAACTCTACCGCCGCGTATATTCTAGCCCGCAACAGTTTGGCGCCGTCTGTGGGAACACTATCCCACTGCTTCAAGTATTGTTGTGATGGTCAACAGACGCAGTAGTCGTATCATTGGAGCTTCTCGCTCCAACTCTCGTCAGTCCAGAAATCCGTCTATTAACCATAGACGCCCGATGTCTGCCTCTTTTCATCCTGGGGGGCAGAATGCTGCCGGAGAAGGGACCTCGGGACCTTCTTTAAAAGAAAGAATCTGGAAGATGGAAGAATCTCAGAACGATATCCTTCAACTCCTGCGAGAGAATCGGCAGCCGGCATTGGCACAACGGGAGGAAGTTTTTCTCCCTCAGGATCCACCACGGGCTGAAGATGTCCAATTCGAACATCTTCAAGAAGAAGTTCATCTCCCTAGAAGATTTCCTCAGTCTCAACAGGATAATGAACTTGTCGATACAGCAAGTTCTACACATCCTTCGCCCTCAACTCAGCAACCTCACTCTCCCGGATCTCTCAGAAGACTCTGATCAACCACATGTTGCGGAGCTCCCTCACGACGCCCTGCGTCACGAACTACGAAAGTTGGTAAGGGAAGAATTCCCCCAAGGGGATGCGAGACAAACTCTCCGACAGAGGAACTTTCAGGAATCATCACCTCTAACTGAAGTCGTTCTTCAGCACCCCATTCCGATCGGATTCAAAGTGCCAAACGTTGAGTCCTACAACAGGACGACCGACCCATATGAGCATATTGACTACTACATAACCATCATGCATATTCAACGAGCATCGGACGCACTCCTTTGCCAGGTTTTTCCTGCCACCCTTAAAGGACAGGCTCGAACGTGGTTCTATTCGCTTCCGTCCGGAACAATCCCTTCACTCGTCAAATTAGCCAAACTATTCGTTGAACAGTTTGTGGCTAATCGAAGAATCGCTAAGGATTCTTCCCACCTCTCCGGGATCCACCAAAATGAGGGAGAATCGTTGAAGGAGTAATTTCAGCAGTTTTCCACTGAGGCTCAACAGATTCCAGGAGTAGACCCTGAATTACTCCGAGGGGTTTTTCTTAGAGGTCTTCGTCCTGGCTCCTTCTATTCAGCACTCATGCGTGACACCGTTCATTCATATGCTGACCTGATCCATCGTGTGGAGGTGCAAATTTTTGTAGATGAAGCTATAAATGCTCACATGAAGCAGTTTGAGCAAATCAATGGGAAGCGCAAAGGTGCACCTGGGATGGACAATTCATTCTCACAACAGAAAAAGCAAAGAAAGAATGATCTACCTCCTAGGCCTCCATTACCGCGATGGGAACCCCGACAGGAGAAGGAATATACCCCACTCAACACATCTCGAGCAAATGTATTGATGGCCGTTCGAGATCAAGATACATTGAAATGGCCGAATCCTTTGATGTCTAATACAGGAAATCCAGATCAGTACTGTCACTTTCATCGTAGTCTTGATCACACTACCGAAGCCTGTAAACAACTCAAGGATGAGATTAAAAGACTTATCCGTCAGGACTATCTTCGATAATTTATTCGGGATCTATCTACCAAAGAGAAAGCTCGTCCCGCTGGGGGGCAAAATCAACAACAAAGATAACCATTGAATAATATTCAAGTGGTTGGAGAGATTGAATGATCACGTACTTCGTGCATTTGTATTAGCGATACTACTTGTCTTGTTGACTCTTTTATGTTGAGTAGGGTGTCACTTTGATATCTCTAATGTCTTCTTCCAAGTTAAATGTTGTATTGTGCCCGTACGTAGATCTTATGTGTTAAGTATGTTGTAACTTGTATTTCCCCAAGTTAGACTAGGAAATTATTATACTGTTTTACATAATACAGTAATATGATGTTCACGTTGTTGTGATATTATTTTCTCTTATGAAAGATAAAAAATTTATCAAACTCTTTCTCTGTGATTCGAGAAATACACAATCTACATTGTATCTCAATCACCGGATGATCAATCCAAGGGGGATTTGATCCAACCTCATCCACACAGGTTAACGTCATCGAGTAGGGCTCTGACATACAACCTCGGATAGGTCTTACATCCTTGGTGGATTCTTTCGACCTCTTCCACACAGGTTAACGTCATCGAGCAGGACTCTGACATACAACCTCGAATAGGTCTCACATCCTTGGTAGATTCTCCCGACCTCTTCCACACAAGTTAACGTCATCGAGCAGGGCTCTAATATACAACCTCTGATAGGTCTTACATCCTTAGTGGATTCTTCTGATCTCTTCCACACAGGTTAACGTCATCGAGCAGGGCTTTGACATACAACCTCGGATAGGTCTCACATCCTTGGTAGATTCTCTCGACCTCTTCCACACAGGTTAACGTCATCGAGCAGGGCTCTAACATACAACCTCGGATAGGTCTTACATCCTTGGTGAATTCTCCTGACCCCTTCCACATAGGTTAACGTCATCGAGCTGGGCTCTGACATACAACCTCGGATAGGTCTTACATCCTTGGTGGATTCTCCTAACCTCTTCCACACGGGTTAACATCATCGAGCAGGGCTCTGACATACAACCTCAGATAGGTCTCACATCCTTGGTGGATTCTCTCGACCTCTTCCACACAGGTTAACGTCATCAAGCAGGGCTCTGACATACAACCTCGGATAGGTCTTACATTTTTAGTGGATTCTCTTGGCCTCTTCCACACATGAATATAAAATTCTGGAAGACTAAAAACCTCAAAGAGCACAAAAGGCACATTCAAAGCATACTTCAAAGAGGCGTGAAACAACTTAGTTTTCTTTGGATAACGAGTTCATTTCAAATGAAAAACAAGCATCAAGCTCATACAATAATCTCAACTTCATATATAATATCATTGGAGTTATATTACAAGATTGTACATCAAGCAACAAGACAGATTACAATTTGATCTTCATTAAGCCTCAACTCAGTTAGCACTATACATCTGTCGCCAGAATATCGGCATAATACACTACTCCGCCCCCTTAAATAAGGGATATCTAATGTCGGCAAACTTCCGTATGAATGCTTATTTTCTTTGCAAAATGCAACTAGACCATCATCATCATTGGCTCTTGGCCTGATGTTCGTTGTCAGTCATTTACTTCATATAAGCCATCATCGAGTTCTCGCTCGACTGCTACTTGCAACGCACCTTCGAACTCTCCCCTTCAGCTCTCCACTCGATCGTTGATTGCTAATGGGCTTCAACTCGATCGTACATCGCCGAAAAACTTCCGTTCAAATGGAATTGAAATTCTCTCACTCTGCTCATCACTTCTGGTTCTCCTCCAAGATGCTATCACCGCCAGATCTTCTCAAATCACCCCCGCATACAATCAGCAATTGATCTTCTTCCGTCGAAGGTTATCTATTAAGAAAATAGACTATCATCCCGACTTCTTCTATACAAAAGAAGGGCACTGAAGCTTGATAGGGGAATGCCACCTATCTGCGGCAGTAGAATGCCTCGAATACAAGAAGAAGAGGGAAAGAAATCCCCTAACTTCTGCACGAGAGGAGGGGCGCTAAGTCGAGCAGGGGAAATTTCCCATATTAAAATTAGCGGAAGGCCTCAACCGACAGAAAGCTAGAGGGGCGAAAGAAAAATCCCCTAAACTTCTGCACAAGATGAGGGGCGCTAATTCGAGCAGGGGAAATTTCCCACTCGAAATTAACGGAAGGCCTCAACCGTTAGAAAGCCAGAGGGAGAAAAAAGAGGAAGAAAAATCCCCTAAATTTCTGCACAAGAGGAGGGGCGCTAAGTCGAGCAGGGAAAATTTCCTACTCGAAAATAGCGGAAGCCTCAACTGTCAGAGAGCCAGAGGGAGAAAAAGAGAATGTGTAATTTTTCTAAAGGCCTTGGGGGCCTATTTATAGGTTTTTGAGGAAGAAGGGAGAAGTTATTTCCATTTTCGGATTTCCCTATTTTTCTAAATTTTTCTTCAATTTTTTGGGATTTTTTGGGAATTTTTTTGGCCTAAAAATAGCAAAAATGCTATTTTTAAGCGTATGTGGGGCCCACAAAGGCGGTGCAGCCAACCGACCTCGCAAAATGATGCGGCCAGCGCGCTGACCCTCGAGCATCACGCACGGATCGCGGCCAGCCACGGTAGCCCCGCGCATACGCGGGCGCGGCAGCCCAGCGAGCGTGGCGGGCTCGGATGCGACCTGAGCGCGGCCCAGGCGTGACCGCGGGTGCGGCCCAAGCACGGCCGCTGTTCCGCACGACCGCAGCACACGGGCGGCCGCTGTTCCGCGCCAGCAGCGGCGGCTGCGGTGGCCGGCCGGCCGGTTTGGCCGGTTCAACTGCACGGTCCGTTTCGGGCCCGTTTTTCGCTCCGAAAAGACCAAATCGGACATTTTTGGAGTCCCGGGGACTATTTTTCGACGTTCCTGGCACAATTTCGGCACTTTCAAAGCCATTCGAGGCTCCTACACACAAGATCAATTCTGATTCACTCGAAAATTCTCTAAAAATTGGTGATGCATATTTTCGGACTCCTGAAGTTACGACATCCGAAAATAGGGGGGGCAACTGATACGTCATCACAAATTTATCTTGATCGGGCACGAATCTCGAGGCAAAAAGCTAGTTGGAAACTTCAAAGATTAAATTCAGAAGCATCTGATCTCCGATTTCAGCGAGCTTATTGTCAAACTGAGCGTCTCGGAAATACGAACCCAACGACACCAAATTCAACCCAATCCGAGCCCAAATGGGTCCTAATCAAGGACCCAAGGCGCTGTTGGAAGGTTCAAACCACAATTTGAGTTACCAAACGGTCTCCGATGTTAACGAGTTTACACTCAAATCGAGCGGCTCGATTAGACAAATCCAACGAGCCCAAGATCGCCGAATTCCGACATCACTAAGGCCTTCAAATGTCCAACAAACGGTGTATAATCGTAGGATTCAATATTGGCCGTCTATTCGACCACTCCCTATTCGCCCCTGATCTCACGACTATTTACGAGCCATGCCACTCCAGAAAAACTATAAATAGAGCCCTCATTCTTCACAAAGGGGACTCAAGTGAAGAGAGAGAAGAAGAAGGGAAGAAGAAGAGAAAGGGGAAAGGGAGAATCATCTCCTCCTCGACCACCGCCGGAGCTCTTCCCGCCGCCAGAATACGTCGGAACTCTTTCGGATTTTCGGGAAACGCCGGGATTTTGCAGAACTTTGTAATTTTGTTTCAATTCAGAAGAAACTGATTGTAAACTGATCGCCCTAACTCTTGGGACGGATCAGCTTCTTGTAATTTACGCAACACTAGTGAAACTTTTTCAACTGGACGCAGCCTCGTGGTTTTTCCCCTTTTAAGGGTTTTCCACGTAAAAATCCCGGTGTTCATTTTCTTTTCTGTTTGTGTGCTTAATATTCATGCAACGCTAAGACGTGAATTTGTAAACTCTACCGCTGCGTATATTCTAGCCCGCAATAATTTTATTTCAAGCTATAGTTTGATCTTATAACAACAAATAAAAAATCAAACTTTTCTAAAATTAAACCTACATAATTTATATATTACACCTAATTTTATGGCTATCAAAAGCGGGTTACAGGTCGAGTTCGGGTCCAACCCAAATCTAATCCGGCACTATTTTATCCTACCCATTTTTAAAAATGGGTCAATTTGTTAGACCCAAACCCGACCCGCTTCAGGTCCGGGTCAACCCGACACCCCCCGATAAAGCCGGATGTATAGTAATACAATGTTAGAATTGCATAAAATAGAAATCAGTAAAATATGAGAGATTAACCGGTTAGGGCTGGCAGGTGAAACCGCCAAACCAAAACACGAAGATAGAAAGATGTAGCGCTGAACACATGTGCATGTTGATCCGGGTCAACTTCGAGTTAACAAGTTGACTTGGGCCCAACTTGTTTTTTCAAATGGGTCGAATCTTGAAACTCGAACCTGATCCGTTTGCAAAACAAGTTGACCCTAACCCAAAATTTTCAAGCCGAATTCCGATCGGATTTTTTGGTCGTGTCAAATATTGACAACACTAGTGCCAATTATAATTTATACAATAACACTTTAAATCATATTGCTATCAATTTTTCCTATTTTTATTTATTTATTTACCATGCCTTTTGCAAACAAAGTCATCTCCATGTTATACTCATACAGCTGTTTTAAACTACACCTGGTTTAATCATTTAAGCTTATTTCCTATAACCGGTTATTTTAATAAAAAAACCACTACAACCTTTAATAAAAAAATTAATACTTTTATTACAGAAGAAAAAAACATGTAAATAACACGAATGATTTGTAGCCCTTCACATATTTCTTGATAAGACTACAATTTAAAGATCTGGCTCAGACTATCAACGGATGTTATGTTCAGTTACTCAAGTTGAGGGAAGCAAGCAACAATATAAGTATGATGTCATTATTCATTGTTACAACTATGCCAATTTTCAGTGTTAAACCCTAAACAATGAAGTATGATGTCATTATTCATTGTTACAACTATGCCATTATTCATTGTAACAATTATGCCAAGTGTGATGCTAGCTCGATTGACAAATCTTTGAGAAGAAAAAAATTAGTATATAATCGAACATTTTTGCCAACAAATTTAATTCAAACATATAAAGTTATGTTAAGATATTTACATAAGACAAATAAATTAGCTGATAGTTTCAACAATAAATTGTACATCATCCTTTCACGTTATCTTTCACTGTAAGTGTAACAGTTACACCACAAATAAAATATTTAACAAACTACAAAATGACAAAATTCAAATTATTTATTTGAGGCTTCTCTTTTTCTACCTACTGAGTCTTTTTAAAGAAATGTTCAATGTTAAATTGGCTCCTCAGCTTGGCTCCATGCTTTTGCCTCTTTGAACCTACTGTCGTCACTGAGTCCCCCTGAAAGTTTTAATGAACTCGACTATTCAAAACAAAGCAATCACTAATAGAAACTTGAAACTTCTGAAAAAACTAGCTAATGATCAACTGGATCTATATCGTAGAACTCACCAAGCATTCATCTCGAGCTTTCAGCACTTTAATCCTTCCTCCTCTCCCATCAGCACCAACAACAATCAAATCCCCACTTGATGACATTGACTGAATATGCTTGGACCACCTGCTCGTGTTTCTATTGACCATTTCTGGTACAAGAGAACCAAAAATACTTGTATTGCCTAGAAACGTATTAGCATATACAAATATTAAAAAAATTTACCAAATAATGAAAATCAAATTTTCTCATAAATTGAGGAAAATGCATGTCATAGATCAAGCAGAATAAAGAAATAAAGCATTAAAATGTGTGGCCGAATTTTTAACGAATAAATCAGTACATATTGAAGGAGACTCTTCATCTAAATATGAATAGAAGCGATCCTACAAAAAGCAAAAAAAAGCATCCCTACTGATTGGTGCTCATTAATAAGCTTAAATTTTGAAGTTGAAAATAAACTAAATCATTAATTTTTGCAGTCCAACTTTGATTCCTTAATTCAACACCACCTAACACAATTTTCTATGTCTAGGTTTGTCCTCACAGAAGCCACGATACTAATTATACAAATTTTTGGAGAGAACTACAATATTTTAGACTTCCACCTATTTTCGATAGAACTCTAATATTTAATAATATACACTCGTACATGTCTTCTCATGTGTTTCATAAGTATTTTATAAGTTCCAAAAGAAAGATCCAGACCTATTATATCATAGCACCAAAGATTCATCTAAAGATGATAGCCTCTCAACCCTGAAAAAGTCGCATCTCAAAGAAATCCTCGAGGCCATGCATAGGACTCCCCCAGACTTTGAGGACGCATCCCTCTGACAAAAGGCACCCTCTTAAAAGGACTTGTCACCACCTCGATCGATGAATCATCAATAGGCCTATAGAGCGAGCTTGCACATCGGAGGCACGTCAAAATATTGTGCCTTTCACAAAAATCATGGTCACAACACCGAAGAGTGTCACCTCCCCTGTGGACTCATTCAAGATCTCAAGGCAAGAAAACTAATGGAGTTTATACTTGACGATCCTAGTTAAAACCCACCAAAGGCCCTAATAGAGAGCAGGGAAATGAGCCTGTCCCTGCTCATTTTATTCACACAATTAAAGTGGTGCTCGCTATCATAGGCGTAGAATGAGTTGAATCTTTCATGGCGGTTTGTGATGTCGTAAGATCTAAATTTGAAAGAATTATCCATTTTGTATCTTAATTATTCTCCTAGAGCCACTAATAATTCATTAATATGAATAAGTCCAACTGAAACAACTATAAATCATATACATTAAAATATTTTGTATTCATTCCTTAAAATTCATATATAATAATAAAGAACTCAATCTACATCATCACTCTACCTCTTATCATTCTTAGTTACAAATTAAATCAAAATGCAAGAATCAAAACTAAACCTCTAAGACCTAATCTAACTCACTCCAGTGGATCTTACCCCCTTCTTGAAAATATATAAAAACTACATAGTGAACTAACAGCTCAATAAATTACTAGAACATACAGCTACAATTAATGCAATGCAATAGAAGCAATATGCATGTAACCATTCAATCAAGATCAATATAAACATGTAACTATAAGATCATGTAACAGTTAATATAAGCAATTATATGAGTAATAAAAATTATTAAAAATAATATAACTCAGATTCAATGATTAGTAGCCATAGAAAAATCAGTATGTTCTATCATTTCTACCAATCATATCAAATTAGTGTACATAATATGTTGTTAGTTCTATCACCGATACGATTACGGCGCGGACACGGCATTATAATTTATAAATCATACATAAAAATTAAGAAAGCAATCAAAGCATGATATTTGAAATTACAAAAAAAATTGAAAGTAACATCATTTGTAGCCTTGTAGCTTATAATATCAAAATAAAAGTAAGCATTAAATGTCTAGTACAACAACAAAAGCATAAACATAAATAGTCTAGCACATGAAGTTTTAACTATTCAATAGAAGGAATGATATGATTAGCTTCTTCAATGGTTTGTCTTTGAACTTCTATATCATCTTCAATAAATATCATAGCTTCTAATTCAGGCTCATCAAGTGAAAGATTAGCAATTTCTAATATTCCCATATCATCAAGAGATTCAAATCCATCTCGAAAATGAGAGAACCTCGCTCGCAGCCGCGGAAGTAAATACGACGGGTATTTTTTCGGAATTTTTTTGTTTTTCAATGGACATGCCTATCGAATACGCTTGTCCTTTTGAAATTAAATAATATTTTAATTGGATACAGCAAAGCGGTATCCGACACGTATCAGTGTCGTATCGGAGGTGTATCCGTGTATCAGTATATCGGATACAGCACGCCTTCATAAATAGGTGTATTGGTGCAACATAGTGTACATATATTCTATGCATGTCATACAACATCAAGTGTCCATGCATATAATATGATTGATAAAAATTTTGACATAAGGCTGCATCAGTCATATCCTGTATTATGTCTCTATCATATATAATATGTCACTTATGCAATTTGTCATGCATACTTATGTCATATACATATGTTAGTAAGGCAGGACATCTAGCTACATGTGGTATTTCTTCTATATTAAGTATTGTAGGCCAACCCTATAAGAATCAATCTCAATCATATAAATCCTATTAACAGAAATCAGTCTCGTATCATATATCACAAGTCAGGTGGCTTTCACATAAGAAGTCATCGCTTCTGCCCATCGGCGTATCACATCATATCAGTCAATATCTTTATACCTCCCTTTTTCATATCACATAAGATTACACCATAAGCCTTATTTAAAGAAAAGCTTGTTAGCCTATCCTCCTATGCAGGATAACATATCTCCAGCAACCTAAATCAATCAATCATTTACAATCAGTCTTTCTTGCTTTTATACACATTTCACATCATATAAATCAAAATAACAAAAATCATATATATCAAATGCAACTATTATTATACACATCAGTATGTTTGTAATATATAAAAAATACATGTTTAACTAAATGAATAATAAATGTATACATATCATATATTTCATATCCAAAAGTAATATACTGACTCTTGATCATTTTATACTCAGTATTATATTACTCATTTCAATTAAAATAACATATAAATAAAACCAACTAGAGAAAAATTTTATATAAGCCAGTCAAAATGTTCAGGGAGAAGATATCCACCCCATAGCAAAATTTATACAATGAAAAATCACTAAAATGAGAAATATTACATTTTTATCAATTTTGGAAGATAATAAGCAAAACATAAAATTATTAAAAAAAAAAAAAGGTAAGGTTAAAGTTACATATCATGATTGGGACACTTTTCTTAACAGGAGTGACAAAAATATCAATTTGATCCACATTTTCTCCTCTGCTCTCTTCCTTTCTCTATTATTCTCTCCAGGCTAAGCAAATGAAATTGAGGAGAGGGATGGCGCACGTGAGGTTTTAGTGAAATGGAATTTGAAATCTTATTTAAAAAATAATTTTTTGACCCAACACCGTAGTGCTCTCTCAACTCCAAAAAATCAAAAGCTTTGCGCCACAACGCCGCAGTGCTCACTCAAACAAATTTCCTGTAATTTAGGAAAATTAATTTTGAGGTTATTACACGAGTAACCCTAAAAGGCTTTAAATTGACGGAAGTTAACTCAGCCACCACCTCACAGATGCCAGTGATACAAGTCACTGCAGTATGTTTTTGTGAAGCAAATAAGCCCTCCGGTGGGAACCTCTATAATAATGTAGTTGTCATCACTACTTGGTCACCAATTACCATACTGATAACATATTGATTGAGAAAAGGAGTTCCATTAAAATCATTTTTAAATCTATTTTTAATAAAATGAAACTTCGTGCATCTCAACTCACCCCTATTGTAGGTCCCCTCTATTGCATCTCAAGCAAGCACATGGATACAAAAGGAGTACACGCCTTACCAATCATGTTGGACAAAGATGACTAGCAATACATTATAATGGCAGACTTCATCATTGTGGCTGATCCAGCCATATATAATGCCATCTTTGGGAAACCTCTCCTGAATACATTCAAGGCAAAAGTTTGAACCTATCGCATGGCAACTGGCTAGGAGATCACAGTGAGAGGTAACCTTATATAATCCCGTGCATGCTATCTGAAGGCAGTAGGGAAGTTAGCGACCTACCCAAAGGAAGTGTTGTAGTTGGATGTAAAACAAAGACTAGGGTTAGAGAATGCAGAAGTACTGAAGGAGGTCTCAACTGCAGAGGGAAAAATTGAGAGAATGCTAAGAATAAGCACATTTTCAAGCTCAGAGCACCAAGTCGAACTCCTTCAATCTCTCAAGGACAACCTCTATGACTTGGCATGAATAGCTGCCGAGATACTAGGCATTGATGAAGAAGTGCCTGCCACAAACTTAATGTGAGAACAGATGACATGCCCATAAAGCAAAAAATTAGAAGCAAAGCCAATTAAGCAAAAAGTGAAAAATTAGAAAGGCATAAACTATGCTCGATATCGACGTCATTAGGGAGGAATAATATCTTGATCGGATCTCTAATGTTTTGATGTGTATAAGGAAATTAACAAGAGGAGGATGTGCATCTTCCTCACGAATCTCAATTTGGCATGCCCAAAGGATGATCACCCACTCCCCATAAATGACTAGCTAGTCGAATAAGCAATCAAAATCTCAATGATGAGCTTCTTGTACACCTTCTCCAAGTACCATCAGATAAAAATGCATACTGGTGACTACAAGAAATATCCTTCATCACAAGTGAAGGTTTATATTGCCACAATGTGATGTCGTTCGGGCTACATAACGTTGAGGCGACTTACCAAAAAATTATAGACCATGTCTTCGAGAGGCAAAAAGGGTGAAACATCGAAGTTTACGCAGAAGACCTATTGGTGAAAAGCAAGTCGCCTGAGCGAAATATTCAAGATTTGAAGGAGATGCATGCCACTCTAAAAAGTTAAAACATATGACTTAATCCACTAAAGTGTACATTTGGTGCAGGTTCATGCAAGTTCCTTGGGTTACTCCTCACACCCAAGGGCATAAAAGTTAAATGAGAAAGAGAAATAGTAGTCCTGGAGATTTCATCACCTAGAACTCCCAACAAAGTGCACTGACTCACTGGGCAAGTCGTGAGGCTCAATCTTCATCTCCAAGCTAGCAGAGGACTGCAAGATGTAGCAGTGTGAGCCCACCTTTTAACTCAAACTCCTCTCCTCACCATCTCCAAGAGCAGGTGAGGACCTGTTACTATACCTAGGAGCGGCCAAGGATGCAATCAATTTTGAGCTAGTCCGAGAAGAAGGAAAGAAGCAATGATCAGTCTATTATACTAGCAAAATAATAAAAGGCGTTGAATAAAGATGCCATTATCATGAAAAAGCCTATATGGGCCCTTATAATCACTGCTCAGTGGTTATGACCTTACTTTCAAGCACACTCAATCCAAGTAGTCATTAACCACCAGCTCAAGATCGTACTCACCAAGTCAAACTACTTTGCAATTATTAAAATGGACAATAGGGTTAGGCGAGTTCAAAATTACATGCACATCAAAGACAACTATCAAATCCCAAGCACTGGCAGATTTGGACATCCCAAGGGACAAGCAGCAAGCCTTGGAGGTGCAACAACCAAGTTGGACTTCATATGTGGATGGAGCATCATGCGAGCAAGGCTTAGGGGTCAGCATGATCTTGAAGAGCCCAACTAGAATAATAATTACTCAGACAACCATAATAGAATTTCCAGTAACAAATAATCAAGCAAAGTATGAGGACTTGCTCGCTAGCCTATGACTCATTGCGAGGATAAATGAGACGCAACTGGTGGCCTATTATGATTCTCAATTAATGGGTCAAAAGTCAAATAAACTACGAGTATGAAGTGTGTGACGATATGCTTTTGAAATACCTCTTCAAGGTGAAGGCAAAAATCAACAAACTCGTCTACTTTAGGATAATTCAGATCCCCAGAAAATAGAATCAATTCACAGATCCACTTCCGAACAAAGTAATGTTGATGGGAGAAAGCATGCAAATGGAGAATAATCACCTTACAAGTTGGATTGAGCCGCTTTTGGAATACTAGAAGATAAGGAGGATATGTAATAAACATTGAAGCAATGCGCAGTTGCACATGTTCTAACCCAATCTAGTAAAGGTAATGTAATAAAATTTTTGCATTAACATCGCTTGTATGTGTTGTAAATGTCTAAATATGTTTTAAAGCTGATCACAAAAGTCTATGTGCATGAAAAAAAATCGGAATTTTTTTCCCTTGGGATTGCTAAGGCATTGGATTTTTGCATTAGATTCGGATGTTGCGGCACTAAGCTCTTTGATTGGTCGATGTTGCAGCGGCACTATTTAGAGAGCCAATGTATTAGGTCTATTTTTTATAAAAATTATCATTTTTCACTTCATTCACATTTTAACAAAACCAAACCCCCCCTTCCCTTAGGCAACTGATTAGAGAGAGAAAGGGAGAGTGTTAGAGAAAGAAAGCTTATTTCAGGCACTTTGGTCAAATTTTTGCTATCAACCTTATTCAGAAAGTTATCAAGAATGAGATATGTAACATTACGTCTATCTAAGTTTTCAAAAATACATAAATTTTGAGGTTTTTTCTAATTTTAATTATAATCTCATAGTGCAAAATAAAGATAACTTTACACTTGTTAAACTTTCACAGTGTAACTTTCAAGATATTGTACATATGCTTATTCTAAACATTTAGATATTTTTTTAAAAAAAATTTACTACGTATTGAAAATGCGCCATTTTTAGCAAATAAGAAAGGAATCTTGATCCAATAAATTAAGGTTGTGCTACAATTAAAGCTTTGCAATAGTATTTTAATCCCTGATAGTCTAGTAAAATTTTGAAACTATTAAATTCTATTCAGTTGTTGAATTTGTTGTCTATCGATAAAGCATTATGCAAGCTTTTGAAATTGATTTATTTACATTTCTTTTATTACATTACAATTATATCGACACTTACCTGCTTGAATTGTATGATTCTATGGAAATTTGATATTGAAGGAAATTCCGTTGTGTTGAATGCACCATGAATCATAGGAGCCTGAATTTTTGAATATATGATATGTGCTAAGTATTAGGAGTTATAGGAGTTTGTACTCTAATTTGCCAGCACAGGGAGTCATATGGCTTGAATTCTAATACATTTTTCTGATAGAAATATATAAGGGTTTGAGAAAAATCTGTTATTTTTCTACCTTAATATATGAAGTATTTGTTTATTTACATTCAATACAAAATCTATTATATTTCAATTATTTGCAAACAATATTTTGCTCAATCTGCTCAATATAATGAATTTGTTCTTAACTACTTTTAAATATATAAATTTATGAGTTAATAATTAAAAATTTAGATTGTTGGCTATGAACTGTTGAGCTATGTTGGCCCATACCTATCTGTATTATGTTCTAAGTTAGGGAAAGCATAAGGAGCCTGTTGAATAGTGGATGTTGCAGGGTCTAATTTATCTAAGTCAGATTAGGTATTTCCCTAATTGTGTACAGTCTTTGATAGTTTGGCTTCATTTTATTCTGATTTATAGTCATGCAATATATTGAATAGATTTTGTTGTATATATACATTTTGAAGATGGATGAAATAAAAAATAAATTTGTAGAAGAGTTTATTTTCTATTCAGTTGAAGTCAATTAATAACTTGTAGTCTATTCTATTAGATGGGGGAGTTGAGCATTCATGGTTGGGCCAATAAAGGGAGAAATTTCAAGGAAGGCTGAATTTCCTAATCAGCTAGGCGTTTACAGCTATTTTCAGGGTTTACATTTCTGATGCAGAAGACTTTTGTACCTCTGTTTGCACGGCAACAAATGCAAAAGACTTTTCAAAGGCTAGTTTGAGGGAGTAGAACAGTTATGCAGTATGAGGCAAAGTTCACTACCCTGGTCAAGTAAGCTTTGCAATTTGTTAGAATTTTTTAGAATTGTTACAGGTTTCTGAGAGGGCTTCGAGACAGTCTGAGGCATCCATTAGTTTCATTCCACATTGATTTCTATGAGTTGGTACAAAGGGTCTGTTTGATTGAGAATGATATATCAGCTACTCAACAGCGATGGACTGCTATTAGAATGAGGTTTGACAATGAGGCTTTTAGTAGTGGCTTTTTTGGGAAAAGGAATAGGTTTGGGCCTGAAGATTCCAGGAGAGGTGGACCATCTAAGTCAATTCCTAGTGGTGGCAGCATTGTCAATTTTTTAGATTATGTTATTGGGGAACCTGTATATTAGAGTTATGGTAGGAGACACTTTGAACAGTGCTACATAATGACAAGTTAGTGTTTCTGATGTTGTCAGACTGGATACAGGGTAACCAAGTGTCCACAAGCAGGACTAAATTGATGTTCTAAGCCCAAGTCTAAGAGTTCTATTAGACCAATAGGGAAACGGAGGATAGTTTCACCTCATGTGTTTACATTATTTTTGGATAATGAGAATTGCATGTTTAAAGGAGTTAGATGAGTCATATCATAATTGATATCTAATGTGCAAGGGGATAAGTTATGGAGAAAAGGTTATACAATATTTTCGGCATTTGTTTGAGATTAAAGAATCAATTTTGGATCTCTATAATGTGCCACGGAAGTTTGGGAGTATTCTAATATATTCCCCGATGAGTTATTGAGTTTTTCATCTAATAGATAGATCGAATTTAACATTATGTGTTTTTTGGTATCGCTTTGATATTCAAGGCTCCATACAGGATAGCACTTAAGAAACTTCAAAATTTAAAGGTACAATTTTAGAAGTTAGTTGGCAGAGATTTTGTTAGTCCTATTCATAGTTTAAAATTGCACAATTAGAGGCGCGCCTTTGCACAATTCAACCCCCGAACGCCTCATTGCCTAAGGAATTTTGGGTTCATGTCGCGCCTCTAAGGCGCTATTGCGCAATTAGAGGTGAGGTGCACGACTCTTAAAACAGAGTCCCACCTACTTAAAATTAGGTCTTTCTTCTATTCTTCCATTCGGTTATAAGCCAACCCGAACGAAATTCTCCTGCAAGCCTCTTCCATTCGCAAACGTCCCGCTCAGCTCCGCTCGGGTTGGCTTTCTGCCGCCTCTCCCGCCGACGCCACCTCACGCCGGTGAGCAAGAAGGGTCTGACCGCCCTCTATAAGCACTCCATTATTCGTTTTAGGTTTTTTTTTTTACTTCAAGGAAAGTTTTTTCAAGTTATAGAAAATCTAGGGTTTTCTATTTTTTGTATGTTTTCGCATTTGTGTATTAGGAAACATGGTTAGGGGAAAGAAAAAGACAAATACGTCATTGTGGCGTGACCCTTCTTGGAAATACAGTGTACAAGTTGATGTGGGAGACGGCGAGAAGACGTATGTGTATTTAAAATGCAATTTTTGTGAAAAGGTGGTGAAGGGAAGAGTAACTCGCATGAAGAAACACTTATCCGGCTCACATAAGAATGTAGCACCTTGTGTGAATGTTCCGGATAACGTAAAGGAGGAAATTACAGCTTATATGAAAAAGAGTATGACGGCCAAACATTTACAACATGAGCAATTTGATGATGGTGGAAAGGGCTCTTCCTCCACTAAACATAATAGAGGTGCACGGGATCCTATGGACCAGTATATGACTACTCCATGAGAGGATAGAGGACAAGCAAAGATAATGCCTGCAGCTGATACCAGAGAGGGTAGACGGCAGGTTTGCATGGATATTGGAAGATTTTTTTTTTTTAGAATGTCATACCATTTAATGTTGCAACATCGTCGGCCTACTTCAATATGCTGCGGTCTGTAGGGTTGTATGGGAGAGGGTTGAAGGCACCTTTTCGAATTTGTGTATTAGGAAACATGGTTAGGGGCAAGGAAAAGACAAATACGTCATTGCGGCGTGACCCTTCTTGGAAATACAGTGTACAAATTGATGTAAGAGGAGGCTAGAAGACGTATGTGTATTTAAAATGCAATTTTTGTGAAAAGGTGGTGAAGGAAGGAGTAACTCACATGAAGGAACACTTATCCGGCTCACATAAGAATGTAGCACCTTGTGCGAATATTCCGGATAACGTGAAGGAGGAAATTACAGCTTATATGAAAAAGAGTACGACGGCCAAACATTTACAACATGAGCAATTTGATGATGGTGGAAATGGCTCTTCATCCATTAAACATAATAGAGGTGCACGGGATCCTATGGACCAGTATATGACTACTCCATGAGAGGATAGAGGACAAGCAAAGATGATGCCTGCGGCTAGTACCAGAGAGGGTCGACGACAGGTTTGCATGGATATTGGCAGATTTTTTTTTTTAGAATGTCATACCATTTAATGTTGCGACATCGCCGGCCTACTTCAATATGCTGCGGTCTGTAGGGTTGTATGGGAGAGGGTTGAAGGCACCTTCCAAGTAAGAGTTGCGAACATGAATTTTGAAGGAGCTGCAGAATACAGAGCATAGCATTGATGAGATTAAACGAACATGAATTGAGACTGGTGTTACCATTATGTCACATGGGAGGTATGACATGAAGAGCAGGAGCTTGATTAATATCCTTGTCAACAATCCCTACGGCACTATGTTTTTACAATCAGTTGAAGCTTCAGATGAGGTTAAAAATGTTGAATTCATTTTCAATTTACTAGATGGGTTGTTGAGGAGATTGGGGAACAATTGGTTATTCAGGTGGTGACTGACAATGCAAGTGCATACAAAGCAGTTGTTCAGATATTGATGGAGAAGAGGAAACACCTGTATTGGATCCCCTGCGCAGCACACTGTATCGATCTCATATTGGAGGAACTTGGTGATTTACCTCAACACAAGAGCTCTCTTTCAAGGGCGAAGAAGATCACAAAGTTAATATACAACCACTCATGGGTCTTAGCCTTAATGAGAAAATTTTCGAAGAAGGAAATCATTCGCCCTATAACCACTAGGTTCGTTATTACATTTGTTCACTGCAAATCATTTTCAATTCATAATGTAAATTTATTCTACAGGTTTGCCACGTCTTATTTGACACTGCAGAGCCTGTTGGATGTGAGACAACCTCTTGAATCAATGTTTACATCAACACAATAGCTTAATTATGCATGGGGGAAGAAAACTGAGGGGAAGGAAATTCGAAGGCTAATTTTAATTGATAAATTTTGGGCTACTGTGACCTATGCCATATTGAGCACGAGACCTTTGGTATAAGTTCTACGTTTAGTGGATGCCCAGCAGAAACCAGCCATGGGTTTTATTTATAATGTTATGGATGAGGCAAAGGAGTTGATTGCACATAACTTGAGAGGAGAGGAGGCAAGTTATAGAGAGATTTGGGATATCATTGATGCTCGGTGAGAGGTACAGTTACACCGTCATCTACATGCAGCGGCGTATTATCTCAATCCTCAATTTCAATATTCAAAGAGGAAATCCTCCAACCTGGAGGTGAAGCTTGGCTTGTATCATTGCATGGAACGACTAATATCGGATCAGACCGTTAGGGAGCTTGCAGATTTACAACTTATTCTATTTCGAAATAAGGAGAAATTTTTTGGTCTGCAAGAAGCAAAATCAACTATTGTCAAACGGTCTCCAGGTATACTTATTTTTGTAAATGCATAACACTTTAATATGTTCTGATTATCATTTTTTTTTTCTTAAAAATAGTTGAATGAGAGATCCAATTTGGTGATTCCACCCCTGAGTTACAAAGTTTTACTGTTAGAGTTTTGGGCCTCACTTGTTCTTCTTATAGGTGTGAGCGAAACTGGAGTACATATAGACAAATGCAAACAAAGAGAAGAAATCGACTTTCAACACTCAGAATGAACTCCCTTGTGTATATTATGCACAACAAGAGGTTGAGAGAAAGAATGTTGAGAAACAAGGGGTTGAATGATGATGAGGACACTTTGGTGTGTGATGATGTGACATCTGATAATGAGTGGTTCATATATGATGAGACAGATTTGTTATTATCAGACTTGCAACTAAAGAATCTAAGTGTGGATGTCTTGAGGGGTGAAGCAGATCAAGTGGACACATCCACTAGTACTACACCACACACATCCACTAGCTCTACAGCACAATAACTAAATAAAGGTATTCTACAACTTCTTATATGCTATTACATTATATTTATATCAAATGGGCAAGTAACATGATAATGATCATTCTTATTGAACAGATAGAGAAAAGTGAGTCATATTGAAGATGATGAAGATATGACATTCATAGATTGTGGGCTCCGAAAATTCGGCCCAGGCCTCCCCGCCGTGCTTTTTTTTTCATATTTGGCGAGGGAGTTTTAACGAACTAAGTTCCGGGGTAAATTTTGGAAGGCAGATGGGTTCGTAGATAAGACACTACCCAGAGATTTCGCCCTCATTTTGCGAGGACTTTATGATCTGAGTTCTGGTTTCCTATAGGCGCAAGCCCCTATAGTTAATTACCTCTCCCGATCACGAGAGAGAACTTTCGATTAAGGCTAGTCGTTAATCAGATACGTAGAGAATACGTGTATCTGGCATATAGTGGCAACATTGGGTATGGATTTGAAAATTGGGTTTGAATTTGGAATTTGGGTTGGAAGATTTGATATTTAAAACAGAAATTGCACCATCTTGCACTTAAAGCGGATGGTGGGGGAATGGATGATAGGCCCGATCAAGATCCCATGGTTCCGTCGTCCCGGGCCATCGTGGTCCCTGGTCTACTTAGTCAGAGGAGGTAGTCGACCCAACCTGACAGAAGGATCCTTGTCGGCAGCCATGGGTTGCTTCATCCAAAGGGACCTTGTAGACCTGGGTTGGATGTTTGTCTAAGGGGACAAATTTGAATCCACCTTAGCTAACAGAGGGCTTTGTGCCCTATCGATCATATCCTATTGATTCATATCTCAAGGATTTAATGCCAATAAGGAGCGTATCGGCGCTGGCCACAACCGGTATTTCGTGGTGCCATTTGGCGGCAAAACCACTCGGTTCAGAGGGCCCCGGGTCATAACCGTTTATCCTGCGGTGCCATTTGGCGGCTAAACCGCCGGTTAGAGGACACATACCACGTCCTTACTGGCAGAAGATTGGTTTGAGAATGGATCCTAGTGATATTTTCAACTAGGCATTTGGCTCTTTGTGAGCTGAAGTAAATTTTGATTTGTCCACCCCGGCAAACTGTTGCGGAGGGTGGATGGAATTTTGCTTTAAGTAGTTAGATAGTTGATTTTCATATCTTAAATATCTGGAATTGAAATTTATAGACTTTTGGATCTTGTGTGGACTTTTGAGTGGCATTTGAAAAATGTTTGTGAACCCCTCCGGTTGAGATCTTCGTTCAATACGGTCATCATCGGGGTGTTTGGGGTCATTTCCCTTTATTTGATTGGACCTTGTCAACTCGACCAAGCTGTTGATCGAGGATCGGGTTTCTTGTAGGCTTCGTGCATTTTGTTCATGAATTTTCTTCGTTGAAAGCCTTGAAGGCCGAATATGAATGTACAAAATAAATATTTCGGTCAACTTCGTGATCGCATATTTATCTGATATCTCGAACCCTGTCTACTCCTATTTATCTACTTAGGAGGATTGGGTTTCGTAGGCTTCATGCCTTTAGTTTAATGAATTCTCTTAATTATAGGCCTTGAAGGCCTAATATGAATGCAATAAAACAAATATACTAGCCATTGCGACTGTATACTTGTTTGTTGGTTCGAACCCTGTCGACTTCTATTGACCCATATAGAAAGATCAGGTTCGAACTTGAATTCACTTATTGACCCGCGCAACATCCCTAGGCGTCACGGGTGATTTTTTATATACCCCCTTTAGTGTACCTAGGTGTATACAGTCTCTAGTACACGTGCAGGGGTATTTTAAAGTATTTGCAGTTGTGTAGATAACTATCGTTTGGATGCACACAACTTTTCATTTGAGAGCTTATACATGTCAATTGTCCGCTAGCACGAGTATTGCGGATCCAGTGGCGTGCGTCTTGGTGTTGACTCCCCCTTTCTCATTCACCGGGGATGGGACTTTCTGGACTTTGGAGTCAATAACCGTTGATTTGGAAAGAACTCCTTTTAGGATCTTCAGTGTAGCGGACTCGTTATTTTTTGTGTTTGTGGGTACCAGAGCTGTTTTCTTCTTAAATATAGAACTAAGAAGAGACTTTGGAACACCAGGAAGTTTGGTTCTAATTTGTTCAAACTTCCTTTCTGATTTTGCCAAGGAGTGTACCTTTTGTACATCGAGTCGCCCTTGTACCCGAAAAGCTTGAAGATCTTGATCACCGATGTCGTAGGTGTATCAATACTTGTGCCCACAGTGGTTCATTGTACCTACGATATACCCATTGTTGTTATCCACAAGTGACTTGTATATTATTGCGGAGACCCGTTGTATCCACTACGAGCTCCTGGAACTGTTCGTAGAAGACCCATTGTTGCCTACATCATGCCCACCTATCACCAATCTCAGGTGGTCTGATGTCTGGATTTGTTTATAGAGGACAGGTCTTTGACGATTTAGTAGTAGTATTGCCTTCTCAATCAACAGGCATTTGTAAGGATTGTCACGGGAGTCTATTACACCTGCATTGTGTCCACTTTTCACCAATCTCAGGTGGTTGATGATTTCATTTGCTGCAGGGACCGATCTTTGATTGCTCGTATTGTTTGCAACTATCTGTTATTGCTTGCAAGCATAGTACATTAACCTTGTAGGGATTGTTGTAGGAGTTCGTGCATCAAGGTCTTGCGGTTTGAGTTTCCTGTGTGTGATCCAAATTTTGATCTTTGCATGTGTTTGAGTCCGGGTTAAGTCTCATTTAGGCTGGGGTTCATCGAGTCTACAACTCCCACTTGATGTTATATAGCACGAATTCAAGTTCTTTGGCCGGATCAAGTGTAATTCTTATCTGGATTCCTTGTTCCCCTCTTGATTTCTGACTCCATTTAAGCTCAAGTTTTGATTCAATTCGAGTACTCGTTCAAGTTCAAATTGATTGTCCAGGGTCCTCTGAAGTTCTTTGCAAGTTCATTTGAATGTTCACTTTCTTTTTGTTCAAAGTCCTCTGGAGTCTTGCAAGTGTAATTGCATTTTCGTATTGACTTGAGTTTGGTTCCAATTTGATTTCATTTTATTTGAATTTGACCTTTAAAAAATCATTTAGAATTTTGTTCAGATTTAGGTCCACAAGTCAACTGTTAATCGTACAGGTCCTCTGCTCATTTTAGTTCAAGTTTTGTGCATTTCTATTCGAATATAGGTCTTCTATATTGTTGCTCAAGAAGGTCTTCAAATTGTTCAAGTCTTTGTACATTTCAGTGAAAATTTCGGCAGCACCCCGGCATATCCCCCTTTTGGGGGAAAATAGGGGAGCTGGGCCTTCCCACCACGCTACTAGAGCGTGTATGGTAGGTGTCCTTGGACACCGCGGCCGTACAAAATTTCATCCCACCACGCTACAAGAGCGTGTATGGGGCCTTCAGCAGTACCTATACCAGAACAGCAGTGACGTACCAGAACAGCAGTGACGTACCACCACGCTACAAGAGCGTGTATAGGGTTCTCCCACCTCGTCGTATGCATCGCACCGGGCTCCCTCCTATCGTGCTACAAGAGCGCGTATAGGTGGTTCTCCGGTCCGCTGCAAACGTCGAGAATGAGATTTTGGACCATCATACCTTTGCGTAGCAGTGTCGGCGGTGTCGGTGTCGGTGTCAAGGTCGAGGACCGTCCCCACCACGCTACAAGAGCGTGTATAGGACTTACCCGCCTCATCGTATGCTTCGCACCGGGCTCCCTCCTACCGTGCTACAAGAGCGCGTATAGGTGGTTCCCCGGTCCGCTGCAAACGTCGAGGACGGGGTTTAAGTTAGAAATTTTATACCTTTGAGTCGTCGACGAGGTAGCAGTGTCGATGAGGTCGGGCACGGAAACCAAAGCAGGAGGAGCATTTTTTTGTGAATTAATTATAATTAACATTAATTAATTAAAATTAATTAAGAAATCATTTTTAATTAATTTTAATTAATTATACTTAATTAATATAATTAATCAAAGTTTATTAAAATTAATTAAAATCATTAATTATAATTAATTATAATTAATTAATATTAATTAACTTTTAATAAATAATAATCAATTAAAATTAACTAAAGATAATTAATTTTATAATTTATAATTAATTAAAATTAATTCTAATTAGAATTTATTAGAATTAATTAAATTAATTATAATAAATTTAATTAAAATTAAACATAATTAATTATAATAATTATAATTAATTAAAAATAAATAACTTTAATTAATTAAAATTAATTAAAATAATTACAATTAAAACAAAATATAACTCTCCCTCCCTACTCTCTGTTCAACGAATCCACGGGATTTGGCCAAAGTAGCGCACGAAAGGGGCAAAGTTACCTTCACACCGGCGAGCTCCTGTGCTCGTTTCCGATCAAAATGTGTGACTTCCGATCCAAAGAAAGGGAAAGTCGTCGGGGAGGCGAAGTTGTGCGCAACAGGGAGAAAGTTAACTTCACAGTCGGCAGCTCCCGTTCTTGCACCCGATCAGAATGTCGCAACTTCCGATTCGAACAGGAAGGAAAGCGTCCCAGCAAGCGAGCTCCCGATTGTTGCTTCCGATCGAAATGGTCGTAACTTCCGATCCAACTAGAATGGAAAGTCGTCAAGCGGGTGAAGTCGAACAACAGCAAAGAGGCCGGAGAAGCGCACGACCGAGAGAAAGTTATCTTCACAGCGAGCGGCTCCTGTTGTTACCTCCGATCAAACGTCGCAACTTCCGATCTCTCAGGAAGGGAAAGTCGCTGGAGGGGAGAAGTCGAACAATAGTGAAGAGGCCGGAGAAGCGCACGACCGAGAGAAAGTTATCTTCACATCGAGCGGCTCCTGTTGTTACCTCCAATCAAACGTCGCAACTTCCGATCTCTCAGGAAGGGAAAGTCGCTGGAGGGACGAAGTCGAACAATAGTGAAGAGGCCGAAGAAGCGGCTTCGGTCTCTTCTTTAACGTCGAGAGGGATCGTGTGTGAGGTGACATCGAGTCGTGTGTTGACTGTGCGGAGCACGTCGTCAATACGACGGGTTCGTGGCCGGACGGGTAGGTAGGATTTTTTTTTTTTCGATACAGAGGTCAACAAATGCCCCCCAACAAATGTGGTAGGCGTCTGGAGCGAACCACGTTTGTTGTATGCTGATTGACCCAGTGAATCTCTTTTATTTAGTGGATCTCCAAAATTTATTTGGATGTCACACCACTCTCTTTTAGTGGATCTCCAAAATTTTGTTTGGATGTCACACTAATCTTCTTTTCCTCTTAGTGGATCTCCAAAAGTTATTTGGATGTCACACTAATCTTCTTTTCCTCTTAGTGGATCTCCAAAAGTTATTTGGATGTCACACTAATATTTCTTTCTCCTTGTCTCTTTTAGATATATCCACAGATGGTTGATATCTTATCTTTGTAGATTGACACTAGTGGATAGCATATGCTCAAGATTCTTCCATCATCTGGTTGTATCTTGATAGAATTTTAAATATTTATTTGGGAATCTCGGCATGCGGTACGATGTCGACCCAAATAAATATTTAAAATGCCCCCAGTCTTTAGGGACATTTATAGATGTTAATAATGGGAGTCATTCTGCAATTTTAGCTTGAGCCCTAAGGTTTTGATTTCTTCTGTCCTGTGCTTTGTGCTGCGGACTTGGTGAAGAGTTGTCTGATTTGTCTTTACTGACTTGTCAGAAGATTTGTATGCCTTCTGCCCTTTGCTTCTAGCTTTGGCGGGCTTGATGAAGGGGTAAATGCCGGTGACCTAAACCCTTAGGTTCGTATTAGGTCGATGGCGAAAAGTTATCTGTCCAGAGCTTTGTGCGTAACGGACTTGTTGATGACGAAATCCTCTTAGTTCAGCCATAGGCTTTTCATGAACTTTAGGATGATTCTCTTCGGTCCTTTGCTTTGTGCTTTGGCGGACTTGTTGAAGAAAAATTCCTTCGATCCTCGCTTTGTGCTTTACGGATTTGTTGAAGGATTTGCAGGTTCTGGATTCAGTTGATAGTACCGAACGTTGGTAGTATCTTGATCCTTAACCACTTGAGAAGACTTTAATCTGATTCACTAGAGTTCATCAGATCGGGAGAGCTGGGATTTGATAGCTCTTCATCTTCTGGTTGCTGAGATGGGGGTTCCTCTACTGCGGCCTTTCTTATGGCTTGTTGAGTAGATAGAGCTGCCAGCGATCCGGCCATATTTGGGCTTGTCGGATCCGACCTTTTACACCCATTCAGGCTTCAGACTTGAGCTATGGGAATTGCGCTCCCTAATGCTGATTTTGCTGAAGTTGACAGACATAGAGTCGTCCTTCGTGGTTTTGGATTTTGGAGCCTACAAACATCTGGTAGTTGCTCGAGACTCATCTTTCCACTGGAACTTTGATTCTCCAGTCATTTAGGAGAATTTTGTAGACTACGATCACTTGAACTGGTCGAGTCAAATTAGCCTTCGTTCTTCCTACAGTCCCTACTGACGGGTTGACGAAGTGGGGGTTCCGCTACTACGGCCGTTCTTATGGCTTGTTGAGTAGACGGAGCTGCCAGCGATCCGGCCATATTTGGGCTTGTTGGATCCGACCTTTTACACCCACTCGAACCTTAAGCTTCAGGTTGTTGAAAAGCCTTCAAGCTTTTCCAGCTCAATTTGTAGGAGTGTGTAGTTATAAAAGTCTTCTCCTTGATCTTTGAGTCATGGTTTGTTGGAGAAGGTGTTGTCTCGATCTTTGAGAGATCACCTGCATAGGCTCTAAAAGAGAAACATCTATGTTCTTTAGCACAAAGTAACATTTGAATTGATAATTTTAAATATTTATTCGAGGATCTCGACATGCAGCGCGATGTCGACCCGAATAAATATTTAAAATGCCCCCTATCTCGCAGGGACATTTTGGAGCAGAATAGAATTGAAATCTTGAGATTTTAAATATTGTTTGGAGATCTCAGCACGCATCGCGATGTCAACCCGAACAAATATTTAAAATGCCCCCAATCTGATAGGGAATTTTGAAATGTGTTCTCATGACATAAGAAAATTTCAAAATATGAAATATATATGCTAACAATAATGTAAGAAAACATAACACACTAAGCACAACATTTCATGCGTAGTATTTCTTCAAATATCGACCATTGATCGGCGACATGGGCCTCTGACCATTCAGATCAATGAGTTGATAAGCTCCTCCTTGAAATACCTTCTCGATGACGAAAGGTCCTTCCCAGTTGGATACAAATTTGCCACCAATTTTTCTATGCGGGATGATTGGTCTTCTCTGTACCAGGACTAATTCTCCTTCTTGAAATGATCGAGGACGAACCATTCGATCAAAGGACTTTGTCATTCTTGCTTGATAGATCTCCAGGTTCTGCTGAGCTTGCAACCTGAGTTCATCGACTGCATCGAGCTCTTCCATTCTTAATCGGGCATTTTGTTCTTGAGTTAGCTCATTCTGGACAGCAACTCGAAGAGATGGAAGTTCAACTTCTAGTGGCAGTACGGCCTCAACTCCAAATACTAGAGAGTAAGGAGTGGCTTTGATTGGCGTTTTGTAAGTTGTACGATACGCCCATAGCATTTCTGTCATCTTCGTATGCCACTCTCTTTTGTTCTTGGAGAGAATCTTTTTTAGCAATTTCACCAACATTTTATTGAAGGCTTCAGCTAAGCCATTTGCTCTTGGATAATATATAGAGGAATACCGCCAATCGATTTTGTGTCGATCAACGAATTTATAAATTTTTGTACTTTTGAAAGCAGTTCCGTTGTCTGAGATTATGCGGCGTGGCACACCAAATCTGTAGACGATATTATGGGTGAAGAAGTTGATTACATGCTCGGATGTAACTTCTCTGAATGGAGCTGCTTCTGCCCACTTAGAAAAATAGTCTGTCGCTGCCAAGATAAAGCGGTGTCCTGCTGATGACGGCGGATCTATTGGCCCAATAACATCAGTACCCCAGCATTCGAACGGCCAGGATGCTATTGTAGGGTGCAGTGGATTAGGCGGTTGATGTATAACATCACCGTGAATCTGGCACTCATGGCACCTCTTAGCATGGTCAATGCAATCCTTCACCATTCTTGGCCAATAATAGCACATTCTTTTGATTTTGACTGCCATCTTGGGATCTGATTGGTGCGCTCCACAAAGTCCTTCATGAACTTCTGCCACCACCTTATCAGCTTCTCGAGTCCATAAGCACCTTAGCCACATTTAATCGAAAGCACGCCGATACAATGTGTTGTTGACAAATGCATATCGTAATGCTCTCTTTCAAATTTGAGTAGCTAATGATTTGTCTGTTGGCAATCTACTTTCTTTGAAATAGTCAATGAAAGGCTGCCTCCAATCATCATCTTCCTCGACATCTAGGCAATACCACCATGATTCTGAAGCTTGACTGGACTTGCGTCTTTTCTTAAGAACTTGTTGTTCCTCAGACTAATCTTCAGGATCAGCTGATTGGGGAGATTGAGGATCAACTGAGGTTGCATCCTGCTGGCTTGAATTTGGTATTCCCTCTACCTGCGGGAATTATAATAGTGCTGGCTCTAGGATCCGACGATTATGCACCATAATTATTATAGGTCATTCGTCATCCATATTCGCTATTTCTTTAGTCAATTTGGCAAGGGAATCAGCTTTGCCATTTTGACCTCGGGGAACTTGAGTTAACTTGACAATTGGAATTTGCTTCATAAGCTCAAGAACTCGCCGATGATAACAGGCCAACTCGAACTTGGTGATTTTGTAAACTCCTAGTACTTGATTTACAAGTTGAGAATTGCCGAAAATCTGGAGATTTCGAATTCGAACATCGATTGCAATTTCTAGTCCTGCAATTAGGGATTCATATTCGGCTTCATTGTTGGTCCGAGGTTCAGTCAAGCTAAAAGAGAATCTCATTATGCCTCCCTCGGGCGCCACGAAAATGAGTCCGATTCTAGCTTGAGCTTTCTCTAGATTTGGAGGTCGAGCACGCTTAATTGATGATGCTCCATCAAAGTACATTTCCCATACTCATAGTATCTCCTCTTTATTCAACATTCATGATCTGCTCATCAGGTAGATCATCATTGAGTGGTGAATCCGTAGGAATAGGATGTACTGCAAGAAAGTCTGCTAACACCTGCCCTTTTACTGCTTTCTGTGGCACGTATGTGATATCAAACTGTAGTAAAATCACTGCCCACCTTGCCAAACGACCTGTCAACGCTGGTCTTGTCATCAAGAACTTCAGCGGATCGATCTTTGATATCAAGGTGATTTTATGAGATAGCATATAGTGGCGGAGCTTCCGAACAGCAAAAATTAGAGCCAAGCAATGCTTCTCGATAGGGGAGTAGCGGATTTCTGCTCCTATCAACCTCCGGCTGATATAGTATAGTGCATTTTCCTTGCCTTCTTCATTATGTTAGGCCAATAGTACTCCGAGGGACTCTTCTAATGCTGCCGTGTACAGTATAAGAGGCTTCCCCGGGATTGGCGTTGCGAGAATGGGCAGATTCAACAGATATCTTTTGATGCTGTCAAATGCCTCCTGACATTCTGCATCCCATTTGAAACGAACATCTTTCTTCATTAGTTTTGAAAATGGTTGGCACCTACCCGATAGATTTGATATGAATCTCTGAAAGAAAGTCAGTTGTCCTTGCAGCGAGCGTAGCTGCCAAAGGTTCTTTGGAGGTAGCATCTCCATGATTGCCTTGATCTTGTTGGGGTCGACTTCGATTCCTCGATGTCGAACAACGTACCCCAGAAATTTTCCTGAGGATACCCCAAATGCACACTTGAGAGGGTTCATCTTCAGATCATATTTTCTGATCCTCTCGAACACAATTCTCAAATCACTTAGGTGATCTCTTCTATCCATGCTTTTAACAACAAGGTCGTCCACATAGCACTCGACCTTTTAATGAATTAAATCATTAAATATACGAGTCATCGCCCTTTGATATGTGGCACCAGCATTCTTCAAGCCGAATGGCATAACTGTGTAGCAGAATATGCCTATAGGCGTTTTGAATGATGTATGCTTTTCATCTTCATGCGCCATTTTAATCTGATTGTAGCCCGACGATCCGTCCATGAAGAAGAACATATCGTAGTTGGATGTATTGTCAACTAGAAGCTCTGACACTGGGAGCGGAAAGTCATCTTTCGGGCATGCCTTGTTGAGGTCCCTGAAGTCGATGCAGATACGAATCTGGCCGTTCTTCTTCTTTACAGGGATGATATTGGCAATCCCGTTGGCATATTTTTCTTCTCGAATGAAGCCTGCTTCTATGAGCTTCTTTATTTTTGCAATCACCTGCTCTTCAATCTCTAATCTTATTCTTCTTAGAGCTTGTTTGACGGGTGCTGCATCAGGCTTGATTGTTAATCTGTGAACTGCTACGTCAGGAGATAAACCAGGCATCTCAGCATATGTCCAGGCAAAACAGTCCCTGAATTCAGAGAGAATCTCTTTCATTTCCTCCGCTTGCTCTTTGAGAAGAACATCACTGATGCAGGTCGGGCGATGATCTTCTTCAATCTGAGAGGATATATTTGAAAAGTGATGGGATTTCTTGAAGGATTTTTCAAGATGTCGACCTTCAAGAACATTTTTGTTGGGGTCATCTTTGAGACCCAATTTTGATAAATTTCTTTAATGGTGGATCTCTAGGGGTACACACCAGATGTCATACCATTATTTGAATATTTTTTTTTCTAGAGATGTGAGTCTCTATATTTGTTTTTCCCTTATGCCGGGACCTTTCGGCAGTGGATTCTTGGATATGCTTCCAAGTGTCACACTCCAATGCTCACCGTACATATCTTAATTATTATTTTTTTTTACCATCATAAAAGATGAAAACTTTTAACTATATCGAGACCTTTCAGTGAGGGATCTTTGAACATAATGACCAAATGTCACATCCTGATGTTCACCGTATAGAACTCAGTATAGATCAGCTGCTACTATAGCATATAAGTGACTAGCCAGAGATGGAAAGAGAAACCAATCCCCAGCGGAGTCGCCAGAAATCTGTGGGCTCCGAAAATTCGGCCCCGGCCTCCCCGCCGTGCTTTTTTTTCATATTTGGCGAGGGAGTTTTAACGAACTAAGTTCCGGGCCAAATTTTGGAAGGCAGATGGGTTTGTAGATAAGACACTACCCAGAGATTTCGCCCTCATTTTGCGAGGACTTTATGATCTGAGTTTTGGTTTCCTATAGGCGCAAGCCCCTATAGTTAATTATCTCTCCCGATCACGAGAGAGAACTTTCGATTAAGGCTAGTCGTCAATCAGATACGTAGAGAATACGTGTATCTGGCATATAGTAGCAGCATTGGGTATGGATTTGAAAATTGGGTTTGAATTTGGAATTTGGGTTGGAAGATTTGATATTTAAAACAGAAATTGCACCATCTTGCACTTAAAGCGGATGGTGGGGGAATGGATGATAGGCCCGATCAAGATCCCATGGTTCCGTCGTCCCGGGCCATCGTGGTCCCTGATCTACTTAGTCAGAGGAGGTAGTCGACCCAACCTGACAGAAGGATCCTTGTCAACAGCCATGGGTTGCTTCATCCAAAGGGACCTTGTAGACCTGAGTTGGATGTTTGCCTAAGGGGACAAATTTGAATCCACCTTAGCTAACAGAGGGCTTTGTGCCCTATCGATCATATCCTATTGATTCATATCTCAAGGATTTAATGCCAATAAGGAGCGTATCGGCGCTGGCCATAACCGGTATTTCGTGGTGCCATTTGGCGGCAAAACCACTCAGTTCAGAGGGCCCCGGGTCATAACCGTTTATCCTGCGGTGCCATTTGGCGGCTAAACCGCCGGTTAGAGGACACGTACCACGTCCTTACTGGCAGAAGATTGGTTTGAGAATGGATCCTAGTGATATTTTCAACAAGGCATTTGACTCTTTGTGAGCTGAAGTAAATTTTGATTTGTCCACCCCGGCAAACTGTTGCGGAGGGTGGATGGAATTTTGCTTTAAGTAGTTAGATAGTTGATTTTCATATCTTAAATATCTGGAATTGAAATTTATAGACTTTTGGATCTTGTGTGGACTTTTGAGTGGCATTTGAAAAATGTTTGTGAACCCCTCCGGTTGAGATCTTCGTTCAATACGGCCATCATCGGGGTGTTTGGGGTCATTTCCCTTTATTTGATTGGACCTTGTCAACTCGACCAAGCTGTTGATCGAGGATCGGGTTTCTTGTAGGCTTCGTGCCTTTTGTTCATGAATTTTCTTCGTTGAAAGCCTTGAAGGCCGAATATGAATGTACAAAATAAATATTTCGGTCAACTTCGTGACCGCATATTTATCTGATATCTCGAACCTTGTCTACTCCTATTTATCTACTTAGGAGGATTGGGTTTCGTAGGCTTCATGCCTTTAGTTTAATGAATTCTCTTAATTATAGGCCTTGAAGGCCTAATATGAATGTAATAAAACAAATATACTAGCCATCGCGACTGTATACTTGTTTGTTGGTTCGAACCCTGTCGACTTCTATTGACCCATATAGAAGGATCAGGTTCGAACTTGAATTCACTTATTGACCCGCGCAACATCCCTAGGCGTCACGGGTGATTTTTTATATACCCCCTTTAGTGTACCTATGTGTATACAGTCTCTAGTGCACGTGCAGGGGTATTTTAAAGTATTTGCAGTTGTGTAGATAACTATCGTTTGGATGCACACAACTTTTCATTTGAGAGCTTATACACGCCTTCTGTCCGCTAGCACGAGTATTGCGGATCCAGTGGCGTGTGTCTTGGTGTTGACTCCCCCTTTCTCATTCACCGGGGATGGGACTTTCTGGACTTTGGAGTTAATAACCGTTGATTTGGAAAGAACTCCTTCTAGGATCTTCGGTGTAGCGGACTCGTTATTTTCGGTGTTTGTGGGTACCATAGCTATTTTCTTCTTAAATATAGAACTAAGAAGAGACTTTGGAACACCAGGAAGTTTGGTTCTAATTTGTTCAAACTTCCTTTCTGATTTTGCCAGGGAGTGTACCTTTTGTACATCGAGTCGCCCTTGTACCCGAAAAGCTTGAAGATCTTGATCACCGATGTCGTAGGTGTATCAATACTTGTGCCCACAGTGGTTCATTGTACCTACGATATACCCACTGTTGTTATCCACAAGTGACTTGCATATTATTGCGGAGACCCGTTGTATCCACTACGAGCTCCTGGAACTGTTCGTAGGAGACCCATTGTTGCCTACATCATGCCCACCTGTCACCAATCTCAGGTGGTCTGATGTCTGGATTTGTTTATAGAGGACGGGTCTTTGACGATCTAGTAGTAGTATTGCCTTCTCAATCAACAGGCAATTGTAAGGATTGTCACGGGAGTCTATTACACCTGCATTGTGTCCACTTTTCACCAATCTCAGGTTGTTGATGATTTCATTTGCTGCAGGGACCGATCTTTGATTGCTCGCATTGTTTGCAACTATCTGTTGTTGCTTGCAAGCATAGTACATTAACCTTGTAGGGATTGTTGTAGGAGTTCGTGCATCAAGGTCTTATGGTTTGAGTTTCCCAAATTTTGATCTTTGCATGTGTTTGAGTCCGGGTTAAGTCTCATTTAGGCTGGGGTTCATCGAGTCTACAACTCCCACTTGATGTTATATAGCACGAATTCAAGTTCTTTGGCCGGATCAAGTGTAATTCTTATCTGGATTCCTTGTTCCCCTCTTGATTTCTGACTCCATTTAAGCTCAAGTTTTGATTCAATTCGAGTACTCGTTCAAGTTCAAATTGATTGTCCAGGGTCCTCTGAAGTTCTTTACAAGTTCATTTGAATGTTCACTTTCTTTTTGTTCAAAGTCCTCTGGAGTCTTGCAAGTGTAATTGCATGTTCACATTGACTTGAGTTTGGTTCCAATTTGATTTCATTTTATTTGAATTTGACCTTTAAAAAATCATGTAGAATTTTGTTCAGATTTAGGTCCACAAGTCCACTGTTAATCGTACAGGTCCTCTGCTCATTTTAGTTCAAGTTTTGTGCATTTCTGTTCGAGTATATGTCTTCTATATTGTTGCTCAAGAAGGTCTTCAAATTGTTCAAGTCTTTGTACATTTCAATAAAAATTTCGGTAGCATCCCGATATATCCCTCTTTTGGGGGAAAATAGGAGAGCTGGGCCTTCCCACCACGCTACTAGAGCGTTGTTGACCTCTAAGTATTAATCAATAAAACAAAAAAAAAGAAGAGAAGAGAGAGAGCAACTCACCTCGTAGCTCGTCGAATCACCGAAATACCGCACACCTCGTACGTCGTCGAAGTCCTGCTCGAATCCCGGATATCCTGCTGAGCACCTCGGACTGTCGAACCCCGAAATCCCGCTAATTCGGCGCTGCTTGCAGTCGTCTCCCAGAAATCCTGCCCAAATCCCGTATCTCTCCCTCAATCACCTCCCATCCGCGGCTATAAGAGGGAGATGAGCTCTCGCACACGATACACACGGCACGACTCTCTCCCACGATCTCCTCTCGCACGAGCTCCTACCCGTCATTACCTCCACTCCAATCGACCGAGCTCAGGTAGACGACCGATCCCGTCGCCCTTTGCTCTGCCGAAGCCAACCTCCCGATCTCCTTCCGAGAGAGAGAGAGAGAGAGAGAGAGAGAGAGAGAGAGAGAGAGAGAAGGGAGAGAACACCTACCCGTTTGAAGCCTCTAGCCCGATCCACTGCCAGCTCTCGCCTCCTCCTCCCGTGACTCCATCTCTCTGTGCCGACCCGATCTCACCAAGCCGAGAGAGAGTGAGATAGGTATAGTTTTTTTTTATGTATATATACATATATATATTTATTATTATTATTATTATTAAGTTAATTATAATTGATAATAATTATTATAATTAAATATTCTAATTATATTTAATTATTATTGATAATAATCAATTTTAATTAAAATAATTTATAATTAATTTATAATTATGGTTAATTATTATTAATAATTAACTGTAATTTATTAAAATTAATTATAAATAATTATTTTAATTTAAAATTAATTATTATCAGTGATAATTAAATGTGATTAATTATTATAATTATATTTAATTATTTTTTAATTTATAATTAACTAATTATAATAATAATAAATAAAGAATGCTTCTCTCCCTCGATCTTCGAGCCAACGACGACGACCCCGCGCAGGTATAACTCTTAAACCCTAAAACTCCGAGAACCCGATTTCAACGCATTCGTCGAGACAAAACGACCACCTATGCACGCTTTTTTTAGCGTGGTGGGAGAGAGTGCGTCCCGACGCTTGCGACTAAGCGGGTAATCACTTAAATTCCTTCTTCGAAGTTCGTATCGCCTTGGAAACCCTGCCTATGCACGCTTTTCTTAGCGTGGTGGGAAGGGATCCCGGTGCGATGCGCACGACGAAACGGGGATACCCGTAAGTACCCGCTTGCGGGGAAATAACTGCCTTGCTTACAAAATATTTTCAAAAAAGATAAAAAATACTTTTTTTACAAAAGAAATACCCATGCACGCTTTTCTTAGCATGGTGGGGGATCGAAAAATTATACGGTCGCGGTGTCCTCGAAAGAGGGCATCTACCATGCACGCTTTTCTTAGCGTGGTGGGAAAGGCCCAATTTTCCGTAGTTTTCCCCTAAACGGGAGAGACGCCGGAAGGCTGCCGAAATTTCGGGTGAAATATTGCTACATTTGGATCTCATTTGAACTCAAGAGAACGATTTGGGACTTGAACTTGATTGCACTCGAATGACATGCAAGAACGACGAATGGCTTGTACATGGACTCATTCGAACTCAAATGTGACATGAACTACAAGAAACTTAATCAAAATGAGCTTAAATTCAAATCAAATGGTGAAACTTGTAAGCTTGAACTTGTGTTTTGAACACAATCTTGAACTCAAATGACTAAGCAAAGGAACTCAAGCATGAACAAAGTGAACTCAAACTTATGGATATGAAACTTGAGCTTATTATTTGAAATCGGACTTGGACTCTACAAGACAACAAGGACTACACTCGAACTTGATTTGAACTTGAACAAAATTTGGACAGTATAAAACCATGATTGAACTTGGACTCAAGCTTAAATAATGAGAAGCTTGAACTTGAAAGTGATACAAGGGAGCTTGAACCATTTGGACTCAAACTCAAATGAATAGAAGATTCATGTTGAAGTTACACCGGGCTTGGACAAGATTTGTGGACTCAAACTAAGTATTTGAGCTAAATCATGCTCAAATCGGTCATAAAATAGATTCGAATCATCAAATAATGAACAAGTGAATGCTAAGTGAACAACTCACTTATGGATCAATCAGGCAAGTGGATGTATCCATCTCTTTCAAGAAGAATAATCACATAATAAACACAACAAGCTTCTTACAAATGGAGACCAAATTGAAGGGGTACCAATGAATATTGAAGAGCGATACATAGGCAGATATGATATTCTCTTCTTCGAGTAGAAAAACTTGATATGTTATGAAGATAATGATGTGATATACCCAAATATATTCAATGAAATATGCATGAATGTCAACAAATAGATGGGAAATTCATGACACATAAAGGATACAATGAATATGATTTATCCATAAAGAGAAAGATCAATTGGGAGATATAACAATATGCTTGCAACCAATCCACAGAATTTAAAAGAAATGGCAAGAAGTTATCATATTGGTTGGAATATTAATTGACAACCAATAACAATGTCGATGACATCATTCACATCACAAATCAAATGATGATTGACCCATAGCATTTACCCTGATCATCCAAATGAAAGTAAGCATATGAGCAAGAAATATAAGACGAATGAGGAATAAATTCTTAAAGGTTACACAAATAAAGAATGACAAAGTTTAGATACCTCAGATCATTCAAATGAGGTAGTATCCAAGCAATGACCAAAGATTAAATGAAAGATCTGCAATACATACAATTTCTCTACGAATCAAATGTATGTATAATATCCACCCATGGGTAGATACAAAAAAAACTACAGTAAATGCAGTATCATGTAGTCAAATTCAGTCTAAGGATGAATACATCTACCTCCAGCAATAGTGGATGTATCATAAAGATCAAAATTATAGCAGAATGCATAAAGACTATAAGTTCCTACGAGCTCCTACGATCTAAGGCAGGATATTAGTTAGTGCACTATGATCCGCCTACAAAAATCAATAAATATTAGTGCACGACAGTCTACCTGTATGAAGCAGCGAACAATTCTATCCAGAAGCTGCTACGCCACGCCACCGGATCTGCAACATTCGTACAAGCAAACAGAAGGCGTCTACAATTATTTCAAAGTACCCTTACACGTGCACTAAATTGTATACACATAGGTCATTTTAGGTTTAGCGGTTTAGCCATTTGGCATTTAGACATATAACGGTAACCCTAATTCATTATTCATTTCATTTCGACTTTTTGCAGTCTCGTGACTCTCGTCTCGATCTCTCTGGGGTTCGGCCTTGCTTGCTACCGTGTTGCCTTCCTCTCCTTCTTCAGTTCTACTCGTTCGAACCTTTTCCTCTATCTTAATCATGTAGTTTGTTGTGTGCACACTCTGTCCCTCTACGGCTCTACAATATTATCATTTATATTATTCTGAGTTTTGGCATTTATTTGTTAGGGTTATGCACACTTTCGATTTTGTCGTTTTGAGATTTCTCATCGGATCCTCTATCTTAAGGGTTCGGGCCTTTTGAGTTTCGGCTTTTCACTTTCGATTTGGGACTTTATGCATCTATGCCAGTTACAGTTAGGGCATCATTTTTTTTTTCATTTTTTCTTTTTGATTTTTAGGGCTTTGTATATTTTATGGTTTCTCAATTTACATTTGACAATTATGTTGTTAAAGGGTTGTACAAATTTGAGGGCTTTACAAATTTGTTGTATATGGAAAAAAATTCGGTTATGATTTTTACTTTTGGCTGCTATAAGCCTGTAATTGTTGTAATTTTAATACATGCAGCATGCTGTTATTATTGTTCTTGCTGCTTTATTTCTGTGGTAGCCAGTGGGGACTGAGATTGGGGATAAATGGTGATTGTTTAACATGAAATAGTTGTTCTTGCTAATGTAATTGTTGTACTTGTAATACATTATTTTTTATCCGTGTAATGTGGTTTAATTGGTTCACTAGATGGAGGATTCAAACACCGTTCTGAGTTATTTTTTTATGAGAACGAGCAAGTAGGCATTTCTGATAAAGTGGTCGAGCCATCTGATGATGCATGTTATGATGGTTAATAGTTAAGAAGCGTAGAAGGTTGGTTTCTTCGGTTTGGGGTCATTTTGAGATGTTGTCTAACCCTAAAGATGGTAAACAAAGGTGCAAATGTAAGAAATGTGGTGCATTATATCTATGTGATAGTAAGAATGGGACTGGTAACTTAAGGCGCCACTTGCAAAATTTCAAGAGAAGGGATATGCGTGATATAGGCCAACTCATATTGCAAACTGGCTCAAATTCATTCATTTCTATGAGTGATTATAAGTTTGATTAAGCTGAATTTCGTGATTTATTTACTGCTTGCATCATTATGCATGATTTGCGCTTCCAATGTGTCGAATGGTAGGTGTTCGAGCACATTTAACCTATCTTCGTCGAGATGTGCAATTATTTTCTAGAAATATAGTTATGAATGATTGCAAGAAATTATTCACCAAAGAAGTTTCTCATATTCGGTCACAGATATCTAAGTGCAATAGCAGAGTTTCTGTTACATCAGACCTATGGACATCAATAAACACTGATGGATTCATTTGTTTAACTGTGCATTTTATTAATAATGCTTGGCATTTACATAAGAAGGTCATTAGTTTTTCTTTCATGCCACCTCCTCATGACTGTATATCATTGTTCGAGAAGTTGCAATCTCTGTTGGTTGAATGAAAAATAGACTCTAAACTTTTCAGTATCACATTGGACAATGCTTCTTCAAAAAATGTTTGCGTAGACTTCTTAAGAAATCAACTTAATTTGTGTGGTGCTCTTCTAAGTGAAGGAGAGTTTTTTCATATAAGGTGTACTACTCACATTGTCATATCAATGTTTATATTTTTGTTTGTTGCAATGTTACATGATCCTGAACTTGAAGTTGTGATGGAGGATATTCTAAATTTAACAGTTGAGCAAGTTCAGGGAGAAGCTGGGGATAGCTCTGTTACTAATGGAGTTCGTAAAGACAATTAAGTGAACTTGAAGCTGTTATGCACTTATACTTGGATGTTTTTATAAGTTATCACTCGTTTTGAACTTTTGATTTCTGTTATGGTATTTTTAATGTTGTTGGCTTGTTGCCTATTGTCCTGTTATTTGCGCCTTTGACTCTTTGAGGTTTTCCATTTTCCCGAACTTTATTAAGCTGTTATGGCTTTCCCGAACTATGTGAATCAGTGAATGTGATGGTTGCTGACTGCTGACCTGCTGTAACTGTAATGATGTTATTGTTATCAAGTTGGCCAGTTGGCCTATCTCTATGGGCTGTGTGGGATGTGGCCTATGGGCTATGGTCTGTGGGCGGTGGACCGTGGACTGTTAATAAAGCTTAAGTTATGATGAGAAACTCTCTAAACTGAAAGTGAGAGCTGTTAGGGGTATATCTAATAGACTATTGCAACCAGGTGGCTTAGATGAAGAGCAAATACTCTATAACTCTATTAAGCTAAATGCAAAGTGCAAATTGTTGAATGCCGCCTTGGATGGTAATAGTCTAATAGATAATTAGAATTTAGAAATATCAAATATTCAATATTTGCTCACTTTTTATTAATTGTTGAATGAGTTGGAGGGTTTACCTGAGCTATTTATTGAAGCTTTTTAATTGCACAGTCTCATGAATCAAAATTAAGAATTATGTATGGTTAAGATTTTTTAAGCTTGTAAGACATTTTGTCTTTTGCAGTGAATTCAACTTGAAGACTAAAGATTATGAATTTGGGCTTCTAACTTGTAATTTGAGCTTGTAATTTTAGATTATAAAGTTTGTAATTTAGAGTTTGTAAGTTATAATTCATGTTATGTAATTTAGTATTTGTAATGTACTATGTTATGTATTATGTAAAAAAAAAAAAGAGCTTGTATTTAATTTTTTACCACTTGCCAATTATTGGTTAAGAATATATAGAAGTGTTTTGTGATGAAAATCTGCCATCAAGATGTAAGAAAAAAAACTGAAGCTCTTTTATTGCATTCCAAGATGAAAATCTGCCATTACAAACTTGCTGACAATAACAATTAAAGAATATACATAATGTGTACTATGTTGGAGGGTTGACTCTTTTATAGCTTGTATTAGACTATTAAAAAAATTTTGGAAGAAGTCAACCCAACCCCTATTGAAGTCATTCCGACCTCAATGGAAATCATTCCAAAACAATTACTTGTCATACTTAGAAATAATTTTTTTTGGTGGTGTCTCCCTCCGCTGGTGAGCCCGTAGTGTGCCTCTCCTTGAGTGAGTTGTTTGGTTACCTGCTGAGTGAGTTTGAGGCATTGACATTGCTGAAATGGGCACCTAAGTTGTACACTAAGACGACTATCCTTCAAAATTACTGCTAGAAGTTCTTTCAAAATTTTTGGATAAGGTTCTCTACTGATGATCCCTCATTATTGTCCATAAGAGTGTCCTCTACGATGACAAGAGTTCTTACCAACACGCCTAGGGGTGTCAATTTCGGGTCACGGGTCGGGTTCGGGTCGAACCCGGAACTGACCCGGGTTCAAACGGGTCGACCCTAACCCGACCTGGTTAGGTAAACGGGTCGGAAATGCCAACCCGGACCCGACCCGGCGGGTTGTCGGGTTGACCCGACCCGACCCGACCCGGGAAAGCTGGGTCGTCGCGCGCGAAGCGGGGTCGTCGCAGCGGGGCGCGGAGCGGTCGCAGCGGGGTGCGGGGTCGTCGCGCGCGGAGTGGTCGCGCGCGGAGTGGTCGCGCGCGGGTTCGTCGCACACGGAGCGGTCGCAGCGGGTTCGTCGCGCGCGGGGCGGTCGCGAGGCTGGTGCGTCGCACGCGGAGCGGTCGTAGCGGGTTTGCGCTGGTTCGTCGCGCGCGGAGCGTCGCGAGGTTGGTGCATCGCACGGGGCTGGGTCGCGGGTAGCAGCGGGGTCACGCGACTCACGCCGACTCACGCGGGGTCACGGGTCCGGGGGTTAGGCTAAACCGGGTTCGCGGGTTGACCCGGCAACCCGCCGGGTCAACTCGAACCCGACCCGTTTTTCAAACGGGTCGATTTCTGGAACCCGACCCGTTTTGAAACCAGGTCGGGTCCAACCCGGATTTTTCGGGTCGGGTCCGGGTCGGGTTTTCGTGTCGTGTCAAATATTGATACCCCTAAACACGCCTATGATAAGGATCAAGTTTGTAGTGAAAGCCAAACCTATTGAGTGACTACCGAAGAATAGGAAGAGGCCCTTGCTGCCCAAGAGACCCTAATGACTAAGGAGGCGACAATACTTGTAGGGCCGTTCCGTAACACCCCATAGTCAATTTGAAAAAAAATGTCAATTTCATCTTTTAATTAATCTACCAGAGCTTCTAATAATTCATTAGTATAAATAAGTCTAGTGGAAGTAATTATAGATCATATATATCAAAATATTTTTATATTCATTCATCAAAATTTAATTTATAATAGCAAGGAGATCAATCATTACATCTATTAGTCTATCTTTCTATACTCTTGACTACAAAAAATAAAACAAAAAAATATAGAAAACAAATAAAATTAAACTTGAATCCTGATTTGTCTCACTCCATTGGATCTTAATCCCTTCCTAAAAATATATAAAAAACTATAGGATGAGCTAACAACTTAGTAAGTTATCAGAACATACAATTGAAATCAATGCAAGATAATAAAAGTAATATGCATGTAATTATTTAATCCAAAATGCTAAATATATAACTATGAAAATATGAAGCAGTCAATATGTACATTGCATTTCATATGTGCAATTCAAATCAGTACAAGTTACATATTTTATGTTAGTGATCAATGGTCATATAAATGATCAATAGGTTCTATCATTCCTGTACTTATGTCAAATACAATGCAACAAATCTACCAGGAATCTGTACATGCTTATAGTTTATATCTTTCATCTCAATTTATATGCCATTTCATATGTTATATGTATCGGTATGCATGTCATGTATTTTATTTCTATTATATGCATATCATACAATATCAAAACACATATTATGTACTGTATCATGTATAAATGTAATATATCCAATGTAATGTATCATATATATCATATAATTCATATGTATCATATGTCATTGTATCAGTCTTATCATATACCTGTATTAGTCATGTCATGTAATATAGACATATCATATTATAACATGTCACTTAGACACTTCATCATGTATGTTGGTGTCATATGCATATGCAAGCAAGATAAGACATTTGACCACTTGTGATATTTTTTTAGTATCCAATCCTGTAAATCAATTTTATAGGAATATGTCTCATTTATATTAGTCATATTGTCAGGAATCAATCTCATATCGCAAGCCAGACAACTTTTATATAAAAAGTTGTCACTTCCCACCCGTTAGCGTATTATACCATATCAGTCAGTTTTTTTATATCTCATTTTTCATATTACTTAAGATTATACCACATATCTTATTTAAAAAAAGATTATCGGCTCACCCTCTTGTACAAGGTAACATGTCTTTAACCAATCTGTATCAATCAATTATTTTCAACCATCCTTTCTTGCTTTACACATATTTCATGTCATATAAAGTATAATAATTAGCATCATATACACCCAATACAATTATCATTAGACAATCAGTATGTATGTAGTATGCAAAGAAATGTATGTTTGACTAAATGACAAGTAATTGAATACATATTATGTATTTCAAATTTGAAAGTAATATACTAACTCCTGATCATTTTATACTCAATATTATATTACTTATTTCAATTAAAATGACATATAAGTAAAATTATTTGGTGAAATTTTAATATAAATTAGTTAGAAATTCATAATAATAATATCTAAAACATATCAAAGTTACACCACAAAAAATCATTAAAATTAAGATTGTCAAATACAGGTCACGGGTCGAGTTCGGGTCCAACCCGACTTTGACCCGCCAAATTTTGACCTGACCCGAGTTATGTTAACTCAAGGAAAGAACCACTGTCCCCGGACTCACCCTGCCTCAAATTTAGTGATAGGATCTAGTGGCTTCAAAGCCTTACACGGCGACGCGATAGTGGCCTTCACTATACCCACTTCAACCTTCACTATCAAGGAAGGGGTGACAGGCTCAGAAAATCATTGAACGATCTGAGAACCAGCCTTAAAAACCTTCATCTTACTCACTGAGGGGTCGAAGCATTGCCTAACCCTCTTACCCTTAAAAAGGCAAAATTGTACCCTCCTCACCATTCTAGCCCTCGACATGGCTAGCTAGGCTAGGTCAATTCTTTCGTACTTGTAAAACACAAGAGCTCCTGGGTTTAGGGTAAAAGTATCAAACACTACAGGAGAAAGAAGTGTCATCACATCACTATCATCATAAGGAATCAGCATGATGCCTAAGACTACAGTAAAAATAAGGTATTAATTCTATATTTACTTTCCCTTTAATTGTTTGGTAGCCATAATAAATGATCGTTATTAATTCACTTGTCATTTTTATAACTTACCCACCAAATAGTCAAGTCAATTGAATAACTAAAATGTATAATTATGCATGTCTTCTAAATTGTTTCATAGGCATTTTTAAGTTCCAATAGAAGGACCCATACCTAATATACCATAACACCAAAGATTCGTCCAAGAATGATTGCCCCTCAACCATTGCTACATGACAGTAAAGAATTCTACTCAACAAAGTAAAACAACCTAGGAAAGACACCTTTCAGAGAAATCCCCAAGGTTATGAACAGCACTCCCCTAGACTTAGACGACTGGTTCCTCCAGCAGGAGACACCCTCTCAGTGTGACTTGCCATTACCTTGGTGGATGAGCCATCAAATGCAACTCGCCAACCTGAACATAGGGAAGGATCACTCCAAGAAAGACATAAACTTGCTTCCTCCTGCTCAGCCAACTATGAAATTCACTACCCTTATAGTTCAAGTGAACTCACTCTTCATACAAAACTGGCCCAAGAGCCTCAGCCAAGAGGTCGCTAACATTGCCAATCAATCTAAAGACTCGCACTCATCGCTATCTCGTTGATGAGAGTATTTATAGTCCAATCCATCTAAAGACTCTCCTTCATCAAGACATCAACTCATCAACAAACACTCGATAAAAGGTAACTCATCCTAAGGCTAGAGAGTGGACCAAATAAAAGAGATCATATCAAGCACCTATCAGAGCAAGACGTGTCTAGGGCAATTCATAATAGGTCTTGTTTATCATTTTACTTTTTATTTATTTGGTGTAGCCCCCTTGTAGCCTTTTAATCCCTATGAATAAAATATGCACATTTTGGATCTTTTTAGCACATCTTATAAGTTCTACTGAGCTAGTAAAATACTCGAATCCCAAAAGTCTTCTTCTTCCTTCCATATTCACCACAGGCTTTAGGGTTCAAGTCTCTTAACCTTGCTAGCTCGTAAGTCGGATATCTCCCACGAACAATTTAATCCAACAAATAGACTTCCACCTACTTTCCCTCTGTTTCTCTTTCACCACTCAAACAAGATGGTTCTCCTCAATGGGTCAAGGAAAATTTGCAACCAAAAAATCTACATTCAACGCATATTGCTCAAGGACCAACAAATATCATTTAAGAAGACATCCCATGGGTGCATAAAGCAATTGTCATCAACTCTTTTATATAGAAAAATCAGGATATCATCTTATAGATTAAATCATGCCTCACTTCTATCTTTTTAGCGTGCACTTTCATATAGAGAACCTAGGGCTTTAGGTACTAAAGAAACTCAACAATGGTGTAAAAAGTGACAAAAGCTCATAAAGAAAAGAAGCAACAAGTTTTCTAGTAGGCAAAATAAAATTTAAAACTAATAATTTATACAATAAGCTAGGTATATAGGACAAAAAAGTTTATATATATAATCAAAGAAACAAAAAAAAACTAGAGATTTTGATCAAGTGTATTAAGAGTAAAGAGATTATGATTTAACTTAAAGATGAACAGAACAAATAAAAATGAAAATATCATTTTTGCGAAATCAAATTCCAATAGTTTCTGGAAAGAAATTTTCATATATGCTATTAATCATAAAAAGGCATATAACCAAGTACTATAATAAAGTTAAGAGAAAATGTACGATGAAAATTGATTTTATGGAGACTGAAAAAAGATATATTTTAAAGATATCTAAAATTTGTTAAATATATCTATAATGAAGCAATGATCAACAATAAAAATAATTATAGAATGACAAATATTTCCTATGTCTAAGATTACATGGAAGGCTGATTTAAATATATATATATAATTGAATAAAAGCTGGTCTTCATAAAAAAAAATCACTTTACCAATGTTAGTTAAACAATGTTCTATTAAACAGAGAAGATTTATGCTCTTTGTAACACAAGGACTGCAAAGATTTATTTGTTTCTGATCATTGGTTTCGGGCTGGAGAAGTGATCCAGCTGATAAGAGAGCTTCACTAAGGCACAGCATTCCTCAAACATACAAAAAATAAGAATACATAATGTTCAACGTCTAACAAGTATTTTCTTAGGTTGTAGAACTTGATGTATACCAAATATCATTCAAGGACCACCAAGCTGATTCAAACAAAGCTAAGTTCATGATCATAAATAAGACTTTTGAGAAGTACTAAACCTTTTTATTGTTTACAAGTTTTCCAATATATTGTTAAAACCCTTTCAATATCTCCAAAAAGCACAGACGAGAAAAAGAGACTCACCTAAGCAAGCTGGGGAGACGCAAGCGGCAGCTTCACTTTGATCTGCAAGGTAAGGCACTTCCTTCTGTATGTCATCCATAAGAATCTTCTCTGTAGTGACCATGCTAATGTTACGATGGGTTACTTTCTTCTTAATGACTACTGAAGAACCCTCCTCACCATCTTTTGAATCATCCCCGAACTTATAATAAGCAGCACCATCACTAACCTTTGTATAAGCATAGGCATTAGCATTCTGCATAAAATTAGATCTTATTCCTGAGATAGGTTGTGCATCTTGGTCAGCTTGTCCATTCTCACACTTGACTGCAAGAGCTGGATGCCTATTAGAGTCCGGAATCAGCTTCAGATTATAAGAATCCATATTCCGATCAACTGCATGGTTACTTCTCTCATAGGCTAGAGGAGATGATATTTTTTTAAGTTCAGTTCTTTCGGTTCTACAAAACTGATCAAGGCCATTGCTAGACAAGGTTATGTGATCTGAATTTTCCATTGCGTACTGCCACACAAGTTGATCCTTAATTGTAGGACAGCTTACATTTTGCTGTGTATAACTCAAATTGACTCGTTTTAATCTACTAGAATCTTTGAAGTCTCTGAGATCTTCATTTTCCTTTTCTTCGAGAGCCTTCTCCACTTCTTGCAATCTTATCTGAAATATTGGTAAACAGAAATTATCCAAACAAGTGCAAAGGAAATATCATGTAGAGGTATGAAAAATGAAGACGTAATACGTACTTTCAATTTATTTATCTTTTCTCTAGCCTTATCGAGCTTCTTGCAAGTGCGAGTTTCTGACCGTCCGAGAATGTTGCATTGGATCATCAGATCCTTATAACTCCTACATCACCCAAAAGTCACAGAAATCTTAGTCAATGTGAATGGCATCGCCACGTCAGTTTGAGCATTAACAAATGAAAGAGAATGAATGCAAAATATATAAAGGAAAAAGGGAACCAATAAGTAAAAAAACTTGGAAGTTACGTGTATATTCTGGCAAAGTGAGTAAACCAGGGATAAAGTAACATGCATCTCTGATTCCAAATTATTTTATAGTTTTTAAGCAAATGCTGATCAAGAAAGACTTCTAAGGAAGAGACGCAGCGAATTATCAATAGATAAGGTCGATATACTGATAAAAATGTTCTGAACACTAAAATTAATTTCAATAATGCTTTTTTACATGCTAATATCGCTAAAATATCCCTGTTAACTCATCAATTTAGGCTTAAATTTGGGCCGATCAACCCTTAGTTTAAGCAAAGCACCTATGCCCTAACCGTGCAACGACTTGGGTGAAACCAAATGGCATCGCCCTCCAGGCTCCAGCCCTCCTAATCCTCGTTGATGGATAAACTCAACGATATTACCGCTCATAACAAAACAACTAGATGCTTTCCCAAATATAGAAAACATGCGGCCTTAGCATGAACATGCAATGCAACATCAATCTTTCATACAAAGACTCAAACACTAAGAACAATTATCAATAATCCTTTATTTATATTTTGTATATGATGTGTCCTTTCAGTAGAACCAGTTAGCAATGACACATTTATTTTTAAATAGCTTTGATATATATTTTCATCAAAAGATGTTTTAAAGAAGTCTATATTTACTTCCACACATTGCATTAAATTCAGTCAAAAAATTCAAATAGCTTCTTCTACTTACTAGTTTTCTATAGGCCATTATAAAATTTATGCATATAAAAAATTTCTATGCATACAAGACATCTATAATGGGAGATCAAAGTTTTCTCTCACTTAATATGGAATGTATGCTAATTGTTGATGAAAATTAATTCCCTAGGTATATATACGAACAACTAATTGTATGGTTTGGCATAACTTATTAGATCATTTAATTTGTAAAATAATTTTATCATTTTAGTAATTGTATGATAGATTAATTAAATTCAATTTTGTGCTTAAGTATATTGATTTATGTATATATAAATTTTATAATTATACATATAATCTACAACAACATCAACATCAAGTCATTATCCCACTACGTGAGGTCAGCTACATGAATCTTTTTTTTTTTTCCTGTGTTATGTTAAGAGTCAAATTCTCATTTAAATCTAACCAAGTCCTTTTAGGCATACCTCTACCTTTCTTAACATAAGCCAAATCAAATACATCTACTTTCATAATCGGGTCATCAGGAGGCCGCCATTTTATGTGACCAAACTATCTAAGGCAACTCTCTCTAATATTATCTTTTACTACAGCTACTCCAACCTCTTCACGTATATGCTCATTTCATATCCTATTTCTAAGAGTAAAGCCCCTCATCCACCTAAGCATCCTCATATCTGCAACACTTAAATTAATATTATGCTTCTCTTTTAATGGTCATCATTCTGCACCATAAATCATTGCAGGCGTCACCACAATCGTATAGAAATTTCCCTTAAGTTTGAGGGGGGCTTTTCTATCACACAACAAGCCTGATGCATTCCTCCACTTTAACCACCCAACTTGAATTATACTAATAATATCCCCATCTATTTCACCATCATTTTGAACAATAGACCCAAGATAGCTAAAATGTGTACTCTTATTAATGACTTGATCACCCAAAGTAAATATTTGAGCATTGATATGTCACCAAAAATTGTCTTGATCAAGCACGAATCTCAAGGCAAAATTGAGTTGGAAACTTTATTAGATTAAAATTGGGATCATTCGAATTCCGATTTCATCAAACTTACAGTCAAACTGAGCGTCTTGGAAACACAAACTCAACGACACCAAAATCGACTCAATCCGAGCCCAAATGAGTCCAAATCAAGGACCTGAAGCGCTTTTGGAAGGTTCAAACTACAATTTGGATTATCAAACAGCTTCCAAACTTAGCATGCTTATAGTCGAATCGAGCGCCTCGACGAGACGAATCCAACGAGCCTAAGATCATCAAATTATGATATCATTAAGACACTCAAATGTCCAATAAATGCTCTATGATCAAGGTAAACAATATGGGCCATCCGATGGAGCACTCCAAAACTACCCCAGATTTTATCTATATTTATGGGGTGTGCCACTCAAGAATTCTATAAATAGAACCTCATTTCCTCATGAGAAAGGGGGGAAGAAGCCAAGAGAGAAGAAGGAAGAAAGCTCCAGCCACCTAGCTCCTCCTCGACCACCGCCAGAGTGCTGCCACATCACCGTCGTAGGTCTGCCGCACCACCGCCGTACCACCAAGGGACGCCGGAGTGCTGCCGCACCACCGCTGGAGTACTGCCGCACCACCGTCGGAGTTCTATCGCACTACCGCCGGACCACCAAGGGACGCCGGAGTGCTACCGCGCTACCGCCGGACCACCAAGGGACGCCGAAGTTCCATCCGAAGCTGAAGTACCCCCCGGACACTGAAGTGCCATTGCCGATCCAGTGCCTGACACCGGAGTGCCGCCAGACCACCATCTGACAGTGGAATGACATTGGACTTTTTCAAAACTCTCAGTTGATATTTATAATCTGATCGTCTTCAAGGACAAGTCAGACCATTGTACTTTCTTCAAATTTTAGTGGAATCATTTTCAACTGGGCTAGGCCCGGTGGTTTTTTCCCTTTCCGGGTTTTCCACGTAAAAAATATTTGTGTTCTCAGTGTGTGAGCTGGATATCCGTGCAACGCTAAGACGTAGAATTACAACTCTATCGCCGCGTATATTCTAGCCCACAACAGTTTGGTGCCGTCTGTGGGAAACGACAATCCCACTATATTAATCATTACTTCAATGGCCAACAGGCGTAGCAATCGCCACCAAGGAGCCTCTCGCTCCAACTCTCACATGTCCAGGAATCAGTCCCTGAATCAGGGACGTCAGGCATCTGCCTCTTTTCACCATGGTGGGCAAAACCATGTTGGAGAAGGAACATCTGGACCATCTATGGAAGACCGCATCCGAAAAATGGAAGAATCTCAAAAGGAGATCCTTCAACTCCTGCGAGGAGCCCGACAACCAATGTTAGCAGAGCAGCAGGAGATTCGTCTTCCTCAAGATCCATCACTAGCTAGAGGTGTTCAACCCGAATGTGTTCAGGCAGACATCCATATCCCTCAATCAAGGGGTCGTCCTAAAACACAACAAGATGTTGACCTTGCCGACACCACTAGCTCTACCCATCCTTTTCGCCCCAGTCAGTTAGTCCGCATTCCGTCGGATATTCCTGAGGACGTGGCCGATCCTCACATTGCTGACCTCCCGCGCAATGTCTTACGCCATGAACTGAGGCGCTTGGTCCAAGAAGAGTTCCCCGGCAGGGGTGGAAGACAATCTCTCCATCAGTGGGACTTCCAGGAGACCTCACCACTAACAGAAGCCATCCTTAAACATCCCATTCCTGCAGGGTTCAAACTACCGAGCATTGATCCTTATGACGGGACGTCTGACCCCTATGAGCACATCGATCACTACAAAACTATTATGCATATTCAGAGAGCCTCGAATGCGCTCCTCTGTCAAGTATTTCCTGCCACCCTCAAAGGGCAAGCTCGTACGTGGTTCTACTCACTCCCAGCTAGAACTATTCCTTCGTTTGTCAAGTTAGCCAAATTGTTTGTCGAACAATTTGTTGCTAATCGAAGAATTATTAAGGACTCTTCCCATCTCTCTGGGATCCGCCAAAATGAAGGAGAATCACTCAAAGAATACTTCCAAAGGTTCTCTGTCGAAGCTCGACAAATTGCTGGGGTGGATCCTGAGTTGCTAAGAGGAGTTTTCCTTGGAGGGCTTCATCCTGGCCCTATTTACTCAGCACTCATGCGAGATACGGTATATTCCTATGCTGACCTAATTCATCGTGTGGAGTCACAAATCTCAGCAGATGAAGCCATCAATGCTCATAAGAAACAATTCGAGCAAACAATTGGGAAGCGTAAGAATGCACCAGGGATTGGTGATTCATCATCACAACGAAAGAAGAAATGGGATAATAACTTGCCCCCTCGACCTTCACAGTCTCGACGGGAGCCTCAACTAGAGAAAGCGTATACGCCTCTTAATACATCTCGAGCAAATGTCTTGATGGCCATCCGAGATGAAGAGAGTGTTAAGTGGCCAAATCGCTTAAAGCCAAAATCAGGAAATCAAGAGCAATACTGCCACTTCCACCGTAGCCGTGAACACACAACTGAAGCATGTAAACAACTTAAAGAGGAAATCGAGAGACTAATCCGACAAGACTACCTTGGTCGGTTCATAGCAAACCCACCCGGTCGTAAGGACATTCTTCCTGTTGGGGGGCAACCGACACAAAGACAGCCACAAAATAATCGTCAAATGGTTGGAGAGATCGAGACTATCGCTGGGGGTCCATTATTATCCAACCAAGTCTTACTTGCGGTGAACGAGGAGCCAGCACAAAAGAAAGTTCGTGCTGACCATTATATCACTTTTGATGATGTTGATCTAGAGGGCATTCAGATCCCTCATCAGGATCCACTTGTAATTAACGCGGGGATTGGCGATCCATGCTTCAATGTCAAAAGGATCTTAGTTGATAATGGGAGCTCAGTGGATGTCCTATTTTACTCCACCTTTCTTAGTATGGGCCTTGTGAGGGAAAAGCTCCAGCCAGCCGCAGAACCATTATATGGGTTTGATAATCGACCTGTACGAGTAGAAGGGACGATTAGCCTCCCAGTAACACTTGGGGAATTTCCTCGGCAGGCTACTCATCCAATCCAATTCATCGTAGTAAAATCAGAACCAGCTTACAATGCTATTTTTGGGAGACCACTACAATCAATTTTTGGAGCTATTCCCTCCATTCCACATCTCAAGATGAAGTTTTTAACCCCGCATGGGATAGGCATGGTGCGTGGAAATCAACAAATAGCACAATCATGTTATCTGAGACAGGCTCAACCATGCCCATCAGTTTCTCTAAGTATTAAGAATTTTGACCTTCGAAATGAGGACGTCCCTCAGAGGGCTTCCCCTGTCGAAGACCTTATATGTATCTCCATATCAGATGAGCACCCATCCAAAACAGTGCAGGTCGGATCCATGCTCTCAGAGGAGGAGAAGAGAGAATACATGGATTTTCTACGTAGAAATCAAGATATTTTTGCATGGAGTCCAGCAGATATGCCAGGAGTTGACTCAGAGATAATTGTGCATTCTCTCAAAATAAATCCAACATGTAAGCCAGTTATCCAAAAAAAATGAAATTTTGCTCCAGATCGTCAACAAGCCATTGAGGAGGAAGTTGATAAACTTTTGGAGGTCGGACTTATACGAGAGGTACACTATCCCGCATGGCTGGCAAATTTTGTCATGGTTAAGAAAGCTAGTGGAGCTTGGAGGATGTGTGTGGACTACAAAGACTTCAATAAAGCTTGCCCAAAAGATAGTTTTTCGCTCTCTCGTATTGACCAACTGGTCGATGCCACGTCTGGGCACCAAATGCTGAGCTTCATGGATGCATATTCTGGCTACAATCAGATAAAGATGGATCCCATAGATAAGGAAACAACAGCTTTTCAGATGGATAAAGGACTATAATGCTATCGGGTCATGCCATTTGGACTCAAGAATGCTGGAGTCACATATCAACGCCTTATGAATAAGGTTTTTAAAGACCTTATAGGGCGAACTATGGAGGTATATGTAGATGATATGCTGGTAAAAAGTCTTGAAAAATCATAATATATCTCTGACTTAGAACGATGCTTCTCCCTCCTTCGATCCTATAACATGCGTCTCAATCCTGCCAAGTGCGCATTCGGAGTCACCTCAGGAAAATTCCTAGGTTTTATGGTTACACACCGTGGAATCGAGGCAAATCCTGAAAAGATAAGGGCACTAAGAGATATGGTGCCCCCAATGAGCATCAGAGAAGTGCAACGTCTAAATGGAAGAATTGCAGCTCTTTCTCGCTTTTTGGCTCGCTCGGGTGATAAATACTTGCCTTTCTTTAATACACTAAGAGGAGCCCGTAACTCAAGATTCCAATGGACAGATGAATGCCAGGAGGCTTTCGAACAGCTCCGAATTTATCTATCCTCACCTCCACTACTTTCAAAGCCAGTACCAGGAGAAATGTTATACATATATATGGCTGTCTCCTCACATGCTATAAGCTCAATCCTGATCCGAGAGGAGAATGGTATTCAACGCCCCGTCTATTATGTTAGTAAGGTCCTTTCTGAAACGGAAATACGTTACCCGTTAGCAGATAAGACGACTTTGGCGTTAGTCTTCTCAGCCAGAAAATTACGCCCCTACTTTCAAGCTCATACGATTGGGGTTTATACAAATCTTCCATTAAGGAATATTCTTCAAAAGCCTGAAGCATCTGGAAGATTAATCAAGTGGTCGGTGGAACTTGGAGAATTTGACATTCGTTTTCTTCCTAGACCCGACATCAAGTCACAGGTTCTTGCAGACTTTGTGGTGGAATGTACCAACCCTGTCTCTGATGAACCGCTAGTCATTCCTCCTTCACCTTGTTGGACGCTATATGTTGATGGAGCCTCTGGGAGTTCTGGTGCTGGGGCCGGAATCTTATTAATCTCTTCACAACAAGTCACTTTTGAATATGGGCTTCGATTGAAGTTTCCTGCTACAAATAATGTTGTTGAGTATGAAGCCCTTATTGCAGGAATACGATTGGCTAAAGACTATGAGGTTCAAAATTTGATGATTCATATCGATTCACAACTCATCGTATCTCAAGTAGAAGGAGAATTTGATACCCATAATTCCTTTTTGGCACAATATTGTGGCATAGTGAAGTCACTTCTAACCCACATAAAAAAGTATCAAATTATCCATATACTTCGGGAGCAGAATGCCCGTGTAGATGCCCTCTCAAAGCTCGCTACATCAGCAACAGGGGGCCTTTTCAAAAGAAGGTATATCGAGCAAATACACTTCCCGAGTATTGAAGGTCCATGGATTATACAATCCATTGATGAGTCAAGAGAACCGTCTTGGATGGATCCTATCTTATCATTCTTGCAAAATGGTGTGTTGCCCGAAAACTTGACAGTTGCAATGCGACTCCGAAGGCAACCAGCTAACTTCACTATTATTAGTGGAGAATTATATAAGCGAGCCTTTATCGGGCTATATCTTAAGTGTCTCCCACCATCAGAGGCTGATTATGTGCTACGAGAAGTTCATTCGGGTATATGTGGAGACCATTTAGGAGGAAAAGCGCTCGCTCTTAAAATTATGAGGCAAGGGTTCTACTGGCCCACGATAAAGCAAGATGCATTGGAATTCATCCAAAAATATAACAATTGCCAGCTGCACGCCAACCTCACCCATTCACCTGTTGTGGAGATCTCATCACTTCAAAGCCCATGGCCTTTCGCCCAATGGGGGATAGATATAATGGGACCCTTTCCTATAGCTACTGGACAACGAAAGTTTATCATTTTGGCCGTAGACTATTTTACTAAATGGGTAGAGGCTGAACCCCTAGCAAAAATCACTGAAGCAAATGCCAAATAATTTGTTTGGAAAAATATAATTTGTCGCTTTGGCATTCCAGCAAAAATCATTACCGATAATGGAACTCAGTTCACCGAAAAAACTTTCACAGCATTTTGCAAGGATCTCCACATTCAATTGGTACACACAGCCGTGGCCCATCCTCAAACAAATTGTCAGACTGAGGTTACAAATCGAACTATACTGAAGGGACTGAAGACGCGCCTCGGGAAGGCTGGGGGGCAATAGGCTGATGAGCTCCCCAATGTCCTATGGGCCTATCGCACCACCTCCAGGACTCCTACAGGAGAAACACCGTACAATCTCTGCTTCGGCACTGAAGCCATTATCCCGGTCGATATCGGAGTTCCGAGCGATAGAGTGCAAACTTTTGATTTCAACAATAATGATGAAAAACTCCGAAATAACCTGGATTTACTCCCAGAAGTTAGAGACATAGCCTCGCTCAAAATTGCTGCTTACCACCAGAGAGTGGCTCGCCATTATAACCGAAAGGTTAAACCTCGATGCATCTCTATTGGAGACTTGGTTCTACGCAGTCTTGAGGCGGCCGGCAAAGGACCCCAACTCAATAAACTCTCCCCCCTTTGGGAAGGCCCTTTTATAGTAGCAGCTATGATTAAGCCTAGAACTTTCAAGTTGAAGGATGCTGATGGAAAAATGCTGCCCCGGACCTGGAACACTGAGAATCTTCGAAAATATTATCAGTAGCTATTACTGAAGTTCTCTACTATATAGTTCATACATTAAGTGTTATATGGCTCTTATGTTTTTAAACTACATTGTGTCTCTTTTTCAAGATAATAAACTTTTGTTTGATCATTAAGAAAGATCATTACGATCCCACAAAATTCAAACCTCACCACTGATTTCGAGAAATACACAACATTCGTTGTATTTCAGTCATTAGATGATCAATCCCAGGGGGATTCGATCCGACTTCTTCCACACAGGTTAATGTCATCAAAGCAACACTTTGACAAATAACCTCGGATAGGTCAAATATCCTAGGTGGATATCTCTCAACCTCCTTCGAATTGGCTAACTTTCTTGAGCGGCCTCCCAATATATAATTAAGGAAGGTATGAGATATTTGATAAGCTCTCTCTAGCCTTTAAATATGCAGGACTACCTATATGAGAAGCTTCATTAAAAATATAAATAATATAATATATTATTATGCTCTAAAAATATATCTATTATAGATATCTCAAGTAACTAAGCATACATGCTGAGACAAATAAAAAGTGACAATTATATAAAAAAAAAACTACATGTTATATGATTTCAATATCATCATCATCACTAGAGAAGGTAAGCTCAGCTCACTTTCAACATCATCATCATCTAAGTCTGGAGATGAGTCCTCAGAGGCCTGGCTGGGAGATAAACCTTCGATTGTAACCCCATCCTTGCGCTGCACCAATCGAGCACCCTTTAAAAAACCACGGACGAAGCCTTCCTCAAGGCACCGACGCTCTAGATCCCTTGCCTCAGCATCAAATAGCTTATTATAAGCTTCTTGGACTTGATTCTGAATCTCTCAACGATGAGCTGAAGACTTCTTAAATTTTTCCACAGCCTCCAATGATATGGCTTCTGTACGGGCATCAACGTCCAGTACGGCTGCATTTTTCTTCAAAATATGATCCTGTAACTCTTTATTAGCTACCTCAAGGGTGCTCTTCTCTGCTACAAGTGTTTTCAAGACTTCATTCTTTTGATTAATCTCTGCACAAGCCTCAATCAACTCGGTGCGAGAGCGATCAGCCTCCCGATTTTGAAGGGAAAGAGCGGTGGACATCGTCGCCAGCTCGGCTCGATATTCTGCTAGTTGGCTTTCCAATGCTGACATCTCTTTAATATTTGTTTCCAACCTTCGTTTATACTCCCCATGCAAATATTTCACCTTCACAAACTCTGCATTTCATTCATCCAGCACTATGTCAAACTGGGACTCCATATCTATCTTTTGTATCATCTGCAGCAGATATGTGATTATGAACATTAAAAAAAAGAAGGAAAGAAGGTGGAAGGAAGAAAAAGGATATCAAGGCAACTAACCATTTCTTTCGCATGTCGCCGTCTAATACAGACGTGTTTTAATACATCTTCAGGGATTGGTATTTTGAGGGGCTGAACCTCTCTATCTGAATTAAGGGCAGCAATATCGATCATCAAAGGGCGAATGGGCTCCCTGCATACTTCGCCATCGCTTGACAAGACCGCTGCATCATTCAGTTTTCTCTTTTTTACAAGAGAAGATCCCTCCTCTCCTTGCCCTCTCGAAGGATTATTGGATGAAGGCCTTAGAGTGTTGGGTCTAGCCTCACGAACCTTCTTAGTCTTCTTTAACTGAATCGCATGAGATCTTCCCGCGTGGATAGAGAGGCCAACTTTAAAAAGTTTTTCCTCCAGCACATACTGACTAATATGCCGCAACTCCTCCTGGAGATTTTTTGTGTCAGAAAAATTAAGAGTTTTCAATATCTCCTCCTCCCCTAGTTGTGGGAAGTTTGGTAGCTCCTTTAATCTCCCCCACTTTTCAGAAAGTCTCCAATCATTCTTCACAAAAAAGAACGAGCTAGACCAATTCTTAGAAGGATCGCGTGTTGAGAAATCCAGCCACTTTCTACCTCTACATAAAACACGCCCTTGAACATCACTTGTAAGTCTGCACATCTTGGATAAGTGGTCAATAGTCAGCTTGACACCGCGTTCCCTATAAAAAACTGTCAAGCCCACAATGATCGTAACCGTCCTGCATAAGAATTGGGCCAAGGGGACACCACATGCTCTAAAGATCTCGAGCAACTCAGAGGCTAGAGGAAATCTCAAACCTGCCCGCAATGTCATCTCGTACAAGGTAATAAACCCTTTTGGAGGATCTCATGCTCGATCAGTCTTTTTAGGAACAGCCATCACTAAGTCATTAGGCAAATGATATTTCTTGCGAATAGCAATCAAGGCATCATCCGAAGTAATTAATGATGGAACATCATCAATTAATGTCGATCTCCTACTCTTATTGACCTCCATAGTCCAAGGAGCTCGCACCATCTCAACCACTTTATCAGTAGAAGGAGCAAATTCTGGCATATTTAGCGGTCTGCTGCCTGGAGGGGCATACATAAATAAAGAAAAAATACTTAAGGATTACCACGGTGAAAAGAAGAAAAAAATGAGTGTGAAATAACATACATGGAAGATCATCTTGGTTCTTTGAAACTCGCCTCCTATCGGACGAGCCAGAATCACCTTTTTGGGTACTATTCAAAGCACCCTCTCCACTAGCTAACGACATTCGCCTCTCAATAGGTGAAAGCTATAGCCGCTAGGTCTTGATCACCTCCGTCACCAGTATTTAAACTCCTGCCGAACAGTTTTTCCCCCAATGGGAGTAAACTGGAGCCTACATAAGAGTACTGGGTCTTGATCGTCTTCGTCCCCGGTATTTAAACTCATGCCGGACAGTTTTTCCCCCAAAGGGAGTGAACTGGAGCCTGCGTAGGAGTACCGGGTCTTGATCGCCTTCGCCGTCGGTATTTAGACTCTTGCCGGACAGTTTTTCTCCCAACGGGAGTGAACTAGAGCCTGCGTAAGAGTACCGGGCTTTGATCGCCACTGACAATCTCCAAAGTTACAATCCAAAGAAAATATACTAGGACCAACACAAGAGATTGTGCTCTTCATTCCTCCCAATGGGGTATTTATAGGAATAAGAAGAGGGAAGCTTAAAAGTCATTCCATATTTTTTAATTAATATTAATATATATTCATTAATAAGAGACGGCTACTATTTTCAATCCAACGTAGCATGTTAATTAAGCATAATAGGTATATTGAGGTTATAACTGTAAAGTTATATGCCAAGATTATGACAATATATATATATATGTATTAAGTATATATTCAGGACCTAGTGGATTTTTAAACTGAAAGAGAAATGAGTTACAATTAAAATGTACTTTTATAGCTATATCTCATCAATGGAGTACACTAATAACTGTAACTCATCTAATGTTATTAATTTTCAACAGTTTTGATAATATATTAGTGTATTATCGTAACTATTTTTTATGCTGATGCTTATACATTAATATTAAGAAAGATTACGGTTTAATAAATCTAAGAGACTTCATGGTTTGCATGAAAACTGCTGCAATTATAACTTCTTAAACGTTACAACTTATCATTTAATATTTATAACTTCTAATAAGCATAATAACAGAAGTTATAATTTTTATTCACCGGTAATATATATATATATATAATGATCTATATTTATAAGTTAAGTTGATATTTATTTCTTAAATCAACATAATTACTAGACTTAATTCATAATATTATTCTGTAATATTTTATTACATATATGTCTAAATTGTTCAATAGAAGTATCATTTTTACTTAAATAGATGATTATCAGTCACAAGCAGCTCAGAGAGGTGTAAAAATATCTATTTTTGGACTCTGCAAGCTGCGACGTCCGAAAATAGGGGGGCAACTGATATGTCACCAAAAATTGTCTTGATCAAGTACAAATCTCGAGGCAAAATTGAGTTGGAAACTTTATTAGATTAAAATTGGGATCATTCGAATTCCGATTTCATCAAACTTACAGTCAAACTGAGCGTCTCGGAAACACAAACTCAACGACACCAAAATCGACTCAATCCAAGCCCAAATGAGTCCAAATCAAGGACCTGAAGCGCTTTTGGAAGGTTCAAACTACAATTTGGATTATCAAACAGCTTCCAAACTTGACATTCTTATAGTCGAATCGAGCGCCTCAACGAGACGAATCCAACGAGCCTAAGATCATCAAATTCTGATATCATTAAGACACTCAAATGTCCAATAAATGCTCTATGATCAAGATAAACAATATGGGCCATCCGATGGAGCACTCCAAAACTACCCCAGATTTTATCTATATTTACGGGGTGTGCCACTCAAGAATTTTATAAATAGAACCCCATTTCCTCATGAGAAAGGGGGGAAGAAGCCAAGAGAGAAGAAGGAAGAGAAGGAAGAAAGCTCCAACCACCTAGCTCCTCCTCGACCACCGCCGGAGTGCTGCCGCACCACCGCCGGAGTGCTGTCGCACCACCGCCGTAGGTCTGTCGCACCACCGCCGGACCACTAAGGGACGCCGAAGTGCTGCCGCACCACCGCCGGAGTACTGCCGCATCATCGCCGTAGTTCTATCGCACCACCGCCGGACCACCAAGGGAGTGCTACCGCGCCACCGCCGGACCACCAAGGGACGCCGAAGTTCCATCCGAAGCTGAAGTACCCCCCCGGACACTGAAGTGCCACTGCCGATCCAGCACCTGACACCGGAGTGCCGCCGGACCACCATCTGACAGTGGAGTGACATTGGACTTTTTCAAAACTCTCAGTTGATATTTGTAATCTGGTCGTCTTCAAGGACAAGTCAGACCATTGTACTTTCCTCAAATTTTAGTGGAATCATTTTCAACTGGGCTAGGCCCCATGGTTTTTTCCCTTTCCGGGTTTTCCACGTAAAAAATATTTGTGTTCTCAGTGTGTGAACTGGATATCCGTGCAACGCTAAGACGTAGAATTACAACTCTATCGCCGCTTATATTCTAGCCTGCAACAAGCATAAAATTTAATGTCTTTAAGTGATTTATATAATTTGAATAATTAAGAATTAGCCATAGCATTCTTAATTATTTTATAAATTACCTAATTAAATATATAATTGTAATTGATTATATAGATATAATAAATTTTATCACACATAACGGGCAGTAATAAAATACAGTCCTGAAATAAATACACATATCCACATTTTGAAGCCTTCTAATTCTAATCCCACTTCACATAAAATTCTCTTCCAAGATTCCTGCATATTGTAAATCAAAGTGGTGAATTCATTTATGATATTTATGCAAACCTTCTTTACAACCAACCCGACCAAGAGAATTTTTTTACAGAGCTTGTACTAAATATTTATAATGGGATGAAAAACATAAAACTTCTTTAAAAACTATTCTCTCCTAAAATTCAATAAACCTAATACTGAAATGTCGGACAATTTCTTTTCTGAATGTACAATTTGTTAGTATGTATCGGCCTAGTCCCTCAATGAGCACAAATTTCGGATAACAAAGAATAAAATTGTGACAGTCAAAGCGTTATGCTCCAGCTGTGCCTTCCCGTAGCTTTAGGAGATTGAGTTCCAAGATTACAACTTAATATAAAAACTTCTGATAAAAGAGAAAAGATATATTGTAGATGCTAGAGCCAGACCTGCACAATTGTGGTCCTATGGTAAAGCAGTCTTTAATGGGCAAATCTCATGCTTAATACAGTTGCAAATTTTAGGTTGCAAGAACACATGGGAATCGACTTTTAAACTGTTGAGCAAATGAACTGGCTTGAGATTTTCAATGCAAGAGAATATATGTACAATTAAGCTGCTTGAACCAGAACTATAGAGAAAAGATAATCCAGGTCTAATGGAAGCAGCATACTTGTGTAGCAGATCCCAAGTTCAAATCTATTCATTTAAAATAATACAAAATAGAGTTTCTTGTGTTATGACCACAAATTTAGTCCACCAAATGAACAGCTATCAAGAGCATTGTTCAGGAAAGTAAAAAAGCAATGGCTCAAACTTTCAAAAGCATAGGTTACAAAGAGAGTTTAGAAAAAAGGAATCGTTTATTATCTTACGTACTTTGACACAAGATTAGACTATCGCAAGGACTGCACTTGACAAAACATCAAATTCCCAATACAGGAAAGAATAGAACTCAAAAGAAAGTACTATCAAGATAAAAATAACCATATTTATTGAAATACAAGCAAAAGTAACAAATTCTCTACTCAACTATTTTCAGAAAAAAATTCTTAATATAAGGAAATCATTTATCTCTAACTTTATATGAATTTTAATTTCTAAAGCTGCATTACAATCAAGATTTAAGGCGGGGGGGGGGGGAGGAACAGAAGTAACCTTAAAGGCTTGCTTAATGTCAAGATTGTTCTCAATTAAAAGTCATGTTCTCAAATCACTTTAAAGTAAGCAATGTTAGCTGTTGCATCCCACAAAAAATGAAAGCTTTCATGCTTTGGAAGAATTAGGATTCATAAAGCAGAAACACAAACAGTTAACATAAGGCTAATACTGATTACAATGATGCAAAACAAAATGCCTGAACCGCTTATCAAGAATGTTCGCATATGTATCCAGAGCTATGATGATTATCTAATATTCCTACTAGGAAGCCAAATTCTTCGACTTTATAGCACATGACTTGATGCATCAGGCCTATATAAGGAAAATAAATATTTTACACAATAAATTACTTCAAAACAATCAAATAATCAATTCGTAAGTGTAAGGAAACTAAATAGGATGAAGCAATTATTTTAATCTTCTTCATAACCTACTTGTTGCGTAGAGCAAGTGACTTCTTCAAAACATCTAAAGCATTCTCTATGTTACTTCCATGGCCAATAGAAGCAAGCCTCACCATGTCTTCTTCCTCTAGGTTTAGGTCAGTTGCCCTGAAGAGTAAAACAGAAAGCACCAATACAGATCTTAAATGTCAACTAACATGAAGGAAATCCTATACAAGGTTCACCAAACTAATGTTGCACATTTAATAACCGTGTTTACAATTTTAGGGTAGCAAGTTCCTTAGCCAATGCCAAGCCCCTCTCTTGTAGCTTAGCAATCTCTACTGTTTTCATTGATAGTTCCTTAAAAAAAAAAAAAATCAATTCAAAACTATGCATGACGACTAAACTGCATGTCAATAAGATTATATTGTGCAGGAAAGTGGCATTAACCTCCATTTTCATATAAAGAAGCTGCTCGTTGTACTCCTTCTCTTTCTTAATTTCCTCCTTCCTAAGCTCCTCCTCTTTTGCAAACTGTTTCCAAGCAGAGAGCTTGGTACAATAAACTGTTCTCTTTAGATGAGGGAAAGAAGGCACAAAAAATCATATGAACGAGCAAGCATGAGAAAGTGCGTTCAAAGTGATTACCACTGTTGAGAAATGGAAATTATCTTTAACACATTTCAATTATACAAAAATCATTTTGAAAATGAAAATTATAGAATTTTTAAACTACAGAAGTGCACTCTTTGTTATTGGTGATATAAATATGAAAACCGGTGCCGCTTCCTTTCCCAATTAATCTATCCATGCAGCATTTCTTTAACTGAAAAAGAAAGAAGTGCTGAAGCATTATATCGTTTTTATAATCCATTATTTGTCATTTATCCTTTAAATTCTTTAACTGAAAAAGAAAGAAGTGTTGAAGCATTATATCGTTCTTATAACAATTATTTGTCATTTATCCTTTAAATATTATCTATTTGCATCATAGATTAAATGATTATATATATAATTATTTTTTAAATTCAAGCAACCAAATGAGCACTAAGTGGTTTGTACATTTAAAAAATTAGAAAAGTTGAGCATTGCTAAAATAATAATATTAAAGTGGATGTCTATCAAAATTAAGAAAGACAGATTGATGATGGGAAAGCATATTAAGATTATGTATTGAAAATGAGATTTTTGTTATTTTGGTAATACAAAATGATAAATAGATGATGTATCAAAAAGATAAATGCAGCGGAAATAAACTGAGACATATTGCTTTTAGTCAAAAAATCATTTGCAAATTGTCATTCAAAATTTTAAAAACAGTAAATAGAAAGATAAATTGAAAAACTTAGACAATATTAACACATGTATGTTTTTGCATCAACAACGCAAGAGACTAATAATTCTCTCTCTGCCAAAACTTTCAAAAAAACAACCACAATCTATCTATATCATAACAGATGCTATAATGAAACTACACATGAATATTTAGCACACCAAAGTCCCAAGAAAGAATAACACAAAGAACAATAGATTTAAGTGGTTCAAGTTCCGAAGAACTTGCATCCACAGAGCAACCTCAATCTTAACTATTTTATTAAGATTGTGAATAACAAATACAGGTGATTTAATCAGAATCTTTGGAATACGGATTTCCAACAACAAGCAAAAGAAAAACAAGAACCGAATACTCAAAACTTGTCAATCTTTCTTCAAAGAACTTGTAAAGAAGGATATACATGATCAAGCTTACAATTAAAGCATGCAACAGAAGAGATCTTACAAAGAAACTAAGCACCGAACTGAGTGGACCGAACATACAATCAACGATGTCGATTTCCTCTCTCCCTTGAAGCAAATTCCTATTAGAGAGAAACAAGAGAAACTCTTCTCTATTTCCACACTCATAAAACCATTAATGTCTAAATTAACTTAAAGGAACGGCCTTGGTCGCAATGTATGCTAGAGTATCATCTGTTGAAACTTTTATAAGCTTGATTGCACCTAAATTTACCCTGTCATAAATGAAATGAAAACAGACATCCACGTGTTTTTGTTTTTTCATGAAAAATTGGATTCTTATACAAATGTAAAACACTCTGTCTATATGTATAAAATGTGATGACTTTGTGCAAAAATATCAAACTCACTTAACATATAACCGAACTAAATTATTGCACCTAAACTCAAACTAATTTATTGGTTATATGCCCATATCAAAACTTGTGATTAATATTGATTCCTCGCATGCAATATTCTCTCTTATGGATGATTCATCTGATTACAATCAGATTAAAATGGCTCCTAAAAATGAAAATATACAGTATTTAGAATACTAACAAGAGTCTACTGCTATAAGGTTATGTCCTTCATACTAAAGAATGCTAGTGCAACATACCAGTGGGAAATGATGAGTTTTTTTGTCAAACTTATCCACTAACACATGGAGTGTTATGTCAATTCGTTAAAAGTTTTGAAATGGAACATTTAAACGGCCTGAGAATTGTTTTTGAACAACTATCAGTATAATATTAAAATAAACCCTCTGGGATGTGCTTTTATTATTACTTAAGGAAAGTTTTAGGTTTCGTGGTAAGATACCACAAAATAAAAATAAACTATATTAAAATTAAGGCAATCCTAGAAATGCCATCACCTTGAAGCCTCACTCAATTGAGATCTTTCTAAGATTTTTGATATGATGCACAGACACAGACACGATGACATGGATACGACACGACACAGACACAAGGCACTTCAATTATTGAAAATATAAGACACGAACATGGGTTGGACACAATATTATTATTTTTATATTTTAAATAGTGTATAAAAATTGAATAAGTATAATATTAAAAATAATTTAGAAATAATAAGACATTTAACTAGAATTAACATGATTAATATTATGATATCGAGAGTCAGTCGTCAATGTCATGTATCAAGCATCAAAAGAGGAGACGACAATGTTGTCGAGAGTCGGGCATTGATGTTATGTACTAAGTATTAAGCATCAATGTCGAGAGGGCATCTATCGTCAATATTGAGAGGGCGATGGTCGTCGATGTTAAGATAATGTCACACAAAAAAGAGCTGTCAAGTTATGGCTGTAGAAATTATTAGCATCGAGCATCAATGTCAAGATAATATCAGACTTTGATGTTGAGATGGTTTTGAAATATCGTTGTTGTAACAACTTCAGACATCGATGTTAGAGATGACATCGGGGCATTGTTTTAAAACCAAAGCCATGACTCGCCAAAGAGAAATGAAAATGAAAATATTCGATGAATGCGAGCAATTAATTTATTGTTGTAGAGAGGAAATAATAAATTTAGTTATTATGTTTTAAATAAATAAATTTTTTAAATATAAGCAATTATATTAAAAAATTCATAAAATATTTAAAACACACGTGTCCAATTTACATTTAATATTTTTTAATCAGACACGTTTTCGGCATTTCCAACACGTGTCGAAGGTGTGTTGGACATGTGTCGTGTCAGATACATATCAGACGATGCACGCCTCTTTGAGAATAAGTGTCGGTGCATCATAGGACTATTTTGGCATATCTTAGAAGATTTATATCAAACATATTTAAAAGATGTCAATCATTTGCAACCTTGTGTAAGAAAGATGTTCATTTACAATGGGACGACAAATGTCAGAAGGCTTTTGAAAGTATAAAACAAACATTATTTGATGAATCCTCCAATTTTGGTTGCTTCTATCTCAGAGAAACCATTAATCTTGTATACAACAGTCTTAAATGAATATCTTGGCATCTTCTTAACTCAAGTTAATGAGGAAGGAAAAGAGAACGTGCTTTATTACCTAAGCAGAAGATTGCTACCAACTGAATAAAAGTATCCTACTATTTAGAAATAATTTTTAGCCTTAATCTTCAATGCTTAGAAGCTAAGGCACTACATGTTATCTCATACAGTAATTCTAATTTTTAGAGTAAATCAGTTGTAATATCTAATGACCCGTCTAACACTATCAAGAAGATTAGCTTAATGATCGATGATTCTGCTACAGTTTCACATTACATTTATTTCCTTGCATGTTGTGAAAGGACAAGCCCTGAAAGATTTCCTGAAATTAGTTATGTATCTTTGTCATATATTTGTACATCTTGTAATGTGGCCAAAATCATCCTCTCCATTTAATCTCATTCATTCCGATGTCTGGGGCCCTGCTCCACAATAGTCATTAGACGGGTTCAAATACTATATCTTATTTATCGATGACTCTACTCGTTTCTCATAGTTATATCTCATGCACTATAAACAGGAGACATTTACGAAATTTAAACTCTTTTGTAATCTTGTCAAGAACCAATTTCACTCTACTCCTAAATCTTTCGATCTGACGATGGAGGTGAATTTACAAGTAACACTTTCAAAACATTTCTCCAAGAACAAGGAATAAGGCATCAAATCAGTTGCCCCCATACCCATGAACAGAACGGTTTAGCTGAGCACAAGCACAGACATCTACTCGATCTCACTCGCACACTTTTACACGCATCCAATCTTCTAAACAAATTCTAGGTAGAAGCTCTATCAACTGCCAATTATCTTATCAATCGTCTTCCATCCAAACCTAATTTTCTTCAAACTCCGTATCAAAGACTCCATGGCACACCTCCTACATACTCCCATCTTCGCAGCTTTGGTTGTCTCTGTTATCCTTGGTTACAACCATATACCTCTGATAAACTCTCACCTCGCTGCCAAGAATGTATCTTTAGAGATTATTCGTCCATTCACAGAGGATACAAATGCTTCAACATACTCTCTGGCAAAATCCATATCTCCAGGCATGTAGTTTTTCATAAACATCTTTTTCCATATAAAGTCTCTAATACTACCTCCAAAACTCTACCTCCGTCAAGCAATACACCTATCTCCCCACTCCTCCTAATTCCCTCCCTTACCACAAAATCTCCTCAAATGACCTCTTCCCCAACCGAGGCCACTTCTCCCATCAACTTTATTCCCTCTCCCGCACACTCATCCAGCAACTCTCACACGACTCCTTCTACCACTTCACATCCTTCCACGACTCATTTACCCCCTATCCAACTCACCCAATGCAAACAAGACTGAAATCAGGCATTTCCAAACCCAAACAAATTCTTTTAAGCACCACTCAGCCTCAATCTACACCAACCACGTACTCTCAAGCTGCCAAATTCAAACACTGGCGCACCGCCATGTCAATGGAATTTCTAGCTCTTCAAAAATTATGTGCCTAGTCGCTTTTGCCTCCTCCACCCAACAAACTGTTCTCGGCTACAAATGGACCTTTAAAATCAAATATCTTCCTAATGGTCAAGTGGATCGCTATAAAGCTCGCCTAGTTTCCCAAGGCTATAATCAACAATTCGGCGTAAATTACACTAAAACTTTCAACCATGTAGCAAAAATGCCCAACATCCTTATCCTTCTCACTCTCGCTCTCCATCGACAATGGTCAATGCTCCAACTGGATGTTCTAACGCATTTCTTCACAGTGATCTTTCGGATGATATATAAATGTGCCAGCCTCTAGGATTCGTGGACCCTCACTCTCCCAACTCCATCTGCAAACTACACAAATCGCTCTACGGGCTCAAACAAACACCTAAGCAATGGTTTCAGAAGCTCATCAGCTATCTACAAACCTTTGGTTTCGGGTTCAATCGCTCCAACCCCTCCCTACTTATACTTCATCGCAAGCACACTCAAATTTACATGCTAATCTATGTCGAAGATATTTTTGTCACAGGTAACGATTCCACTGCAATTCAATCTCTTCTCAAGCAACTACACTCACAATTTGCACTCAAACAACTCGTACAAGTTTCCCTTTTCCTTGGCATACACCTCCAAACAAACTCTGGCTTCTTCCTTACCCAACAACATTATGCAACCAAACTACTTCAAGATGTTGGGTTTGTCGATTGCAAGTCAGCACCTACACCTATCATTCCAAAGTCTAAACATCAATTCATCAACAATCAATTATTTCAAGATCCTACACTCTATCGTAAACTCGTTGGGTCACTCCAATACCTATCAATTACCCGACCGGACATTGTTGTTGCTACCAACTTCATATGTCAACATATGCAAAAACCTACAATCCAAGACTTTCAAGCTCTCAGATGACTCCTATGCTACATCAAAGACGCTTTGCACTTTGGTCTACCATTAACTACTGGAGACCTACAACTCCGCACATACACCGATGCAGATTGGACATCAGATTCAATAGATCAAAAATCCATCTCTGGCTTTTGCACATTATTGGGTACTAATCTCATTTCATGGTCAGTAAAGAAGTAGATCACGTTTGCAAAGTCCTCAACAGAAGCTGAGTACAGATCGCTCTCCTCGGCCACTTCGGATGTCATCTGGCTTCGTCGCCTAGTTGCCAAACTTCAGATCACCCAAAGCTCTCCAACAATCATCCACTGCGACAACATCTCGCCCATCGCTGTAGCAAAGAATCATGTCTTCCATGCTAGAACAAAACATATTGAGATCGACTACCACTTCATCCGTCAACATCTCAACTCGGGAGAAATCACCATCACTCATATTGCATCAAAGGATCAGATTGCAGATATCTTAACCAAAGCTTTCTCTCTTGTTCGCTTTAATGAACTTTGCCGCAATGAATGATTAATTTAAGGGAGCATGTTAGTGAATAGTACACGTCAGTTGTGACGTGTCTTATTTATTTTATCAGCCCATTGTATTTCTATATATACTTGATATTTGTATCTACTTTGGATATACTAGAATACATTTTTCCTCTTTCTTCTTCCTGCGTTTCCGCTGGCTGCTGCTCTTCTTTCACATTCAGATTGCTCTCTCCGCTTGAGTTTATTTATTAATAAAATAGACAGGCAGAGAGAGTTAGCTGAAGAAGTGTTGAGTTAGGGGGTATGCTTCGCTGCAACAGGATATACCTGAAATTTAGCTTCCATTATCTATAACTTACGTGCTTTCTTTCCCATCCCTCAATCTTCTATGAAACCAAATAGAAATTTTACCTCCTCATGTATTATATCTGAGCCCTAGTCTCTTCGGGTGAGTTTTCTTTTGGTTTTCTGTAATTAAGCGGTGAAAATCTTCGAAAGACAAAAACGAATGGCAGTACTTTCTGTACCTCCTCATCTAGTTTCTTGAGAAGCGCCTGCTGGTTCTCGAACGTGGTGTTCACGGCCGCGAGCTTCATTTCCAATCTCCTCACCTCCTCAACCAGCGTTTCGACATCAGCATTGCCTGGACCGTGCCTTGAAAAAGATGAATTTAGCTGAGGGGAGTCACCGGTGGACTGAAAGTAGAGGCGGGTGAGGTTATGGCGAGAGCATGACTGCTTGCAGACAGGACAAGTTGGCTTCTTTCCCGCCGGACAGTACTCCAGCCATTGTTGGATGCTGAAATAGAAGAAATCGAGCAAACATGAAGAGTGGTACAAAATGATCGACCGAGAGAGATAAGGGACTAGAACGAATTGGAGTTCTCGATTAGTTTACCAGAGCTCGTGGAAGACGTGGCCGCAAATGGGGAGCGTTTGGAGGTCCTCGAGGATGGGTTTCAGGTCCTCAAAGCAGATAGTGCAAATAGCCTTCTGCACATCACCGCTACCAGTTGTGGAGTTCAAATCGGCCATTTGTAAGCACGGATTACATCAGGGCTTATCAGGAACGGAGCTAATTTTTACTTCCCCCGGGAGGTCTTTAGTATACATAAACTACGCTTTATATCTATACCGTCTCAGGCGGTCGAGCGGGCAAATTTTCAGAACCGTGAAACTGAACTAAACGCGGGATACAAGGCTTCTAGGTAACAGTCTTAAATTTATGAGGTATTTATACACATATCATTTAAATGGGGAAATTAAGCTTTTTATGCCTCATAACTTGCATGTTTTTTTTTTATAACATCTAAAAATTCATTTCAAATGAAATTAACACCACTAGTATTCCCAAACAGTCGAGCTAGTTCAAATTTAAATATTAATTAGAACCTAATTTTAACATTTATTTGAATATGAATCCAACATTTATTTGAGTCTAATTCTAACCTCATTTTTCATCCCTCTCAAATGCCTTCCCACAAACTCTTTTTCTTCTTCACGTGTAATCATCTTGAGATGCCTTCCTTATAAACTCTACTTCTCTTTTGCATAGCATGGATCTCATACCTTAATTCTTCTTCACATTGATTTGGTGATCGAAATGTCTTCCTAGCATCATCCTCTTCACACACAATACTAATTTCACAATTTCTTTCCCCGCTATCTCTATCGCACATAATGTTAATCGCATGATTCATTCCTCGCATACTACTCCTCTCCTTTTTTGCATAGTAAATCTCGTGATATCTTACACATGAATTGCTCTCCTTTACATTTTCATACCATGGATTTATAAAAGCGGTAAACCACTACAACATCATATGTAATAAAGGGGCATGAACTAATGAAAGCATGTTTTATTCTTGATACATTATCATGAAATTATCCTGATCGGGCACGAATCTCGAGGCAAAACCCAACCCCGGAAACTTCAAAAATTAAATCCGGGAGCACCCGAACTCCTATTTCAGCAAGCTTATAGTCAAACTGAGCATCTCGGAAATATGAATCCAACAACACCAAATTCAACTCAATCCGAGTCCAAATGAGCCCAAATCAAGCGCCCGAAGTGCTTTTGGAAAGCTCGTACCACAATTTAAGTTACCAAGCGGTCTTCGATTTTAACGAGCTTATACTTGAATCGAGCGGCTCGACGAGACAAATCCAACGAGCCCAAGATCGCCAAATTTTGACTTCACTAAAGCCTTCAAATGTCCAACGAACGGTGCACGATCGAAGGATTCAACATCAACCGTCCATTCGACCACTCCCTATTCGCCCCTGGTCTAACACCTATTTACAAGTCATGCCACTCCAGAAAAATTATAAATAAAACCCTCATTCTTCACAAGAGGACCCAAGCAAGAAGAAGAGGAGAAGAAGAAGAGAAGAGGGAGGAGAATCAGCTCCTCCTCGACCACCGCCGGAGTTCTTCCCGCCGCCTGAATACGCCGGAATTCTGCCGGATATTCGGGAAACGTCAGAATTATGCACAACTTTGTTTGAATTCAGAAGAACTTTATTATAATATGATCGTCCTGACTTGTGGGACGAATCAGCTTCTTGTAATTTACGCAACACTAGTGGAACTTTCCAACTGGGCGTGGCCCCGTGGTTTTTCCCCTTTCCAGGGTTTTCCACGTAAAAATCATGGTCTTATTTTAACTTCTGTTTGTGTGCTGAATATTCGTGTAACGCTAAGACTAATACTTTCTAACTCTACCGCCGCGTATATTCTAGCCCGCAACAATTCTCATCAAAAGAAGGTTCATCTACGAGTAATATAAATAGTAAAAATAGCAAAATAAATAATACTTCATTGAATTAATAACATCCAACAACAATACATCAACATACTATGAACAACAACAATTAGAAGAAAAAAAAAACTAGAAGCAATGGCTACACATGCAAACCGCCCAAACCCAAAATAAATACAAATAGAACTATAAAAATTTTGAAAATGCTGAATGCACAATCATTGTTGAAAAAATCTGCTCATGTGGTAATAGTCCACGAAGTAAAAAAAGTTGAACTTGCTAGAATGAGAACTTACAACTATTGAGTTTAATAAATCAAACTCGATAAATAACTCATATTTATTAAAACATAAATGTCAATGCATTGTTACATAAAGTATGGTCAATAGAAGAAGCATGAATAATTATATAATAGCATGTAATCAATATTATTATATCCTCTAGTAAGGATAATATATAATGTATATATGAAACATGTCATATATATATATCCAAAGCTATTTTTTAATATGATGATGTACATGATCATTGTGTATGATAAATGATAAGTTATAAATAGTTATTATATATTTATAGTTGATTTTATCAAGACACTCTTAATTCAAGAAGGTAAACAACAATCCAATAAATTCTTATGATTTACTATAGAATTGTCACTCTATGGCCTTGTCGGCCTGACTATCAAATATGCAAAAGGATTATACTGACCTACATTTCACTGCATGCAAGCATACCTTTTTCACATCTTGTCAAAATGACAGATTCTATTTTATAATATAATATAATTTGTATGAATAATATTTACAATATTTTACATAAGTAGCACACATTATAAATATATCATCTATTATAGAAATCAATTCAATTTACAAGAGTTTATAAAGCAATAAATTAATGCAACACTCTTTCTACCACATAATTATTCCATTATAAATATTAAACAAAATATAATAAAAAATACATAGTAAAAATCAAATATTGAGTGTAGAACTAAAAAACTATAAATATAAAAGAACGTGATATAATTAATAGGGATAACACCCCTAACAAATAAGAGATTTATACTCTAATAAATAAAAAATAAAAGTTGCTTACCTCATCAAGCAAAATGAAGCACCAAATTTCTCATAATTCAATTGATGATGCCTAGTGAAACTCAACTTGAAAGTCCTGCACATAAGAATCATAAATCAATATCTAAAACTATAGCAAGAATTCAATCTATAAAAATATAAGATTAAATAAATACATTGAATGTTATTATTCAAACTCATTCATTATAAGCTACTCAAAAGTCAACCTATTCTAATTATTATTAACATGAGATAAGACACACAATATTAATCTACCAAATTAAATTAGTCTGTAATACCCTAATCATGACCTAAGTAGATGGCATTGAATTTATTAATCCATAAAAAAAATTGAATTAATTAATCCAAAACAAAATTACTAATAATCGAACTCTTTGTACCAACTCAAGTAGAGAAGACGGAACAATCTTCTCAAAGAAATAAAAGAAGAGAAAAAATAGGTTCATTGTTATTGGTGGATTTTGATCGACGGAAGAGGAACACTGGCTTGTGATTCACACCTGATGGAAGAAAAGCAAGAAGAAGATGATGGATCCTTGGTGAATGACTTGCAGCTAGGTTTTTTAGAGAAGGAAGAGGCATCAAAAGAGAAGGTGGCGAGCAAACTTGTTGTTGGAGAGCGAAAAGAGAAAATATATAGTGGAATCACTAGCTCGTTGCTATCTTATATTGACCATTGTAGGTAGTGAAGGGCACTAGGTCGCATACAAAGATTGCAGTCATATGGAGAGGGTTGAGGACTTTGGTTTGGGTATGTGCATTCGATTCACTTATCACATGCACGATGTTGATCCTGCAATGGCTTCCAATGAACTCCTCTTCACTCATGCTGATGGTGCCATGAGGCCTCCCCTATGAACTCTTTCGCGCATGATGCTGGTTCTGCGATGCTTTTCCCCATATACTACTCTTCTTCATCCCTGTAATACCTTCCCTGTAGCTCAAACCAACTTCGAATTTGAAATAGTTCAAATCATTTTCAAATGTCTTATAGTCCAATAAGTAGATTACGAATACAAGAGGTTACTCTCATTCGAGGTAATTTCATTTGAAATGAACTAACAAGCATATTTATGTAATAAAATAAATAATGATGGTATTTGGCTAATTATATGTATTATAAGGCAAATAATTAAAGTTAGAAAAATTTATTATTACATACATTACTAAAAAATGGGTGTTTCCGCAATGCTTATTATCAGCAGTTTTCAAATCGGCGCTAAAAGAAGTCATAGGCGGCGGTTATTACCGCTGATAGAATCCCTTATTACTTTCACACTCCCTTGCCCTAATCGCTTCATTCTACTCGTTCGACTCTTCCTCGCTCAATCCACCCCATTCTTCTGCAAGCCTTCAGCGAGTCTCCACAAATCCCTGCTCAAGCCACCGCCAATCCACCTCAAATCCTCCACCCGCCAAGGTGTTCCGTTACCACCGAATCAATTACTCCACTCTTATTTGCCCTAATCAGCTCATTTTACTCATTCATCCATCCTCCATGCAGATCCATCGGCGAGCCTCAACAACCTCCCACTCGAGCCGTCGGGATCTACCTCCAATCTCCGTCACCCCGTCGTCGCCACCAAGTATTTTCGTCACCACCGAATCCAGCATCACTGTTTGATCTGATTGCAACCCCTTCCGCAACTTTCGTTTAAGTCACAACTACATCTTGATAAGCCCTTAAACTATTATATTACATGATTTCATATAAGTTTATTTTCACTTTTGATCATGAAAAAAAATGAAGATAACATAAATAAAATTTATATGCATTATAACATATAATTTAAGTTTTAATTATATCAAACGAATACGAAAAAGCTAGGTCAATTTTAAGAGAGTTATTATTAAGGTACTGGATTTGGAATAAAATAAAATTTTGAGAGAGAGAGAGAGAGGGAAAGTCAATTTGACTTCATAAAAAGAGTGAGATAGAAGACTTCCATTATTATTTTCTTCTTTCTAGATCAACAAAGGTTAATACTAACCCTAATTTTAACTCCAGGTTTTTCCCATATTAGGTTTTATGAATGCTAACTCTCAAAGATTCCTTTGGAAGTTTATGAATTAAGGTTAAAGAAAAATATAAATTATCAAAAATTTCTACTTATAAATTTATTTATGGGTATTAGTGATAATAAGGAGTATAATCAAATTTTGCTAGTAAGGAATCCTAAAACAATATTATGATTCTTTGACTTTAAGGTTAATAAAGATTTCAAAAATAATTATATGAGTGTATTTTATGAAAAATTGACTAAAAGTATCAAACAATTCAAAAAATCGAACCAAATAAAACCCCCAATTTTCTGGGCTTGATATATAAATATTAAAGGAATTTCATAAGCATGTGATTTATAATTCAATGATTATACTGCATGATATAACCCCACGAGCAATAGAATTTGAATATTGAACAAATCAAAATAAAGATTATTAGTTTATCAATTGTAATTTATGAATCATGTAATTAATTTGTATGTCTATAAATCAATGCTAAGAATATTGTAGGTGTTTTAATCATTGCCGGAGGAATAAAAAAGTGATGTGAAAGCCAATTTTAATAGTAGTGATATTTGTAAGACATACAATATTATGATAAATGATGAGTGTTTATCTTTTTTTGTACAAAGTTATGCACATAAATAAATAAAATGGGCTCATGAACGAGTTTTTATTGAAAAAATCCAAGAAAAAAAAAATCACATGATCTAACGAACACATAAAATAGTCTATTATATAAGTTGATGTTCATAGGAGTCTACCCTATCTCACAACTAGAGAATATAGAATTGCAAGTCTCCACTATTTTTCTAATCTCTTCTGAGAGCAATGAGAAATGATAAAGGAATAATATGGAGTGACGGATGTTGGTGTCGGTCTATTGCTGACAATGGCCAAGCAATGAAAACATCAATATTGGCCTAAAGTTGATCATTAACCATGTATAGGAACTCATCAAAAGACATCAATAATCACTCATGCTAATCAACATGATCGAGCAAATATGGTGTCTGTTAGTGCTTCGTAACTGGCATAGCTTTAGGACTCTTCAAAAATAAATAATATCTTCACCTAAGGTCCATTATAAGTACAATCTATCTAATATTTATGAGTTTAATGAGTTCACTTTGCCCAAAAAGGTGAAAGGTTTAGCTATGTTTGATCGTACTAGTTTACCTTATTTAAGGTCAAGTTAATGTTGTAGTTGTTCCTTCGGTTCTGGATTGGTTGTCTTGCTTTTGTGATTTCTTTGGAGGTGGTTTTATTTTTATTTTGTTGGCATTTCATATCTTCTTGTGTGGTTTGTTGCAATGTTGGGTTTATTTTCGTGTGAATATTGACATATTTCTGTTTATCGATTCTTGCATTATTCAGAGTTGTTTCCAAACTTATTTTGGTATTGCTGCTTGATTTCAACATTTCAACTTTTATTTTTCCATCAGGCATCAGGTAACTTGGTATTTGTATAGTGTTGTTTTCTTCATTATTATGAAGAAATCCTGGCATTTTTATAAATATATTAAGGATGATTGTAGTGATTCTATATCCATGGTTAATGGTACCCAGTTGAAGTTGATTTATGAGCATATATATCTCCTTTGGACCGTCTTTTTGTTTCTTTTAAGGGTATTTTTTATGTTTTTGCACGTATTTCAATTGATTTCATCCCAATTTGACAAACTACTGTTCTTTGCATTTCTCTATGGCACATTAACAGTGGATTGTCCGATTTGGAGCATGTTCATTTTTTGAGTAAGGAGGCTGAGCTTAAACACTATATTAGGTCTTCTTTTTTTGGGTGTTGACTTCTCGCCGCCCTAGCTTATTATTAAGTTGCTATGTAATTGTGATAAGTAGAGACCACATACTCATATGTATTTTTTGGACTTTTTTTGTACCTCGTCTGAGCCATAAAGAGCTGGAGGTCTCTTTAAGGACCTTGTATTTTTTTAATGATTAACACGTAAGTCCGTCAGTAAGTTTTAACAAAAAAAAAGGTCCATTATAAGTATAGAATAAAATCTTATTTATAATTTTTTTAATTCAACATTTTTTTTACTTTTGCCAAAATTTTAGGTATTCCATAGGACTACCCAAAGTGTTCCCCTTGAATATTTGTTTTTTTTTTTTTTCTACTATTTAATTGCCTCATATACTTCTCATTGAGATGCATATTTTGATTGTATGTAAGTTTAATTAAAATAGAGTTTAAATTATCCAAACGTTAATTTTGACAAATTTTATATAAAGACTTGGATACTTTGAGATCACATAATTATGAGAAGCGCAGAGGGAACCATATAGACCATTTCTTGAAGATTAATATTCAATAAAGTATTCTTAATATTCATCTATGATATGCATTATTAATGGATTTGTGTAATAATAAGAAGGGTATGAATTGCATTTATTTTTATAATGGGAGCATAAGTCTTCTTATAAGCTATAATGTACTGTTGAAAGAATTGTTTATAAATCAATATTGTTTTATAACACTCAATATTCTCATATAGGGATGTAGGACAAAGCATGTACTGCCAAATACCCATATGAAAGAGTAAACATAAGCATGATCATGTAACTTTTTTGAAGAGTGATAAATATGAGATGTAGGATGATGGAATCCTATTAATAAATTTATTAATAATAAAAATTGCTTCCCTTAAGAATTCAAGTAAATGTTTAGTAATTGAATTGAATGTATTATAAATGCAACAAAAATTTTGAATGATGTTTCATAAGATAAACCCAATAATAATAATTATAATCATAAATGAAAAAGGCATAAAACCAAGAACATCCTTTTAAGGTTGGAGAATGCCCACATACATTATAATAAACTAAATCAAATGATACCAAAAGGGAAGATACACTTTGTTTAAAGATAATGCAAAAAATATTGCCAATTTGCAACTATAAGATTTAAATATCACAACTCTGTACTTCTTTAATGCTTTAGAATAAATAAAATATTTTAAATAAGAGGATGAAATAAAAAATTGCCCAAATTAGAATGTCATAAATAAAAAAATTACTTGAAGAAATATTCAAATGAAAGGAAGATAAACTAATATTGGATGATGTAATATCAAGTTCATTTAGTTTGTCTAAAATATATAATCCTCTTGCATATGGCATGCCCTAATCAATCTACGAGAGTTTGGATCCTATACATAATAAGAAGTTGATGAAAAAAAAGATGGGGCAGTTAAAATTATACAATTTACTATAAAATATAAGATTTAATATAAGACGAGGAATATGGTAAACATTAGATAGCACAATTTTTAATGTAGCAATAGAGCCATATGAGTGCCATCAACAATCATAAAAATCATGGGATTCATAAGAGACAAAGAAATAAATGATGAAGAATTAAAAAGTAAATTATAAGTAGCTCTAGAGTTTAAGATCATAATAGCAGGAAATATACTTGAAGAACTTGAGGTTAATAAAATTTGTGTGGCAAGGAACTTCTGAAGTTGATTAACAAATGAATCTATTTTGAGATTACTAGAAAAATGAATTTTAGCAAATGGGTAATGATCATTAGAAGACTGCAATTGTCATGTCCCAAGTCTTAAATGAGAAAAGTGAAGGATTGCGTTAGATAGTAGATAGCTAGCGTAAAACTTATCGAATAATCATTACATGAATAGTGTGGTACATTATGTTAATGCTAGGGCGTTCCCTAGAAGTGATGCACTGCATGACCTAAATATAGTGAGAAATGTGCAATGGCCGTTTCACCAGCACTCAGGTACAATGTTAAATAGGCAAGGGTTTCCACATCATGGATGAATGCGGGCAAATAAGCTAGTCCATTAAACTGAAATTAGAATAAGATCTTAGAATATAGGTTTCCTTATAAATAAAATAATTGAAATAATAGACATTATGATTCATATGAAGATAAATATTCTATGAATTTAGGAAACTAAATGGGTTGGAGAGAAGGCGAATGAGATTAATAGTTTAAGATTTAAAGTATGGTATTCTAGTAAGAGTTTGTTTGCTCGGGAAGCACACAAATTAATTGCAATTGTATTTTTTGAGAAATTTTGAATATATATCTTTTATCTTTTATTTTTGAAGTTGAACACATTATTATGAATGATATATCACATCGGAAGGTGAAAATACCATTTTATAATGGATTTAGATTACAAAACTACAAATTTCATCATGACTATCATACCAAAGGGGTCAAAATATTGGTTGATCCAATATTTAGTTGGATATTTATCATTAATTTTGTAGTCAAAGTTGTAATAATGAATGATATATCTTGACAAGAAAAGAAAATACCATTTACTATTAACTATTTGAGTAAGACGATTATAATCATTTTTTAATTTTAATTTTTCCAAAATAATAATTTTCCCCCATTCTATTTAGGAGCAAAGTATGATGAGGTTATTTTATATAGGGTCTTAAATCTTCCATGAAGTCAAGCATTCATAGTTAATTATATCATATGATGTTTTAGGCCTCCTATGAACACTTTCAACTAAAATAATGGCAGAAATTTTATTTTGAATTTTTTAAGAGTGATTTGAATGATGTTAAAATTTCAATAGAGATTGGATAAATTGTGAGCAATTATTTTGGATGTTAAAGAATAAGAAGAAGGAGGTATTTTAGAATTTTGAAACAATTAAAAAATGCCTCAATTTATGTTGGCCTTTAAATTTTGGATGAAAGAAAATTTTAATTCAAGTTGATATTATATTAGAAATTTGAGATTAAATTCTCAATGTGTGGCGACTTATGATTTTTGGTTCACCCTAGAACCTAGATCTAAGTTGGGCATTAAACGATAGTGACCCAAACCTAACTGATGAAATACAATTTTGTGCTTACCTTGACCTAGATTGGAGAGCTAGCTAAATCACTTGGGCACTTTAAAATCATGAATCCAGTCTTATGAAAGATGGGTAAGTTTTATTATTTAAGTTTTTGAGAAATTAGGGTTGACATCTAGAGAAGATTCTAATTGACCCTTTTACTAATGTATGGTGATTATTCTCCATGCAATTAAAAATTTATTAATTTTTAATTAGTTTCTAATGCAATATATATTGATTTATCTTATTTGCAAAAATATATGTTGAACTTTAAAAACTAGGCTTAAAAAATAAATTTTTCCTATAGATGCATAATATGCCCTAGATATAGCTGCACCCTAATAGGTCAAGTGATATGCCACGACCCGTAGGCGGGGAGGTGCCTAGTAATGAGAGAAGATCAATATGAATGCATGAAAAATCCTAGTGTGCTCAGGCTTACTTCTTAGAAGCACTTATCTTTATATATGAGCATGATATTTTTTATTTAATTATAAGTAGAAGAATTTCTTTATTGTTCTTAAGAGCCTAATTGCATTCTAGGCTAAAATAATTCTGCATGCAAGAAATAGATTTAGAATAATAGATAATTTTTAAAGCAAAAACAATTTAAACTAACATCACCATATAATATCACAATAATATAAAAGGCCATGTTGCAAAGGTCACTTAATTATAAACCAGAGTTTGCAGAAATAAAAAATAATTGAGCACCACTAACTACATCTAAAATTCTAATCCTACAGAATGACACAAATGTTAAAATGGGGTGTTTGTTTGTCTTCATTTCAGCTTCTTCCTTCGGGCTCCTTTGATCCGTCGGGTATGAATATCCAAATGAAAAGAACTCCTTGATGGGGTGTTTCTTTTCTCTTTGGATCTCAAACTTACCCAAGTTTGGATCTCCAAATGGAAGGAACTCTCCACTAAATGATATTTTCTTTCTCTTTGGATTCCAAATTGGATGTCAAATCATACTTTTAGTGACTTTCACAACTCTTTTTTGAATTTATATTTACGAAAAATTAAATGAATCTAATACAACCCACACATTATTCATAATAGTTTATGTATAAAATTATTAAAATATCTGAAGCAATTATATAAAATTTATTACTCAAATTTGAGCTAATACGATCGCTTGGGTATGCTTTTAATTTTTAGGTGGTTTTACAAATTTAGCTCATGCAAAATTTTTTGTTAATCACATATTTTTTATTTGTCCCCTTTATATAACCCTGCATAAATATGTCCATCTATAAAAACTCTATTAGCATCCATATCATTTCTAACCTAGGAGAAATCTAGTGCCCATCACATCATATCATTAGTAATATAATAAAATCATCACATTACAAGGCATCACAGAACATATCAAGCCAAGACAACCAGCATGCAATAAAATTCAAATAAAACTACATCACACAAAAAAAAAAACAAGTATAAAAGGAACAACGACTTAGTTTAAAACTAGAGTTGATTGTCCTAGCAAGCCATCTACACTGTGCATGTATCAGGCTATGTGGTTTGGATGTATCTTAAGTGGATTATTATTAGAAGTTTTCTAATATTTTCTTTAGTTTATTGTAGGTTGAAGGAAGATTTAATTTGACTTTAATTTTGATACTTTTAGTGTTTATTTTAGGATGAGTTCTAAATGTTAACCCTAAATTTTAATTATATTTTTAATCCATAAGCCTCAAAATTTAATACACTTATGCTATCCAAAATTAAATCTACAAAAGGTATGGATACTTTCATAATTAGTGATTCATGGTTAATTATTTAGATTGAACAATTGCTGCCTTTGTTTACACTTAAGCCGCGAGGTTTATTTCACTGTCATTAGGGCTAATGATTACCCAACAATTATCTTTGGGTTTATATTTGATTTAGTTTTTTTTATTAAAATATTTAAATTTATAATTATATATTAATTAATTTATTAATGATTCTCAATTAATCAATTCGTATCATTGTCGCAACTGACACGAGGACCAAGGTCTCCTTAGGACACGTAGCCCCACAAATTGAGATAATCCAGCCTAAAAATCTTGTTGATGGAGTTATATTAATGATTTGATTTTGATTGGTTGGCTACTAATTTAATTATGTTTTTGATTTATGATTTGCATTCCACTAAATGCCTTCGTAGCATTATCACAACGGCATGAGGACCAAGGCCTCCATAGGACATGTAACCCTACATCTCGAGGTAGTCCAAACTAAAATCTTCATTGGTGAAATATTGTTTATTCATTTTAATGTTACAACCTGATTAAATTAATTAGGTTGGTGATTTACTGAAATTTTGATTATTTATTGATTTTCATTATTTTATGAAACATTTTAATGCATTAAATTAATGTTCTATTCTTAACTTTTTGATATATTATAAGTTATGGAGTTTTAAAATTTTAATAAATATTAGACTCCTGAGTTTGCTGGATTTAAAATTTTCTACAATTCGTTATGAATTTTCAAAGTCTATGTGTGTTTTTGAACTAGGTTGGCCAAAATGCTAACTTCTAAATTTTAATGAATTATGGAGATTTGATATTTTTCATAAAATTAATTTTAAGCATCACTAATTTTCTCATAATATAGTGCTCAAAATTTAACAAAATTAATTTTAAAAAATTCTCGGTCTCAAGACCTTTTCAACAAGTCCAAAATCACTCAATTTGGTGAAAAGAAGAAGAAGATTTTATATGATTTTTTTAAGGTCTTGACATTAAAATTGATTTTAAAAATCAATTTTAATTCAAAAAATTGGTGGCTGATGAGGGAATGACGCGTGGCGTGTGTGATGCCTAGGCGATGCAACAGGACACATGTCAGCATGACGGTTGGACACACATCGCATATTCTGACGCTGCTTAACCACATCAGTGTGGGTCAAGCACCGTCCGTCAAATTACAAAAATGTGGGAGACCGTGATTGAGCCACGTGGGCTCGTAACAATCAAACGGCACGCATTTGAAGCCTAAGGCTCATACACAGTATTGGCTTGGATAACATGGCCAATTCTTGGTCGTTCATTTTGGAGAAGGCACGATCAGATGGCTCAGGTCAAATCAAACCGACTTCAACTCAAATTGAACTAAAAATTTCATTAGATCATAACTTTCAATCTACCCGTCCAAATTTAATAAACTTTGAAACGTAAGCTCTTAACACCTTAATCCTTCAATACCTGTAGTTTGGGGGTTCCATGAATTGTGGATTTAGAGTAGTTTCAAAATGTATTTTAAACTTAAAATGCAAATAACTCATCAACTAGTGGATATATTTGATTGTTTTTGGGCTTGTTTTGCTCATGGAGAGATCCTCTTCAACTTTATAATAGACTTCAAGGGCTGATTTTTGTCAGATAATAAGTTTACTTCAGATTTTCTCTTCCTCCCTCAATTCTTCTCTCTTTTCACTAAAATAAGGTTTGGAGTTTATGGAATGGTGGGGAGAAGCTTGGTGAAGATGAAGGAAGCTCTAGATAATTAAGCAAGAGGTAAGGGTTTAAATGTTGGAGAGAGCTGAGAGAATGACTTAGGAGTTCATGATGGTTTTTCATACTGTTAGGTTACTTGATCCCTATATTTTTTAGATGGCTAAGATGGATTGGAAGGAGTCCTTGGATGCTTGCCACCTGTCCAGGATGGTTGGGAGCTAAGGAGAAGGTTGCTTGCATGGTGAGCTTCAATGAGGAGAGGGGACAACATCTTACCCCTAATGGCTAAACCATTACTAGCTTGGGCTTGGTCTAGGTACAACATTAAGGTTACTTTACAGCTGTTTTGAACATGTTTGAGTGGATTTAATCAGGAGGCTTTGGGGGAGAATGAAAGCTTTGAGATGGTTTGACCATTTGACCAATTTTCACCTGTTTCTTGGTTTTATTGATTTATTGACCAGTCAACCAATCAATGGTGTTGGGGATGGGTTTTGAGGAAATTATGTTTGATGTAGGAATAAATCCCAAGGAGTTTGAGGCAATGGTTTGGGAGTTTGGTTAAAAATTTGGCTACATGCATGGATTTAACCACTTCAAATGGGTTGACTAAGTCAAATCAAAGGAGAATTGACTCATGCTGATGTTGGATATGCATGGGACATACGATCAAATGATTTTGAGGATTTAGTTTGGCATGATAGTACTTGGAGCATTGAATTTGGATTTGGTTAAGTATATGGTTGATTTAGTCAATCATGAATGACTTGGTCAACAAGGTCAAACCATGGGTTAGGGTTAGGTCCAATAAGTTCATATGATATTTTGGACCCAATGGAGGTGGTCTCATGCAATGGCGAGGTCTCCTTGCATGAAATGAATGGTTGGCCCTTAAGGGGTATTTTGGTTAACAAAGTCAAACCAAAACTAGGATTTAGGTTCAATACACTGATATTTAGAATGCATTATAATACTTTTTAAAGGTCGGCTTGAATGAACCATATTGAGGTTTAAGGGAAAGATTGATTTTCCCTTAAGGATTTTGGGGTTTAATTGGCCCATGGTTAGTTATGGTCAACTAGGGTCCACCAAAAGTACGGCTGTAAACGAATCAAATCGAGCCAAGTATGTCAGTGTTCATATTTGTGTTCATTTATTATTAGCTTGTTCATGTTTAGTTCATTTAAATTATTGGTGTTCATGTTTGGTTCATGTTCGGTTTAGGTTTAGTTTGTTTAGTGCTTATCGAGCTTTAAACAAACAAGCCTTAATGAGTTATGTTCGTAAACATATTTAGCAAATTTTTTTAAACTATCAAACAAGCATGTTCATGAATAAATTTAATGAGTATTCTAAAGCTATTAAATGAGCAAGATCTAACGATGCAATATAATAAATTAGTAATTATAAGGCAATTAAAACTACAACATATATTATAATATTTAATTACTTTAAAAATTATTAATTAAAAATAAATATATCATAATGTTATTATAAAATATATTGTGTATATTTATAAATTTTATAATTAAATATTAATAGAGTTTTTTATCGGGCTTATTCATAAGTTCTAAATCAAACACGAATCGAGCTTAATGTCGAGCATGTTCACTAGTTTCAAATGATGTTATTCGTGAACATAAATGAACCGAACACATTAGTGTTCAGCTTGTTTATTTAAAGACTGAGTATTAAAAATATTGTTCAAATTTGTTTGTTTAGTTAGCTAAACGATCACAAATGAGCTTTAATCGAATCGAACAACGAGTAACTTATCGAACATTTGGTTTTCTTGCAGCCCTAACCAAAAGTTTAACTTTGTATTTAACATGTCATAAAAAGGGTCATGGACATGTTCAAGGGTTTTGAGAAGTTTCCCAATGTCAAATTTAATAATGTGTATGATCTAGTGCCATGGACTACAAATATTTGAAAGTTTTATAACTTTTGGAAATCAATTCAATTTTGGGGCTTAGAGTGCTTAGAATACCCTCAAATTTCGAGGGTTGACCCTAGAGGCATATCTAATCACTATGCAACTAATAGATCATGAATTGAAGGTTACTTAATTTGGTTTTGAGGTGATTAAAAATCACTAAAAAATAGTTATATGATATATTCTTTTGGCCTTAATTTTTTGTTTGAGATTTTGGATTTGATCTTAGTTTTTAGTTTGATTTTAATTGATTAACCTCATGCAAGAATAAAGTTAACAGAGTGGTGCTAGAAATAGTATATGTATGATTATAAATAAGAGTTTAAATGATAATATTATAAAATTGATAGAATTATATATAAAATTATAACCATAAAGATTATTGTTGATGTTATGATTATCAATATTATAAAGTGTTGATGCTCCTTAAGTAGGTTTGAATATCTGTTCAAAATTAAAATTTTAGAATTACTTAGAAGAATTAATATAAAAGAGACATCTTCAAAAAAAGTTTTTATTGAAGGAGATATAAATGGACCTGTTGATTGAGAGGTCAATGATTTTAAAAACATTTATAGTGACTGTGTGTTTGGAATGACTAATGAAGGTGTTAAGACCATATTAATTTTTTTTATAGCTTATGACTTTATAATTGTTAATATCTAATTCAAGAAAACAAATGAAAATTTAATTATTTTAGAAGAATGAATATAATAAAACTCATATTGATTATTTTTTTATAAGAAAAAAAGATAGTTTAGATTGTAATGATTGTTAAATTATTCCAAGTGAAAGTTTATATATCTATCATCGCTTATTAATTTTAGATATTAAGATGAAAGATAAAATATAAAAAAATAAAGTAAATCATTGTTCTAGGATTAGATGGGTGCTTTTAAAAAAATTTAAGAAAAATATTTTTTAGAGAAAAATTCTAGATCTTAAGAGGTTGTCTGTATATGAGAAAGTTAATATTGTGAGAAAAAAATCACTAGTGATATTAAGAATGTTACAAAAGATGTGCTTAAAGCATAAAAAGAAAAAAAAACTCCTCATAATAAAAATAGTTGGCGGTGAAATCAAAATATATAAGAAAATTTATTATAAAAATTGATTTAGATGTAAAAACTCTGATAATTTAGAAATATATAAAGATATTTATAAGGAGTATAAGAAAGCAATATGCGATGCAAATATTTTAGCTTTTAATAATTTATATAATAAATTAGCTAGATACTAAGGAGGGTGAAAGATATATTTATAAATTAATAAAACAAAGAGATAGAAGTAATAAAGATTTAGTGCAAGTGAAGTCATTAAGGACGAAAATCAAAACATAGTTTTATTTAAAAAAGATATTCAACAATAGTGGATGAGATATTTTGCTAAACTTTTTAAGAAAAATTATAAGAATACAATTGACTTTAGTGATATTACCATTCTTAATGAAAATAAAGAATTTTTTTTTATCAAAATATTAGTAAAACCAAAAAGAGACGCTTTGAAGAAAATGAAGTATGTAAAAGCTGTTGGACATGATGAAATTCCAATAGAGGTGTGGACATACTTAGGAGAAGAAGAAATTTCTTAGCTTACTAAATTTTTAAATATTATTTTGAATAATAAAAAGATGTCAGATGAGTAGAGAATGAGTTTATTGATTCTTATTTTTAAGAATAAATGTGTTGCACAAGATTGTGCGAATTATAGATGAATTAAGTTAATGTGACATACTTTAAAACTTTGTGAGAGAGTTATGGAGAATAGGTTATTACATGATACTAATGTTTCTCAAAATCAATTTGGATTCATGTCGGGTACGTTATTACTATAGAATCTATAAATTTATTGAGAGGTTTGATGGAGAAGCATAGAGAGAATAAGGAGGATCTTCATATGATATTTATTGATTTAGAAAAAATATATGAAAAAGTTTCAAGAGAAGTGTCATGGATAGTTCTAGAAAAAAAGGACTTAATAATGCTTATATTCAAGTCATTATGGATATGTATGCATGTTATGTTCCTTGTGTTCAAACACAAGGTGGTTTGACCAAGTATTTTCCTATTTCTGTTGGATTACATCAAGAATCAGCCTTAAGCCCATATCTTTTTGCTTTAGTCATGGTTGTTTTCACTAGACATTTGCAAGAGGTTATATCCTGGTGTATTCTTTTTGCTAATGATATTATTCTTGTTGATAAGACTAGAGAGGGAGATGAAAGTAAACTTGAATTATAGATGTCAACCTTAGAGTCTAAAGAATTTCATTTGAGTAGATCTAAAATTGAATATATGGAGTGTAATTTTTGCAGTAATAGATATAGTGGAGGGTTTGTGACTTTGGGCGATCAAGTCATTAATAAGAGTGCACATTTTAGATATATTGGATTTATTATTTAGAGTGATGGTGAAATAGATGAGGATATTCTTAGTAGAATTCAAGTTGGATGGTTGAAGTGGAGGAATGCATCGAGCTTGTTTGTATGAGATTTTTATGTAATATTAAGATAATAAATTCTTCTTATGACTATTAATTTTAAGCATGTTCTAGCTTGTAACATGTCTAAAATTGAAATGAGAAGAGTCACATAAATTTTATGTTGCATTTTTTTAATTGTTTGTAAATTATATTTTGAAATATAAATGATAAATATTTTCTACCAATATTCAGTCCCCTAAAAATATATTATGTTTAGTTTGTAGGAAAGCAAGTAGCTTAAGGTTTTGTTTGAGTCAACTTTCTTATTACTTTCTAAAGTAAATTTTTAGTACATATAAATTTAAAGTTTTAAAAAATTATACTAAAAAGTTGCTTTAAAAAACAATAAAAACATGTCCTACACAAAGGCTAAGTCTCATCATTTTAGTACATGTTATAAGAATGCTCAACAAATGTCACACTGCTCATTAAATGGAATATCGATTACATATGTATTGTCGATTCCTTTTAAAGCTTCATCGTATTTTTTATGATTAAAATTGGACAAACTTTTAAAATGATGGCCATTGCTAATTATTTTGGTGTAAATAAAATAAAACAAAAATAAAAATTTCAATATGTTGCCAATCGTTTGGTAACCCAACGACTGACTCTGACGTGGCAAATGTACGTTGCGGAGGATCTAGCTGGTCAGGAGTTTGCATTCGGGCGCAGGAGGGTTGGGTTGGGTCCTAAGATCGAATGGATGGGCCTGGTTGTGAAGTAAGAGGGATGGGTCGATTGCGGGTCAAGAGTTTGTCTGGAGTTTGCATTTAGGTGTTGGCAGGCGGGTCTATCCCTAGCTTGCTACGCCAAGGCTAATCGTTACCTATCTTAACGATTGACTCCAATGACTTCATTTAATTTAATTTTCACTAAATTATTCCTATTAACGATTTTACATTACAATTCAATTGTATTATAAAATCACAATTCAATTGTATTATAGTTCAATTATATTATAGTTCAATTAATTAAATTAACTAATTAGAAAGGGCTAGTCGTTTAACAAGGAAAAAAAATTTCCTATTAATAAATTAAATTAATAAAATATATTAGTAAATTATAATTTATTAAATTAACAAATTAAATTAATAAATTAAACTAGTAAATTATATTTTAGTAAAATTAATAAATTAAATTAGTTAATTCTTTTTTGTTAAAATTAACAAATTATATTAATAAATTAAATTAGTATATTATATTTTAGTAAAATTAATAAATTAAACTATAAATTAAATTAGTATATTATATTTTAGTAAAATTAATAAGTTATATTAGTAAATTATATTATTATAAAATTAATAAATTAAATTAATAAATTTTATTATGGTAAAAAAAATAGTAATTTTATTATAGTAAAATTAATAAATTAAACGACTTCCCATAAAATATATTAATTTAATTTTTTAATTTTACTAAAAATATAAAATTATAATATACTAATTTAATTTACTAAAATATAACTTATTAATTTAATTTATTTATTTTACTATAATATAATTTACTAATTTATATTATTAATAAGCAAGTTGTTTCCTTTTTTAACCAATTGCCCAAATTAATTTAATAATATAATTGAACTCTAATATAAAATCAAAATTAAACTATAACTATAATATAATTGAACTACAATACTAAATCATGAATTATAATAATTTAGTGAAAATAAAATTAAAAGGAGCCAATAGTTAAGAAAGGCAATGACTTTCCTCCCGACCCTTGACTTTATCCTTCCATCCAAGCCATTCAAAACCATGAGTTGACCTGTCCCACCTGCGCCATGCCCGAACGGAAACTCCTGAACAACTAGATCCACTGCCACGTGGATTTGCCACTTCAAAACCAATCTTTGGGTTATCAAACGACTGACAACATATTTAAATTTTTTATTTTTTAGTTTTATTTTCACTGAAGTAATTATCAACGAATATCATTTTAAAAAATTGTCTAATTAATATTTCTATAATTCTCGCAAAATGTTTCTAAGTGCTTCATTTTCCTTGTGAAGGTTAAATATACAAATATGAAAATATTTTGGTGTATTATATTGTTATATTTATATTATTTTTTTGAAATTAAAAAAAGGATGGCATTGTCATTTTATATTTATTTTTGTTATTTTTTTTCATTTTAAAATTACCTACTTCTCGGTTGTGTTTAAGAAAAAAAATCCATCATTTTTTACTTTTCTTGGTCAAATTTATTCAAATTTTATAATTGTATGACAAAAAATTGTCATTTTTATTTATGAATTACATAATATATTCACAAAAAATGAAAGGATTATAGAATAATAAGAGAATAATAATGCAATTCGAATGCGTTAATTAACCGAATAATTTTGGTTTGTTACAAGATCACGAAGCCATATTGAAGGAGAAATGGCCTGGTCCACATGACGTTCACAAGCCCCTTACCCAATCGGGCCAATCGATTTGGTATTGGCTTTTCCTCATAGGTTTGTCCAGCCTGGAACAAATAAGAAATCTATTAATGTAAAACTGAGAAGAGCGTGGTGGGCTCAACTATTTTTAAGCCCATATTAAGAGAGCCCCGAATGAGAGGCCGAGGCCGAGATCTCCCCGTTTCTGCATTTCCTTCTTCAGCCCTTACTTCCAGTCTAGGGTTTCCCCGGCGAAGCCCCAACCCAACAACAACGGCAGCATAAAAAATTAGAGATCCAGGCCCGGAATATCGAACCTTTCTCCTTCCCGCCTTCGTCTTCACAAGACTTTCTATAACTGGCCTAGCCAGTTCTCTGGTGAGATTCTTTAGCAGTGATAATTTGGCTTTCCCTGCAGTCGTTTTGTTGATAGGCTACTTTATCGGTTTCTACTGCGAGTTCTTTTCTGATTCGAACGATAACATATACATTTTCTTGCGCGGCGGGATGCTATGTTTTTGGTTGGTACCTCCGCGCCGATCACAATGATATCAGTTGTGGGTTATTAGATCTGTTTCGTTTTCGATATGTGAAAAAGGACGTATGAGAGGGCGGAAAAGAGAGGGGCGATCTGTGATCTTGGAGACGAATTTTATTTTGGCGGCGACCGTATTGATCCAGGTTTATGTGCGGGACGAAGCTGGGTGAGGTTCTTGGGTTCTAAGACGAAGATGGGCTTTCTTCTTGTCGGAGGCGACAGTGAATAAAGACATGGGCTTTTTGGGTTACCCTTCGCTGTTTAAGTCACGTCAAAAGCCCAACAAATCCCGTCATCCACTTCCATCTTCCGTTCTTTTTTGTTTGTTTTCACTTCTAGGCTGCCAGCACTGATGTAACGCAACTAATTTAGCGCAATTTCGATCAATCCGCCCGCTTGCAATTCTCTACTTTAATTTTCTTTTTTAACTGTTTTTGTTTTCTATTTATTGGGCTGCATTTGAAATACAATCTTTAGTAAATTCTTTTTTATTTTGAGACGATCTTTAGTAAATTCTGTAAAGCATCTGTGATCACAGTTATTTTGCATCGGATTTATGAATATAGTAACTTATGAACTTAAATGCTTGTATTGTAGTTCACTAACTTATTTTTGTATAAAGTACAACAAGAAAAAAACTCTGATGGAAACATTTTACTTTAGATTTAAGTTAGGGTTTGCTTGGCTACAAGTAGGATTTGACACAAGTAGGATTAGGATTTAGTAAATTACTAAATCCTGTAAAACCTGATTTTGTAGATCATGGGATGATTAAAACTTGAAAATTGTTTGTATGTCAATTATTAATTTTTGCTAAATTCTGATACAATTTTTTGCTATTTGTTTCAAGATTTTAAGATTTTCTTGAGAGAAAATTATTAAATCAGTTAAATTCTAGGAATGATGGGATTTAGTAAATCTTAGATTTAACCAATAATTAGGGTGAAATTGGATTTATCAAAGCAGTAGGATTTACAAATCGACCAAAAATTGTTTGGGAGGATTCAAGCTAATGTTGCCTAAATCTTTCTTAAAATAGGATATCAAGAAAACCCTTAATTTTCCAAACCAAGTCACTTGTTCATGAACTACAATTAAAATACTTAGTTTTTTGGTGAGTTTGCAATATTTCTTTCTGTAAGTCAAAGCCTCTACTTTTGTTTCCAATGCCTTGTGATCAAAATCTTATGCATGCTACGGCTCTAATTTTTTTAGGTTTATATTTATAATTTCCTTTAATTTGGTGGAGTATTATTTCTTGTCTTTTTCATAATTGTGTTACATTTATGTCTTTCCCCTCTCTTATACTAGAACATGTATGATATTGATTAGGTATATTTTTCACTATTTTTGTATTATGTTTATCTATTTAAATTAAGGAAAAAAATCCAGCATGTCAAGAAATATAATGTTTGTGTGATTACACTTTTCAAGTTTGAGTTAAAAATTTCTTTATGAATTCCACTAATATGTTCATTGCCGCAACAAATTCGTTTTACATGTTTGACTTGTCATATTTATTTATATGGTAAAGCTGAAATTTTGATGAGATACAATTATGTTCAGGAGTATTGTTAGAGATGTTATATAGTTAACGAGTTTTTTCAATAAATTCCTTATGATTATGAATTTTCTTTCAAATTTTTAAGAGCAACGGGACATTAAGAATAATGTTAGTCATTTGAGAATTAAAATTTATCAATCTCACTATAGATTTATGTTAACACCTGAGTGAACAAGAGATATGGTGTCATAATCATTTAATGTTATGCTAGAGTCTAATTATAAGGGAAAATTTCTTTATGAATTCCACTAACAAAATAACATAGATAATAACAAAAATTATCTTATACTTTCTATTGACTTTAAAAAGACATCATCTAGTGCTTTGAAAATTAATTGGTGGGGTGGTTGTGTAGAAAAGATGTCTCGAAGGTATGTTGGAGTTAATGAGAACATGTATGATATGGTGGTTGTATTAATACTTGTTGCAAATTTATTTTTCTTAGCACAATTAAATTAAGGATTCATGTCATAACTGTTTGGTAAATTTTATGTTAGCTGTCAACTACCTAACGCAACCCTCCACTTTTCTCATTTAAGGCTTGGGTATGTGGAAATCTATGTTGCACCGATACACCTATTTATGAAGGTGTGTTGTATCCAATACACTGATACACGGATACGCCTCCAATATGACATCGATACATGTCGGATATGGCAAAGCCGTATCCAATTAAAATACTATTTAATTTCAAAAGGACACGCGTATCTATCGAAAAACAAAAAAATAAAATCCGAAAAAGATGCGTCGTATTTACTTCCGCGGCTGCGAGTGAGGTTCTCTCATTTCCGAGATGGATTTGAGTTTCTTGATGATATGAGAATATTAGAAAATGCTAATCTTTCACTTGATGAGCCTGAATTAGAAGCTATGATGTTTTTTGAAGATGATATAGAAGTTCAAATACAAGCCACTGAAGAAGCTAATCATATCATTCCTTTTATTGAATAGTTGAAACTTCATGTGCTATACAATTTATGTTTATACTTTCTAGAGAATATAGAATTGCAAGTCTCCACTATTTTTTTAATCTCTTCTGAGAGCAATGAGAAAATGATAAAGGAATAATATGGAGTGACGGATGTTGGTGTCGGTCTATTGCTGACAATGGCCAAGCAATGAAAACATCAATTTGGCCTAAAGTTGATCATTAACCATGTATAGGAACTCATCAAAAGACATCAATAATCACTCATGCTAATCAACTGATCGAGCAAAATATGGTGTCTGTAGTGCTTCGTAACTGGCTAGCTTTAGGACTCTTCAAAAATAAATAATATCTTCACTAAGGTCCATTATAAGTACAATCTATCTAATATTTATGAGTTTAATGAGTTCACTTTGCCCAAAAAGGTGGAAAGGTTTAGCTATGTTTGATCGTACTAGTTTACCTTATTTAAGGTCAAGTTAATGTTGTAGTTGTTCCTTCGGTTTCTGGATTGGTTGTCTTGCTTTTGTGATTTCTTTGGAGGTGGTTTTATTTTTATTTTGTTGGCATTTCATATCTTCTTATTGTGTGGTTTGTTGCAATGTTGGGTTTATTTTCGTTGTGTATATTGACATATTTCTGTTTATCGATTCTTGCATTATTCAGAGTTGTTTCCAAACTTATTTTGGTATTGCTGCTTGATTTCAACATTTCAACTTTTATTTTTCCATCAGGCATCAGGTAATTGGTATTTGTATAGTGTTGTTTTCTTCATTATTATGAAGAAATCCTGCGATTTTTATAAAATATATAAGGATGATTGTAGTGATTCTATATCCATGGTTTAATGGTACCCAGTTGAAGTTGATTTATGAGCTATTATATCTCCTTTGGACCGTTTTTTGTTTCTTTTAAGGGTATTTTTTTATGTTTTTGGCACGTATTTCAATTGATTTTCATCCCAATTTGCAAATACTGTTCTTTGCATTTCTCTATGGCAATTAACAGTGGATTGTCAGATTTGGAGCATGTTCATTTTTTGAGTAAGGAGGCTGAGCTTAAACACTATATTGGTCTTCTTTTTTTGGGTGTTGACTTCTCGCCGCCCTAGCTTATTATTAAGTTGCTATGTAATTGTGATAAGTAGAGGACCCATAATCATATGTATTTTTTGGACTTTTTTTGTACCTCGTCTGAGCCATAAAGAGCTGGAGGTCTCTTAAGGACCTTGTATTTTTTTAATGATTAACACGTAAGTCCGTCAGTAGTTTTAACAAAAAAAAAGGTCCTTATAAGTATAAATAAAATCTTATTTATAATTTTTTTAATTCAACATTTTTTTTACTTTTGCCAAAATTTTAGGTATTATAGGACTACCCAAAGTGTTCCCCTTGAATATTTGGTTTTTTTTTTTTTCTACTATTTAATTGCCTCATATACTTCTCATTTGAGATGCATATTTGATTGTATGTAAGTTTAATTAAAATAGAGTTTAAATTATCCAAACGTTAATTTTGACAAATTTTATATAAAGACTTGGATACTTTGAGATCACAATATTATGAGAAGCGCAGAGGGAACCATATAGACCTTTCTTGAAGATTAATATTCAATAAAGTATTCTTAATATTCATCTATGTATGCATTATTAATGGATTTGTGTAATAATAAGAAGGGTATGAATTGCATTTATTTTTATAATGGGAGCATAAGTCTTCTTATAAGCTATAATGTACTGTTGAAAGAATTGTTTATAAATCAATAATGTTTTAATTAACACTCAATATTCTCTATATAGGGATGTTGGACACAGCATGTACTGTCAAAATACCCATATGAAAGAGTAAACATTAAGCATGATCATGTAACTTTTTTGAAGAGTGATAATATATGAGATGTAGGATGATGGAATCCTATTAATAAATTTATTAATAATAAAAATTGCTTCCCTTAAGAATTCAAGTAAATGTTTAGTAATTGAATTGAATGTATTATAAATGCTAACAAAAATTTTGAATGATGTTTCATAAGATAAAACCCAATAATAATAATTATAATCATAAATGAAAAAGGCATAAAACCAAGAACATCCTTTTAAGGTTGGTGAATGCCCACATACATTATATAAAACTAAATCAAATGATACCAAAAGGGAAGATACACTTTGTTAAAGATAATGCAAAAAATATTGCCAATTTGCAACTATAGATTTAAATATCACAACTCTGTATTCTTTAATGCTTTAGAATAAAAAAAATATTTTAAATATAGAGGATGAAATAAAAATTGCCCAAATTAGAAGTCATAAATAAAAAAATTTCTTGAAGAAATATTCAAATGAAAGGAAGATAAACTAATATTGGATGATGTAATATCAAGTTCATTTAGTTTGTCTAAATATATAATCCTCTTGCATATGGCATGCCCTATCAATCTACGAGAGTTTGGATCCTATTCATAAAAGAAGTTGATGAAAAAAAAGATGGGGCAGTTAAAATTATACAATTTACTATAAAATTATAAGATTTAATATAAGACGAGGAATATGGTAACATTAGATAGCAACAATTTTAATGTAGCAATAGAGCCACTATGAGTGCCATCAACAATCATAAAAATCATGGGATTCATAAGAGACAAAGAAATAAATGATGAAGAATTTAAAGTAAATTATAAGTAGCTCTAGAGTTTAAGATCATAATAGCAGGAAATATACTTGAAGAACTTGAGGTTAATAAATTTGTGTGGCAAGGAACTTTGAAGTTGATTAACAAATGAATCTATTTTGAGATTACTAGAAAAATGAATTTTAGCAAATGGGTAATGATCATTAGAGACAGAATTTCATGTCCCAAGTCTTAATGAGAAAAGTGAAGGTTGCGTTTATAGTAGATAGCTAGCGTAAAACTTATCGAATAATCATTACATGAATAGTGTGGTACATTATGTTAATGCTAGGGCGTTCCCTAGAAGTGATGCACTGCATGACTAAATATAGTGAGAAATGTGCAATGGCCGTTTCACCAGCACTCAGGTACAATGTTAAATAGGCAAGGGTTTCCACATCATGGATGAATGCGGGCAAATAAGTAGTCCATTAAACTGAAATTAGAATAAGATCTTAGAATATAGGTTTCCTATAAATAAAATATTGAAAATAATAGACATTATGATTCATATGAAGATAAATATTCTATGAATTTAGGAAACTAAATGGGTTGGAGAGAAGGCGAATGAGATTAATAGTTTAAGATTTAAAGTATGGTATTCTAGTAGAGTTTGTTTGCTCGGGAGCACACAAATTAATTGCAATTGTATTTTTTGAGAAATTTTGATTATATATCTTTTATCTTTTATTTTTGAAGTTGAACACATTATTATGAATGATATATCACATCGGAAGGTGAAAATACCATTTTATAATGGATTTAGATTACAAAACACAAATTTATTCATGACTATCATACCAAAGGGGTCAAAATATTGGTTGATCCAAATTATGTGTGGATATTTATCATTAATTTTGTAGTCAAGTTGTAATAATGAATGATATATCTGACAAGAAAAGAAAATACCATTACTATTAACTATTTGGTAAGACGATTATAATCATTTTTTAATTTTAATTTTTCCAAAATAATAATTTTCCCCCCATTCTATTTAGGAGCAAAGTATGATGAGGTTATTTATATAGGGTCTTAATCTTTCCATGAAGTCAAGCATTCATTGTTAATTATATCATTATGATGTTTTAGGCTCCTATGAACAACTTTCAACTAAAAATATGGCAGAAATTTTATTTTGAATTTTTTAAGGTGATTTGAATGATGTTAAAATTTCAATAGAGATTGGATAAATTGTGAGCAATTATTTTGGATGTTAAAGAATAAGAAGAAGGAGGTATTTTAGAATTTTGAAAACAATTAAAAAATGCCTCATTTATGTTGGCCTTTAAATTTTGGATGAAAGAAAATTTTAATTCAAGTTGATATTATTATTAGAAAATTTGAGATTAAATTCTCAATGTGTGGCGACTTAATGATTTTTGGTTCACCCTAGAACCTAGATCTAGTTGGGCATTAAACGATAGTGACCCAAACCTAATGATGAAATACAATTTTGTGCTTACCTTGACCTAGATTGGGAGAGCTAGCTAAATTCTCTTGGGCACTTTAAAATCATGAATCCAGTCTTATGAAAGATGGTAAGTTTTATTATTTAAGTTTTTGAGAATTAGGGTTGACATCTAGAGAAGATTCTAATTGACCCTTTTACTAATGTATGGTGATTATTCTCCATGCAATTAAAAATTTATTAATTTTTAATTAGTTTTAATGCAATATATATTGATTTATCTTATTGCAAAAATTATGTTGAACTTTAAAAACTAGGCTTTTAAAAATAAATTTTCCTATAGATGCATAATATGCCCTAGATATAGCTGCACCCTAATAGGCAAGTGATATGCCACGACCGTAGGCGGGGAGGTGCCTAGTAATGAGAGAAGATCAATATGAATGCATGAAAAATCCTAGTGTGCTCAGGCTTACTTCTTAGAAGCACTTATTCTTTATAATGAGCATGATATTTTTTATTTAATTATAAGTAGAAGAATTTCTTTATTGTTCTTAGAGCCTAATTGCATTTAGGCTAAAATAATTCTGCATGCAAGAAATAGATTTAGAATAATAGATAATTTTTAAAGCAAAAACATTTAATAAACTAACATCACCATATAATATCACATTATATAAAAGGCCCATGTTGCAAAGGTCACTTAATTATAAACCAGTTTGCAGAAATAAAAAATAATTGAGCACCACTAACATACATTAAAATTTCTAATCCTACAGAATGACACAAATGTTAAAATGGGTGTGTTTGTTTGTCTTCATTTCAGCTTCTTCCTTCGGGCTCCTTTGATCCGTGCGGGTATGAATATCCAAATGAAAAGAAACCTTGATGGGGTGTTTCTTTTCTCTTTGGATCTCAAACTTACCCAAGTTTGGATCTCCAAATGGAAGGAACTCTCCACTAAATGATATTTTCTTTCTCTTTGGATTCCAAATTGGATGTCAAATCATACTTTTAGTGACTTTCACAACTCTTTTTTGAATTTATTTACGAAAAATTAAATGAATCTATACAACCCACCATTATTCATAATGTTTATGTATAAAATTATTAAATATCTGAAGCAATTATATAAAATTTATTACTCAAATTTGGAGCTAATACGATCGCTTGGGTATGCTTTTAATTTTTAGGTGGTTTTACAAATTTAGCTCATGCAAAATTTTTTGTTAATCACATATTTTTTATTTGTCCCCTTTATATAACCCTGCATAAATATGTCCATCTATAAAAACTCTATTAGCATCCATATCATTTCTAACCTAGGAGAAATCTAGTGCCCATCACATCATATCATTAGTAATATAATTAAATCATCCACATTACAAGGCATCACAGAACATATCAAGCAAGACAACCAGCATGCAATATAAATTCAATAAAAACTACATCACACAAAAAAAAAAACAAGTATAAAAGGAACAACGACTTAGTTTAAAACTAGAGTTGATTGTCCTAGCAAGCCATCTACACTGTGCATGTATCAGGCTATGTGGTTTGGATGTATCTTAAGTGGATTATTATTAGAAGTTTTCTAATATTTTCTTTAGTTTATTGTAGGTTGAAGGAGATTTAATTTGACTTTAATTTTGATACTTTTAGTGTTTATTTTAGGATGAGTTCTAAATGTTAACCCTAAATTTTAATTTATTTTTAATCCATAAGCCTCAAATTTAATACCTTATGCTATCCAAAATTAAATCTACAAAAGGTATGGATACTTTCATAATTAGTGATTCATGGTTAATTATTTAGATTGAACAATTGTTGCCTTTGTTTACACTTAAGCCGCGAGGTTTATTCACTGTCATTTGGGCTAATGATTACCCAACATTATTCTTTGGGTTTATATTTGATTTAGTTTTTTTTTATTAAAATATTTAAATTTATAATTATATATTAATTAATTTATTAATGATTCTCAATTAATCAATTCGTATCATTGTCGCAACTGACACGAGGACCAAGGTCTCCTTAGGACACGTAGCCCCACAAATTGAGATAATCCAGCCTAAAAATCTTGTTGATGGAGTTTATTAATGATTTGATTTTGATTGGTTGGCTACTAATTTAATTATGTTTTTGATTTATGATTTGCATTCCACTAAATGCTTCGTAGCATTATCACAACGGCATGAGGACCAAGGCCTCCATAGGACATGTAACCCTACATCTCGAGGTAGTCCAAACTAAAATCTTCATTGGTGAAATATTGTTTATTCATTTTAATGTTACAACCTGATTAAATTAATTAGGTTGGTGGATTTACTGAAATTTTGATTATTTATTGATTTTCATTATTTTATGAAACATTTTAATGCATTAAATTAATGTTCTATTCTTAACTTTTTGATATATTATAAGTTATGGAGTTTAAAATTTTAATAAATATTAGACTCCTGAGTTTGCTGGATTTAAAATTTTCTACAATTCGTTATGAATTTTCAAAGTCTATGTGTGTTTTTGAACTAGGTTGGCCAAAATGCTAACTTCTAAATTTTAATGAATTATGGAGATTGATATTTTTCATAAAATTAATTTTATGAATCACTAATTTTCTTCAAATATAGTGCTCAAAATTTTAACAAAATTAATTTTAAAAATTCCGGTCTCAAGACCTTTTCAACAAGTCCAAAATCACTCAATTTGGTGAAAAAGAAGAAGATTTTATATGATTTTTTTAAGGTCTTGACATTAAAATTGATTTTAAAAAATCAATTTTAATTCAAAAAATTGGTGGCTGATGAGGGAATGACGCGTGGGTGTGTGTGCTAGGCGATGCAACAGGACACATGTCAGCTGACGGTTGGACACACATCGCATATTCTGACGCTGCTTAACCACATCAGTGTGGGTCAAGCACACGTCCGTCAAAATTACAAAAAATGTGGGGACCGTGATTGAGCCACGTGGGCTCGTAACAATCAAACGGCACGCATTTGAAGCCTAAGGCTCATACACAGTATTGGCTTGGATAACATGGCCAATTCTTGGTCGTTCATTTTGGAGAAGGCACGATCAGATGGCTCAGGTCAAATCAAACCGACTTCAACTCAAATTGAACTAAAAATTTCATTAGATCATAACTTTCAATCTACCCGTCCAAATTTAATAAACTTTGAAACGTAAGCTCTTAACACCCTTAATCCTTCAATACCTGTAGTTTGGGGGTTCCATGAATTGTGGATTTAGAGTAGTTTCAAAATGTATTTTAAACTTAAAATGCAAATATACTCATCTAGTGGATATATTTGATTGTTTTTGGGCTTGTTTTGCTCATGGAGAGATCCTCTTCAACTTTATAACTTCAAGGGCTGATTTTTGTCAGATAATAAGTTTACTTCAGATTTTCTCTTCTCCCTAAATTCTTCTCTCTTTTCACTAAAATAAGGTTTGGAGGTCATGGAATGGTGGGGAGAAGCTTGGTGAAGATGAAGGAAGCTCTAGATAATTAAGCAAGAGGTAAGGTTTTAATGTTGGAGAGAGCTGAGAGAATGACTTAGGATTTCATGATGGTTTTTTCATACTGTTAGGTTACTTGATCCCTTATTTTTTAGATGCTAAGATGGATTGGAAGGAGTCCTTGGATGCTTGCCACCTGTCCAGGATGGTTTGGGAGCTAAGGAGAAGGTTGCTTGCATGGTGGCTTCAATGAGGAGAGGGGACAACATCTTACCCCTAATGGCTAAACCATTACTAGCTTGGGCTTGGTCTAGGTACAACATTAAGGTTACTTTACAGCTGTTTTGAACATGTTTGAGTGGATTTAATCAGGGGCTTTGGGGGAGAATGAAAGCTTTGAGATGGTTTGACCATTTGACCATTTTCACCTGTTTTCTGGTTTTATTGATTTATTGCCAGTCAAACCAATCAATGGTGTTGGGATGGGTTTGTGGAAATTATTGTTGATGTAGGAATAAATCCCAAGGGTTTGAGGCAATGGTTTGGGTGGTTGGTTAAAAATTTTGCTACATGCATGGATTTAACCACTTCAAATGGGTTGACTAAGTCAATCAAAGGAGAATGACTCATGCTGATGTTGGATATGCATGGGACATACGATCAAATGATTTTGAGGATTTAGTTTGGCATGATGTACTTGGAGCATTGAATTTGGATTTGGTTAAGTAGATGGTTGATTTAGTCAATCATGATGACATTGGTCAACAAGGTCAAACCATGGGTTAGGGTTAGGTCCAATAAGTTCATATGATATTTTGGACCCAATGGAGGTGGTTCATGCAATGGCGAGGTCTCCTTGCATGAAATGAATGGTTGGCCCTAAGGGGTATTTTGGTTAACAAAGTCAAACCAAAACTAGGATTTTAGGTTCAATACACTGATATTTAGAATGCATCTTATAATACTTTTTAAGGTCGGCTGAATGACCATTATTGAGTTAGGGAAGATTGTTTTCCCTTAAGGATTTGGGGTTTAATTGGCCCATGGTTAGTTATGGTTAACAGGGTCCACCAAAGTAGGTAGTAAACGAATCAATTCGGCCAAGTATGTCAGTGTTCATATTTGTGTTCATTTATTATTAGCTTGTTCATGTTTGTTCATTTAAATTATTGGTGTTCATGTTTGGTTCATGTTCGGTTTAGGTTTAGTTTGTTTAGTGCTTATCGAGCTTTAACAAACAAGCCTTAATGAGTTATGTTCGTAAACAAATTTAGCAAATTTTTTCAACTATCAACAAGCATTGTTTCATGAATAATTTAATGGAGTATTCTAAAGCTTATTAAAAATGGCAAGATCTAACGATGCAATATAATAAATTAGTAATTATAAGGCATTAAAACTACCAAACATATATTATAATATTTAATACTTATTAAAATTATTAATAAAAATAAATATATCATAATGTTATTATAAAAATATATTGTGTATATTTATAATTTTTTAATTAAATATTATATTAATGAGTTTTTATCGGGCTTATTTCATTAAGTTCTAAATCAAAACACGAATCGAGCTTAATGTCGGTCTGTGGTTCACTAGTTTCATTTGGTTGCCTGATCATAAAATGATACCGAACGAGAGTTCAGCTTGTTTATTTAAAGACTGAGAGATAAATATTGTTCAAATTTGTTTGTTTAGTTTGTTGACTAAACGATCACTAAATGAGGTTTAATCGAGAACGAACAACGAGTAACTTATGCGAGTTTTCTTGCAAGCGCCTAACCAAAAGTTACGTATTAATTTATAAAAGGGTCTCGGATGGCATGTTCAGAGGTGTTTTGAGAAGTTTCCCAATGTCAAATTTAATAATGTGTATGATCTAGTGCCATGGACTACAAATAGATTTAGTTTTTTAACTTTGATGAATCATTTTAATTTTTATTTGTGGGCTTAGAGTGCTTAGAATACCCAAAATTCGAGGGTTGACCCTAGAGGCATATCTAATCACTATGCAACTAATAGATCATGAATTGAAGTTACTTAATTTGGTTTTTGAGGTGATTAAAAATCATAAAAAATAGTTATATGATATATTCTTTTGGCCTTAATTTTTGTTTGAGATTTTGGATTTGATCTTAGTTTTTAGTTTGATTAATTGATTAACCTCATGCAAGAATAAAGTTTACAGAGTGGTGCTAGAAATAGTATATGTATGATTATAAATAAGGTTTAAATGATAATATTATAAAAATTGATGAATTATATATAAAATTATAACCATAAAGATTATTGTGTGTTATTTATCATATTATAAAGTGTTGATGCAAAACACTTAAGTAGTTTTTTTGAATATCTGTTCAAAATTAAAATTTTAGAATTACTTAGAAGAATTAATATAAAGAGACTCTTCAAAAAAAGTTTTTATTGAAGGAGATATAAATGGACCTGTTGATTGAGAGGTCAATGATTTTAAAAAACATTTATAGTGACTGTGTGTTTGGAATGACTAATGAAGGTGTTAAGACCATATTAATTTTTTTTATAGCTTATGACTTTTTAATTGTTAATATCTAATTCAAGAAAACAAATGAAAATTTAATTATTTTAGAAGATGAATATAATAAAACTCATATTGATTATTTTTTTATAAGAAAAAAAGATAGTTTAGATTGTAATGATTGTTAAATTATTCCAAGTGAAGTTTATATATCTATAATCGCTTATTAATTTTAGATATTAAGATGAAAGATAAATATAAAAAAATAAAGTAAATCATTGTTCTAGGATTAGATGGGTGCTTTTAAAAAAATTTAACAAATATTTTTAGAGAAAAATTCTAGATCTTAAGAGGTTGTCGTATATGAGAAAGTTATAATATTGTGTGAAAAAAAATCATAGTGATATTAGAATGTTACAAAAGATGTGCTTAAAGCATAAAAAGAAAAAAAAACTCTTCATAATAAAAATAGTTGGCGGTGAAATCAAAAATATAAGAAAATTTATTATAAAAATTGATTTAGATGTAAAAACTCTGATAATTTAGAAATATATAAAGATATTTATAAGGAGTATAAGAAAGCAATATGCGATGCAAATTTTTAGCTTTTAATAATTTATATAATAAATTAGCTAGATACTAGGAGGGTGAAAGATATATTTATAAATTAATAAAACAAAAAGAGATAGAAGTAATAAAGATTTAGTGCAAGTGAAGTCATTAAGGACGAAAATCAAAACATAGTTTTATTTGAAAAAGATATATTCAACAACGATGGATGAGATTTTTTGCTAAACTTTTTAAGAAAAATTATAAGAATACGATTGACTTTAGTGATATTACCATTCTTAATGAAATAAAGAATTTTTTTTTATCAAAATATTAGTAAAACCAAAAAGAGACGCTTTGAAGAAAATGAAGTATGTTAAAAGCTGTTGGACATGATGAAAAATCCAATAGAGGTGTGGACTACTTATTAGAGAAGAAGAAATTTCTTAGCTTACTAAATTTTTAAATATTATTTTGAATAATAAAAGATGTCAGATGAGTAGGGAATGAGTTTATTGATTCTTATTTTTAAGAATTAATGTGTTGCACAAGATTGTGCGAATTATAGAGGAATTAAGTTAATGTGAATTATAAAACTTTGTGAGAGAGTTATGGGAAGAGAATTGGTTATTACATGATACTAATGTTTCTCAAAATCAATTTGGATTCATGTCGGGTACGTTTTACTATAGAATCTATAAATTTATTGAGAGGTTTGATGGAGAAGCATAGAGAGAATAAGGAGGATCTTCATATGATTTTATTGATTTAGAAAAAAAATATATGAAAAAGTTTCAAGAGAAGTGTCAGGATGTCTAGAAAAAAAGGACTTAATAATGCTTATATTCAAGTCATTATGGATATGTATGCATGTTATGTTCCTTGTGTTCAAACACAAGGTGGTTTGACCAAGTATTTTCCTATTTCTGTTGGATTACATCAAGAATCAGCCTTAAGCCCATATCTTTTTGCTTTAGTCATGGTTTTGTTTTCACTAGACATTTGCAAGAGGTTATATCCTGGTGTATTCTTTTTGCTAATGATATTATTCTTGTTGATAAGACTAGAGAGGGAGATGAAAGTAAACTTGAATTATAGATGTCAACCTTAGAGTCTAAAGAATTTCATTTGAGTAGATCTAAAATTGAATATATGGAGTGTAATTTTTGCAGTAATAGATATAGTGGAGGGTTGTGACTTTGGGCGATCAAGTCATTAATAAGAGTGCACATTTTAGATATATTGGATTTATTATTTAGAGTGATGGTGAAAAGATGAGGATATTCTTAGTAGAATTCAAGTTGGATGGTTGAAGTGGAGGAATGCATCGAGCTTGTTTGTATGAGATTTTTATGTAATATTAAGATAATAAATTCTTCTTATGACTTTAATTTTAAGCATGTTCTAGCTTGTAACATGTCTATAAAATTGAAATGAGAAGAGTCACATAAATTTTATGTTGCATTTTTTTAATTGTTTGTAAATATATTTTTTGAAATATATAAATGAAAAATATTTTCTACCAATATTCAGTCCCCTAAAAATATATTATGTTTAGTTTGTAGGAAAGCAAGTAGCTTAAGGTTTTGTTTGAGTCAACTTTCTATTACTTTCTAAAGTAAATTTTTAGTACATATAAATTTAAAGTTTAAAAAATTATACTAAAAAGTTGCTTTAAAAAACAATAAACTATGTCCTACACAAAGGCTAAGTCTCATCATTTTAGTACATGTTATAAGAATGCTCAACAAAATGTCACACTGCTCATTAAAATGGAATACGATTACATATGTATTGTCGATTCCTTTTAAAGCTTCATAGTTTTTTATGATTAAAATGTTGACAAACTTTTAAAATGATGGCCATTGCTATTATTTTGGTGTAAATAAAATAAAAAAAAATAAAATTTCAATATGTTGCCAATCGTTTGGTAACCCAACGACTGACTCTGACGTGGCAAATGTACGTTGCGGAGGATTAGTGGTCAGGAGTTTGCATTCGGGCGCAGGAGGGTTGGGTTGGGTCTAAGATCGAATGGATGGGCCTGGTTGTGAAGGTAAGAGGGATGGGTCGATTGCGGGGTCAAGAGTTTGTCTGGAGTTTGCATTTAGGTGTTGGAGGCGGGTCTATCCCTAGCTTGCTACGCAAGGCTTATCTTACCTATCTTAACGATTGACTCCAATGACTTCATTTAATTTAATTTTCACTAAATTATTCCTATTAACGATTTTACATTACAATTCAATTGTATTATAGTTCAATTATATTATAGTTCAATTAATTAAATTAACTAATTAGAAAGGGCTAGTCGTTTAACAAGGAAAAAAATTTCTATTAATAATTAAATTAATAAAATATATTAGTAAATTAAATTTATTAAATTAACAAATTAAATTAATAAATTAAACTAGTAAATTATATTTTAGTAAAATTTATAAATTAAATTAGTTAATTCTTTTTGTTAAAATTAACAAATTATATTAATAAATTAAATTTGTATATTATATTTTAGTAAAATAATAAATTAAACTATAAATTAAATTAGTATATTATATTTTATAAAATTAATAAGTTATATTAGTAAATTATATTATTATAAAATTAATAAATTAAATTATATTATTATGGTAAAAAAATAGTATTTATTATAGTAAAATTAATAATTAAAACGACTTCCATAAAATTTATTAATTTAATTTTTTAATTTTTCTAAAATATATAAATTATAAATATACTAAATAATTTACTAAAATATAACTTATTAATTTAATTTATTATTTTACTATAATATAATTTACTAATTATATTATTAAAGCAAGTTGTTTCCTTTTTTACCAATTGCCCAAATTAATTTAATAATATAATTGAACTCTAATATAAAATCAAAATTAAACTATAACTTAATATAATTGAACTACAATTCTAAATCATGAATTTATAAATTTAGGAAAAATAAAATTAAAAGGAGCAATAGTTAAGAAAGGCAATGACTTTCCTCCCGACCCTTGACTTTATCCTTCCATCCAAGCCATTCAAAACCATGAGTTGACCTGTCCCACCTGCGCCATGCCGAACGGAACTCCTGAACACTAGATCCTGCCACGTGGAGATTTGCCACTTCAAAACCAATCTTTGGGTTATCAACGACTGACAACATATTTAAATTTTTTTTTTAGTTTTATTTTCACTGAAGTAATTATCAACGAATATCTTTTTAAAAATTGTCTAATTAATATTTCTATAATTCTCGCAAAATGTTTCTAAGTGCTTCATTTTCTTGTGAAGGTTAAATATACAAATATGAAAATATTTTGGTGTATTATATTGTTATTTTTTATATTTTTTTTGAAATTAAAAAAAGGATGGCATTGTCATTTTATATTTATTTTTGTTATTTTTTTTCATTTTAAAATTACCTACTTCTCGGTTGTGTTTAAGAAAAAAAATCCATCATTTTTTACTTTTCTTGGTCAAATTTATTCAAATTTATAATTGTATGACAAAAAATTGTCATTTTTATTTATGAATTACATAATATATTCACAAAAAATGAAAGGATTATAGAATAATAAGAGAATAATAATGCAATTCGAATGCGTTAATTAACCGAATAATTTTGGTTTGTTACGATCACGAAGCCATATTGAAGGAGAAATGGCCTGGTTCCACATGACGTTCAACAGCCCCTTACCCAATCGGGCCAATCGATTTGGTATTGGCTTTTCCTCATAGGTTTGTCCAGCTGGAACAAATAAGAAATCTATTAATGTAAAACTGAGAAGAGCGTGGTGGGCTCAACTATTTTAAGCCCATATTAAGAGAGCCCGAATGAGAGGCCGAGGCCGAGATCTCCGTTTCTGCATTTCCTTCTTCAGCCCTTACTTCCAGTCTAGGGTTTCCCGGCGAAGCCCCAACCAACAACAACGGCAGCATAAAAAATAGAGATCCGGCCCGGAATATCGAACCTTTCTCTTCCCGCCTTCGTCTTCACAAGACTTTCTATAAACTGGCTAGCAGTTCTCTGGTGAGATTCTTTAGCAGTGATAATTTGGCTTTCCCTGCAGTCGTTTTGTTGATAGGCTACTTTATCGGTTTCTACTGCGAGTTCTTTTCTGATTCGAACGATAACTATAAACATTTTCTTGCGCGGCGGGATGCTATGTTTTTGGTTGGTACCTCCGCGCGATCACAATGATATCAGTTGTGGGTTATTAGATCTGTTTCGTTTTCGATATGTGGAAAAAGTAGATGGCATTGAATTTATTAATCCATAAAAAAAATTGAATTAATTAATCCAAAACAAAATTACTAATAATCGAACTCTTTTGTACCAACTCAAGTAGAGAAGACGGAACAATCTTCTCAAAGAAATAAAAGAAGAGAAAAAATAGGTTCATTGTTATTGGTGGATTTTGATCGACGGAAGAGGAACACTGGCTTGTGATTCACACCTGATGGGGAATAAGCAAGAAGAAGATGATGGATCCTTGGTGAATGACTTGCAGCTAGGTTTTTTAGAGAAGGAAGAGGCATCAAAAGAGAAGGTGGCGAGCAAACTTGTTGTTGGAGAGCGAAAAAGAGAAAATATATAGTGGAATCACTAGCTCGTTGCTATCTATATTGACCATTTAGGTAGTGAAGGGCACTAGGTCGCATACAAAGATTGCAGTCATATGGAGAGGGTTGAGGACTTTGGTTTGGGTATGTGCATTCGATTCACTTATCACATCAGCGCTGATGATTGATCCTGCAATGGCTTCCAATGAACTCCTCTTCACTCATGCTGATGGTGCCATGAGGCCTCCCCTATGAACTCTTTCGCGCATGATGCTGGTTCTGCGATGCTTTTCCCCATATACTACTCTTCTTCATCCCTGTAATACCTTCCCTGTAGCTCAAACCCAACTTCGAATTTGAAATAGTTCAAATCATTTTCAAATGTCTATAGTCCAATAAGTAGATTACGAATACAAGAGGTTACTCTCATTCGAGTAATTTCATTTGAAATGAACTAACAAGCATATTTATGTAATAAAATAAATAATGATGGTATTTGGCTAATTATATGTATTATAAGGCAAATAATTAAAGTTAGAAAAATTTATTATTACATACATTACTAAAAAATGGGTGTTTCCGCAATGCTTATTATCAGCAGTTTTCAAATCGGCGCGCTAAAAGAAGTCATAGGCGGCGGTTATTACCGCTGATAGAATCCCTTATTACTTTCACACTCCCTTGCTCTAATCGCTTCATTCTACTCGTTCGACTTTCCTCGCTCAATCCGCCCCATTCTTCTGCAAGCCTTCAGCGAGTCTCCACAAATCCCCTGCTCAAGCCACCGCCAACCACTCTCAAATCCTCCACCCGCCAAGGTGTTCCATCACCACCGCATCCATTACTCCACTCTTATTTGCCCTAATCAGCTCATTTTACTCATTCATCCATCCTCCATGCAGATCCATCGGCGAGCCTCAACAACCTCCTACTCGAGCCGTCGGATCTACCTCCAATCTCCGTCACCCCGTCGTCGCCACCAAGTATTTTCGTCACCACCGAATCCAGCATCACTGTTTGATCTGATTGCAACCCCTTCCGCAACTTTCGTTTAAGTCACAACTACATCTTGATAAGCCCTTAAACTATTATATTACATGATTTCCATATAAGTTTATTTTCACTTTTGATCATGAAAAAAATGAAGATAACATAAATAAAATTTATATGCATTATAACATATAATTTAAGTTTTAATTATATCAAACGAATACGAAAAAGCTAGGTCAATTTTAAGAGAGTTATTATTAAGGTACTGGATTTGGAATAAAATAAAATTTTGAGAGAGAGAGAGAGAGGGAAAGTCAATTTGACTTCATAAAAAGAGTGAGATAGAAGACTTCCATTATTATTTTCTTCTTTCTAGATCAACAAAGGTTAATACAACCCTAATTTTAACTCCAGGTTTTTCCCAATTAGGTTTTATGAATGCTAACTCTCAAAGATTCCTTTGGAAGTTTATGATTAAGGTAAAGAAAAATATAAATTATCAAAAATTTCTACTTATAAAATTTTATTTATGGGTATTAGTGATAATAAGGGAGTATAATCAAATTTTGCTAGTAAGGAATCCTAAAACAAATAATGATTCTATTCTTTGACTTTAAGGTTAATAAAGATTTCAAAAATAATTATATGAGTGTATTTTATGAAAAATTGACTAAAAGTATCAAACAATTCAAAAAATCGAACCAAATAAAACCCCCAATTTTCCGGGCTTGATATATAAATATTAAAGGAATTTCATAAGCATGTGATTGATAATTCAATGATTATACTGCATGATGTAACCCCACGAGCAATAGAATTTGAACATTGAACAAATCAAAATAAAGATTATTAGTTTATCAATTGTAATTTATGAATCATGTAATTAATTTGTATGTCTATAAACCACTGCTAAGAATATTGTAGGTGTTTTAATCATTGCCGGAGGAATAAAAAAGTGATGTGAAAGCCAATTTTAATAGTAGTGATATTTGTAAGACATACAATATTATGATAAATGATGAGTGTTTATCTTTTTTTGTACAAAGTTATGCACATAAATAAATAAAAAAAGGGCTCATGAACGAGTTTTTATGAAAAAATCCAAGAAAAAAAAAATCACGTGATCTAACGAACACATAAAATAGTCTATTATATAAGTTGATGTTCATAGGAGTCTACCCTATCTCACAACTAGAGAATATAGATTGCAAGTCTCCACTATTTTTCTAATCTCTTCTGAGAGCAATGAGAAATGATAAAGGAATAATATGGAGTGACGGATGTTGGTGTCGGTCTATTGCTGACAATGGTCAAGCAATGAAAACATCAATATTGGCCTAAAGTTGATCATTAACCATGTATAGGAACTCATCAAAAGACATCAATAATCACTCATGCTAATCAACATGATCGAGCAAATATGGTGTCTGCTAGTGCTTCGTAACTGGCATAGCTTTAGGACTCTTCAAAAATGAATAATATCTTCACCTAAGGTCCATTATAAGTACAATCTATCTAATATTTATGAGTTTAATGAGTTCACTTTGCCCAAAAAGGTGAAAGGTTTAGCTATGTTTGATCGTACTAGTTTACCTTATTTAAGGTCAAGTTAATGTTGTAGTTGTTCCTTCGGTTCTGGATTGGTTGTCTTGCTTTTGTGATTTCTTTGGAGGTGGTTTTATTTTTATTTTGTTGGCATTTCATATCTTCTTATATGGTTTGTTGCACTGTTGGGTTTATTTTCGTGTGAATATTGACATATTTCTGTTTATCGATTCTTGCATTATTCAGAGTTGTTTCCAAACTTATTTTGGTATTGCTGCTTGATTTCAACATTTCAACATTTATTTTTTCAACAGGCATCTGATAACTTGGTATTTGTATAGTGTTGTTTTCTTCATTATTAAGAAAAATCCTGGCATTTTTATAAATATATTAAGGATGATTGTAGTGATTCTATATCCATGGTTAATGGTACCCAGTTGAAGTTGATTTATGAGCATATATATCTCCTTTGGACCGTCTTTTTGTTTCTTTTAAGGGTATTTTTTTATGTTTTTGCACGTATTTCAATTGATTTCATCCCAATTTGACAAACTACTGTTCTTTGCATTTCTCTATGGCACATTAACAGTGGATTGTCCGATTTGGAGCATGTTCATTTTTTGAGTAAGGAGGCTGAGCTTAAACACTATATTAGGTCTTCTTTTTTTGGGTGTTGACTTCTCGCCGCCCTAGCTTATTATTAAGTTGCTATGTAATTGTGATAAGTAGAGACACACATACTCATATGTATTTTTTGGACTTTTTTTGTACCTCGTCTGAGCCATAAAGAGCTGGAGGTCTCTTTAAGGACCTTATATTTTTTTTAATGATTAACACGTAAGTCCGTCAGTGAGTTTTAACCAAAAAAAAAAGGTCCATTATAAGTATATAATAAAATCTTATTTATAATTTTTTTAATTCAACATTTTTTTTACTTTTGCCAAAATTTTAGGTATTCCATAGGACTACCCAAAGTGTTCCCCTTGAATATTTGTGTTTTTTTTTTCTACTATTTAATTGCCTCATATACTTCTCATTGAGATGCATGTTTTGATTGTATGTATGTTTAATTAAAATAGAGTTTAAATTATCCAAACATTAATTTTGACAAATTTTATATAAAGACTTGGATACTTTGAGATCACATAATTATGAGAAGCACAGAGGGAACCATATAGACCATTTCTTGAAGATTAATATTCAATAAAGTATTCTTAATATTCATCTATGATATGCATTATTAATGGATTTGTGTAAATAATAAGAAGGGTATGAATTGCATTTATTTTTATAATGGGAGCATAAGTCTTCTTATAAGCTATAATGTACTGTTGAAAGAATTGTTTAATAAATCAATATTGTTTTATAACACTCAATATTCTCATATAGGGATGTAGGACAAAGCATGTACTGCCAAATACCCATATGAAAGAGTAAACATAAGCATGATCATGTAACTTTTTTGAAGAGTGATAAATATGAGATGTAGGATGATGGAATCCTATTAATAAATTTATTAATAATAAAAATTGCTTCCCTTAAGAATTCAAGTAAATGTTTAGTAATTGAATTGAATGTATTATAAATGCAACAAAAAATTTTGAATGATGTTTCATAAGATAAACCCAATAATAATAATTATAATCATAAATGAAAAAGGCATAAACCAAGAACATCCTTTTAAGGTTGGAGAATGCCCACATACATTATAATAAACTAAATCAAATGATACCAAAAGGGAAGATACACTTTGTTTAAAGATAATGCAAAAAATATTGCCAATTTGCAATTTGCAACTATAAGATTTAAATATCACAACTCTGTACTTCTTTAATGCTTTAGAATAAAAAAAATATTTTAAATAAGAGGATGAAATAAAAAATTGCCCAAATTAGAATGTCATAAATAAAAAAATTACTTGAAGAAATATTCAAATGAAAGGAAGATAAACTAATATTGGATGATGTAATATCAAGTTCATTTAGTTTGTCTAAAATATATAATCCTCTTGCATATGGCATGCCCTAATCAATCTACGAGAGTTTGGATCCTATACATAATAAGAAGTTGATGAAAAAAAAGATGGGGCAGTTAAAATTATACAATTTACTATAAAATATAAGATTTAATATAAGACGAGGAATATGGTAAACATTAGATAGCACAATTTTTAATGTAGCAATAGAGCCATATGAGTGCCATCAACAATCATAAAAATCATGGGATTCATAAGAGACAAAGAAATAAATGATGAAGAATTAAAAAGTAAATTATAAGTAGCTCTAGAGTTTAAGATCATAATAGCAGGAAATATACTTGAAGAACTTGAGGTTAATAAAATTTGTGTGGCAAGGAACTTCTGAAGTTGATTAACAAATGAATCTATTTTGAGATTACTAGAAAAATGAATTTTAGCAAATGGGTAATGATCATTAGAAGACTGCAATTATCATGTCCCAAGTCTTAAATGAGAAAAGTGAAGGATTGTGTTATATAGTAGATAGCTAGCGTAAAACTTATCGAATAATCATTACATGAATAGTGTGGTACATTATGTTAATGCTAGGGCGTTCCCTAGAAGTGATGCACTGCATGACCTAAATATAGTGAGAAATGTGCAATGGCCGTTTCACCAGCACTCAGGTACAATGTTAAATAGGCAAGGGTTTCCACATCATGGATGAATGCGGGCAAATAAGCTAGTCCATTAAACTGAAATTAGAATAAGATCTTAGAATATAGGTTTCCTTATAAATAAAATAATTGAAATAATAGACATTATGATTCATATGAAGATAAATATTCTATGAATTTAGGAAACTAAATGGGTTGGAGAGAAGGCGAATGAGATTAATAGTTTAAGATTTAAAGTATGGTATTCTAGTAAGAGTTTGTTTGCTCGGGAAGCACACAAATTAATTGCAATTGTATTTTTTGAGAAATTTTGAATATATATCTTTTATCTTTTATTTTTGAAGTTGAACACATTATTATGAATGATATATCACATCGGAAGGTGAAAATACCATTTTATAATGGATTTAGATTACAAAACTACAAATTTCATCATGACTATCATACCAAAGGGGTCAAAATATTGGTTGATCCAATATTTAGCTGGATATTTATCATTAATTTTGTAGTCAAAGTTGTAATAATGAATGATATATCTTGACAAGGAAAAGAAAATACCATTTACTATTAACTATTTGAGTAAGACGATTATAATCATTTTTTAATTTTAATTTTTCCAAAATAATAATTTTCCCCCATTCTATTTAGGAGCAAAGTATGATGAGGTTATTTTATATAGGGTCTTAAATCTTCCATGAAGTCAAGCATTCATAGTTAATTATATCATATGATGTTTTAGGCCTCCTATGAACACTTTCAACTAAAATAATGGCAGAAATTTTATTTTGAATTTTTTAAGAGTGATTTGAATGATGTTAAAATTTCAATAGAGATTGGATAAATTGTGAGCAATTATTTTGGATGTTAAAGAATAAGAAGAAGGAGGTATTTTAGAATTTTGAAACAATTAAAAAATGCCTCAATTTATGTTGGCCTTTAAATTTTGGATGAAAGAAAATTTTAATTCAAGTTGATATTATATTAGAAATTTGAGATTAAATTCTCAATGTGTGGCGACTTATGATTTTTGGTTCACCCTAGAACCTAGATCTAAGTTGGGCATTAAACGATAGTGACCCAAACCTAACTGATGAAATACAATTTTGTGCTTACCTTGACCTAGATTGGAGAGCTAGCTAAATCACTTGGGCACTTTAAAATCATGAATCCAGTCTTATGAAAGATGGGTAAGTTTTATTATTTAAGTTTTTGAGAAATTAGGGTTGACATCTAGAGAAGATTCTAATTGACCCTTTTACTAATGTATGGTGATTATTCTCCATGCAATTAAAAATTTATTAATTTTTAATTAGTTTCTAATGCAATATATATTGATTTATCTTATTTGCAAAAATATATGTTGAACTTTAAAAACTAGGCTTAAAAAATAAATTTTTCCTATAGATGCATAATATGCCCTAGATATAGCTGCACCCTAATAGGTCAAGTGATATGCCACGACCCGTAGGCGGGGAGGTGCCTAGTAATGAGAGAAGATCAATATGAATGCATGAAAAATCCTAGTGTGCTCAGGCTTACTTCTTAGAAGCACTTATCTTTATATATGAGCATGATATTTTTTATTTAATTATAAGTAGAAGAATTTCTTTATTGTTCTTAAGAGCCTAATTGCATTCTAGGCTAAAATAATTCTGCATGCAAGAAATAGATTTAGAATAATAGATAATTTTTAAAGCAAAAACAATTTAAACTAACATCACCATATAATATCACAATAATATAAAAGGCCATGTTGCAAAGGTCACTTAATTATAAACCAGAGTTTGCAGAAATAAAAAATAATTGAGCACCACTAACTACATCTAAAATTCTAATCCTACAGAATGACACAAATGTTAAAATGGGGTGTTTGTTTGTCTTCATTTCAGCTTCTTCCTTCGGGCTCCTTTGATCCGTCGGGTATGAATATCCAAATGAAAAGAACTCCTTGATGGGGTGTTTCTTTTCTCTTTGGATCTCAAACTTACCCAAGTTTGGATCTCCAAATGGAAGGAACTCTCCACTAAATGATATTTTCTTTCTCTTTGGATTCCAAATTGGATGTCAAATCATACTTTTAGTGACTTTCACAACTCTTTTTTGAATTTATATTTACGAAAAATTAAATGAATCTAATACAACCCACACATTATTCATAATAGTTTATGTATAAAATTATTAAAATATCTGAAGCAATTATATAAAATTTATTACTCAAATTTGAGCTAATACGATCGCTTGGGTATGCTTTTAATTTTTAGGTGGTTTTACAAATTTAGCTCATGCAAAATTTTTTGTTAATCACATATTTTTTATTTGTCCCCTTTATATAACCCTGCATAAATATGTCCATCTATAAAAACTCTATTAGCATCCATATCATTTCTAACCTAGGAGAAATCTAGTGCCCATCACATCATATCATTAGTAATATAATAAAATCATCACATTACAAGGCATCACAGAACATATCAAGCCAAGACAACCAGCATGCAATAAAATTCAAATAAAACTACATCACACAAAAAAAAAAAACAAGTATAAAAGGAACAACGACTTAGTTTAAAACTAGAGTTGATTGTCCTAGCAAGCCATCTACACTGTGCATGTATCAGGCTATGTGGTTTGGATGTATCTTAAGTGGATTATTATTAGAAGTTTTCTAATATTTTCTTTAGTTTATTGTAGGTTGAAGGAAGATTTAATTTGACTTTAATTTTGATACTTTTAGTGTTTATTTTAGGATGAGTTCTAAATGTTAACCCTAAATTTTAATTATATTTTTAATCCATAAGCCTCAAAATTTAATACACTTATGCTATCCAAAATTAAATCTACAAAAGGTATGGATACTTTCATAATTAGTGATTCATGGTTAATTATTTAGATTGAACAATTGCTGCCTTTGTTTACACTTAAGCCGCGAGGTTTATTTCACTGTCATTAGGGCTAATGATTACCCAACAATTATCTTTGGGTTTATATTTGATTTAGTTTTTTTTATTAAAATATTTAAATTTATAATTATATATTAATTAATTTATTAATGATTCTCAATTAATCAATTCGTATCATTGTCGCAACTGACACGAGGACCAAGGTCTCCTTAGGACACGTAGCCCCACAAATTGAGATAATCCAGCCTAAAAATCTTGTTGATGGAGTTATATTAATGATTTGATTTTGATTGGTTGGCTACTAATTTAATTATGTTTTTGATTTATGATTTGCATTCCACTAAATGCCTTCGTAGCATTATCACAACGGCATGAGGACCAAGGCCTCCATAGGACATGTAACCCTACATCTCGAGGTAGTCCAAACTAAAATCTTCATTGGTGAAATATTGTTTATTCATTTTAATGTTACAACCTGATTAAATTAATTAGGTTGGTGATTTACTGAAATTTTGATTATTTATTGATTTTCATTATTTTATGAAACATTTTAATGCATTAAATTAATGTTCTATTCTTAACTTTTTGATATATTATAAGTTATGGAGTTTTAAAATTTTAATAAATATTAGACTCCTGAGTTTGCTGGATTTAAAATTTTCTACAATTCGTTATGAATTTTCAAAGTCTATGTGTGTTTTTGAACTAGGTTGGCCAAAATGCTAACTTCTAAATTTTAATGAATTATGGAGATTTGATATTTTTCATAAAATTAATTTTAAGCATCACTAATTTTCTCATAATATAGTGCTCAAAATTTAACAAAATTAATTTTAAAAAATTCTCGGTCTCAAGACCTTTTCAACAAGTCCAAAATCACTCAATTTGGTGAAAAGAAGAAGAAGATTTTATATGATTTTTTTAAGGTCTTGACATTAAAATTGATTTTAAAAATCAATTTTAATTCAAAAAATTGGTGGCTGATGAGGGAATGACGCGTGGCGTGTGTGATGCCTAGGCGATGCAACAGGACACATGTCAGCATGACGGTTGGACACACATCGCATATTCTGACGCTGCTTAACCACATCAGTGTGGGTCAAGCACCGTCCGTCAAATTACAAAAATGTGGGAGACCGTGATTGAGCCACGTGGGCTCGTAACAATCAAACGGCACGCATTTGAAGCCTAAGGCTCATACACAGTATTGGCTTGGATAACATGGCCAATTCTTGGTCGTTCATTTTGGAGAAGGCACGATCAGATGGCTCAGGTCAAATCAAACCGACTTCAACTCAAATTGAACTAAAAATTTCATTAGATCATAACTTTCAATCTACCCGTCCAAATTTAATAAACTTTGAAACGTAAGCTCTTAACACCTTAATCCTTCAATACCTGTAGTTTGGGGGTTCCATGAATTGTGGATTTAGAGTAGTTTCAAAATGTATTTTAAACTTAAAATGCAAATAACTCATCAACTAGTGGATATATTTGATTGTTTTTGGGCTTGTTTTGCTCATGGAGAGATCCTCTTCAACTTTATAATAGACTTCAAGGGCTGATTTTTGTCAGATAATAAGTTTACTTCAGATTTTCTCTTCCTCCCTCAATTCTTCTCTCTTTTCACTAAAATAAGGTTTGGAGGTCATGGAATGGTGGGGAGAAGCTTGGTGAAGATGAAGGAAGCTCTAGATAATTAAGCAAGAGGTAAGGGTTTAAATGTTGGAGAGAGCTGAGAGAATGACTTAGGATTTCATGATGGTTTTTCATACTGTTAGGTTACTTGATCCCTATATTTTTTAGATGGCTAAGATGGATTGGAAGGAGTCCTTGGATGCTTGCCACCTGTCCAGGATGGTTGGGAGCTAAGGAGAAGGTTGCTTGCATGGTGAGCTTCAATGAGGAGAGGGGACAACATCTTACCCCTAATGGCTAAACCATTACTAGCTTGGGCTTGGTCTAGGTACAACATTAAGGTTACTTTACAGCTGTTTTGAACATGTTTGAGTGGATTTAATCAGGAGGCTTTGGGGGAGAATGAAAGCTTTGAGATGGTTTGACCATTTGACCAATTTTCACCTGTTTCTTGGTTTTATTGATTTATTGACCAGTCAACCAATCAATGGTGTTAGGGATGGGTTTTGAGGAAATTATGTTTGATGTAGGAATAAATCCCAAGGGGTTTGAGGCAATGGTTTGGGAGTTTGGTTAAAAATTTGGCTACATGCATGGATTTAACCACTTCAAATGGGTTGACTAAGTCAAATCAAAGGAGAATTGACTCATGCTGATGTTGGATATGCATGGGACATACGATCAAATGATTTTGAGGATTTAGTTTGGCATGATAGTACTTGGAGCATTGAATTTGGATTTGGTTAAGTATATGGTTGATTTAGTCAATCATGAATGACTTGGTCAACAAGGTCAAACCATGGGTTAGGGTTAGGTCCAATAAGTTCATATGATATTTTGGACCCAATGGAGGTGGTCTCATGCAATGGCGAGGTCTCCTTGCATGAAATGAATGGTTGGCCCTTAAGGGGTATTTTGGTTAACAAAGTCAAACCAAAACTAGGATTTAGGTTCAATACACTGATATTTAGAATGCATTATAATACTTTTTAAAGGTCGGCTTGAATGAACCATATTGAGGTTTAAGGGAAAGATTGATTTTCCCTTAAGGATTTTGGGGTTTAATTGGCCCATGGTTAGTTATGGTCAACTAGGGTCCACCAAAAGTACGGCTGTAAACGAATCAAATCGAGCCAAGTATGTCAGTGTTCATATTTGTGTTCATTTATTATTAGCTTGTTCATGTTTAGTTCATTTAAATTATTGGTGTTCATGTTTGGTTCATGTTCGGTTTAGGTTTAGTTTGTTTAGTGCTTATCGAGCTTTAAACAAACAAGCCTTAATGAGTTATGTTCGTAAACATATTTAGCAAATTTTTTTAAACTATCAAACAAGCATGTTCATGAATAAATTTAATGAGTATTCTAAAGCTATTAAATGAGCAAGATCTAACGATGCAATATAATAAATTAGTAATTATAAGGCAATTAAAACTACAACATATATTATAATATTTAATTACTTTAAAAATTATTAATTAAAAATAAATATATCATAATGTTATTATAAAATATATTGTGTATATTTATAAATTTTATAATTAAATATTAATAGAGTTTTTTATCGGGCTTATTCATAAGTTCTAAATCAAACACGAATCGAGCTTAATGTCGAGCATGTTCACTAGTTTCAAATGATGTTATTCGTGAACATAAATGAACCGAACACATTAGTGTTCAGCTTGTTTATTTAAAGACTGAGTATTAAAAATATTGTTCAAATTTGTTTGTTTAGTTAGCTAAACGATCACAAATGAGCTTTAATCGAATCGAACAACGAGTAACTTATCGAACATTTGGTTTTCTTGCAGCCCTAACCAAAAGTTTAACTTTGTATTTAACATGTCATAAAAAGGGTCATGGACATGTTCAAGGGTTTTGAGAAGTTTCCCAATGTCAAATTTAATAATGTGTATGATCTAGTGCCATGGACTACAAATATTTGAAAGTTTTATAACTTTTGGAAATCAATTCAATTTTGGGGCTTAGAGTGCTTAGAATACCCTCAAATTTCGAGGGTTGACCCTAGAGGCATATCTAATCACTATGCAACTAATAGATCATGAATTGAAGGTTACTTAATTTGGTTTTGAGGTGATTAAAAATCACTAAAAAATAGTTATATGATATATTCTTTTGGCCTTAATTTTTTGTTTGAGATTTTGGATTTGATCTTAGTTTTTAGTTTGATTTTAATTGATTAACCTCATGCAAGAATAAAGTTAACAGAGTGGTGCTAGAAATAGTATATGTATGATTATAAATAAGAGTTTAAATGATAATATTATAAAATTGATAGAATTATATATAAAATTATAACCATAAAGATTATTGTTGATGTTATGATTATCAATATTATAAAGTGTTGATGCTCCTTAAGTAGGTTTGAATATCTGTTCAAAATTAAAATTTTAGAATTACTTAGAAGAATTAATATAAAAGAGACATCTTCAAAAAAAGTTTTTATTGAAGGAGATATAAATGGACCTGTTGATTGAGAGGTCAATGATTTTAAAAACATTTATAGTGACTGTGTGTTTGGAATGACTAATGAAGGTGTTAAGACCATATTAATTTTTTTTATAGCTTATGACTTTATAATTGTTAATATCTAATTCAAGAAAACAAATGAAAATTTAATTATTTTAGAAGAATGAATATAATAAAACTCATATTGATTATTTTTTTATAAGAAAAAAAGATAGTTTAGATTGTAATGATTGTTAAATTATTTCAAGTGAAAGTTTATATATCTATAATCGCTTATTAATTTTAGATATTAAGATGAAAGATAAAATATAAAAAAATAAAGTAAATCATTGTTCTAGGATTAGATGGGTGCTTTTAAAAAAATTTAACAAAAATATTTTTTAGAGAAAAATTCTAGATCTTAAGAGGTTGTCTGTATATGAGAAAGTTAATATTGTGTGAAAAAAAATCACTAGTGATATTAAGAATGTTACAAAAGATGTGCTTAAAGCATAAAAAGAAAAAAAAAACTCCTCATAATAAAAATAGTTGGCGGTGAAATCAAAATATATAAGAAAATTTATTATAAAAATTGATTTAGATGTAAAAACTCTGATAATTTAGAAATATATAAAGATATTTATAAGGAGTATAAGAAAGCAATATGCGATGCAAATATTTTAGCTTTTAATAATTTATATAATAAATTAGCTAGATACTAAGGAGGGTGAAAGATATATTTATAAATTAATAAAACAAAGAGATAGAAGTAATAAAGATTTAGTGCAAGTGAAGTCATTAAGGACGAAAATCAAAACATAGTTTTATTTGAAAAAGATATTCAACAACGATGGATGAGATATTTTGCTAAACTTTTTAAGAAAAATTATAAGAATACGATTGACTTTAGTGATATTACCATTCTTAATGAAAATAAAGAATTTTTTTTATCAAAATATTAGTAAAACCAAAAAGAGACGCTTTGAAGAAAATGAAGTATGTAAAAGCTGTTGGACATGATGAAATTCCAATAGAGGTGTGGACATACTTAGGAGAAGAAGAAATTTCTTAGCTTACTAAATTTTTAAATATTATTTTGAATAATAAAAAGATGTCAGATGAGTAGGGAATGAGTTTATTGATTCTTATTTTTAAGAATAAATGTGTTGCACAAGATTGTGCGAATTATAGAGGAATTAAGTTAATGTGACATACTTTAAAACTTTGTGAGAGAGTTATGGAGAATAGGTTATTACATGATACTAATGTTTCTCAAAATCAATTTGGATTCATGTCGGGTACGTTATTACTATAGAATCTATAAATTTATTGAGAGGTTTGATGGAGAAGCATAGAGAGAATAAGGAGGATCTTCATATGATATTTATTGATTTAGAAAAAATATATGAAAAAGTTTCAAGAGAAGTGTCATGGATAGTTCTAGAAAAAAAGGACTTAATAATGCTTATATTCAAGTCATTATGGATATGTATGCATGTTATGTTCCTTGTGTTCAAACACAAGGTGGTTTGACCAAGTATTTTCCTATTTCTGTTGGATTACATCAAGAATCAGCCTTAAGCCCATATCTTTTTGCTTTAGTCATGGTTGTTTTCACTAGACATTTGCAAGAGGTTATATCCTGGTGTATTCTTTTTGCTAATGATATTATTCTTGTTGATAAGACTAGAGAGGGAGATGAAAGTAAACTTGAATTATAGATGTCAACCTTAGAGTCTAAAGAATTTCATTTGAGTAGATCTAAAATTGAATATATGGAGTGTAATTTTTGCAGTAATAGATATAGTGGAGGGTTTGTGACTTTGGGCGATCAAGTCATTAATAAGAGTGCACATTTTAGATATATTGGATTTATTATTTAGAGTGATGGTGAAATAGATGAGGATATTCTTAGTAGAATTCAAGTTGGATGGTTGAAGTGGAGGAATGCATCGAGCTTGTTTGTATGAGATTTTTATGTAATATTAAGATAATAAATTCTTCTTATGACTATTAATTTTAAGCATGTTCTAGCTTGTAACATGTCTAAAATTGAAATGAGAAGAGTCACATAAATTTTATGTTGCATTTTTTTAATTGTTTGTAAATTATATTTTGAAATATAAATGATAAATATTTTCTACCAATATTCAGTCCCCTAAAAATATATTATGTTTAGTTTGTAGGAAAGCAAGTAGCTTAAGGTTTTGTTTGAGTCAACTTTCTTATTACTTTCTAAAGTAAATTTTTAGTACATATAAATTTAAAGTTTTAAAAAATTATACTAAAAAGTTGCTTTAAAAAACAATAAAAACATGTCCTACACAAAGGCTAAGTCTCATCATTTTAGTACATGTTATAAGAATGCTCAACAAATGTCACACTGCTCATTAAATGGAATATCGATTACATATGTATTGTCGATTCCTTTTAAAGCTTCATCGTATTTTTTATGATTAAAATTGGACAAACTTTTAAAATGATGGCCATTGCTAATTATTTTGGTGTAAATAAAATAAAACAAAAATAAAAATTTCAATATGTTGCCAATCGTTTGGTAACCCAACGACTGACTCTGACGTGGCAAATGTACGTTGCGGAGGATCTAGCTGGTCAGGAGTTTGCATTCGGGCGCAGGAGGGTTGGGTTGGGTCCTAAGATCGAATGGATGGGCCTGGTTGTGAAGTAAGAGGGATGGGTCGATTGCGGGTCAAGAGTTTGTCTGGAGTTTGCATTTAGGTGTTGGCAGGCGGGTCTATCCCTAGCTTGCTACGCCAAGGCTAATCGTTACCTATCTTAACGATTGACTCCAATGACTTCATTTAATTTAATTTTCACTAAATTATTCCTATTAACGATTTTACATTACAATTCAATTGTATTATAAAATCACAATTCAATTGTATTATAGTTCAATTATATTATAGTTCAATTAATTAAATTAACTAATTAGAAAGGGCTAGTCGTTTAACAAGGAAAAAAAATTTCCTATTAATAAATTAAATTAATAAAATATATTAGTAAATTATAATTTATTAAATTAACAAATTAAATTAATAAATTAAACTAGTAAATTATATTTTAGTAAAATTAATAAATTAAATTAGTTAATTCTTTTTTGTTAAAATTAACAAATTATATTAATAAATTAAATTAGTATATTATATTTTAGTAAAATTAATAAATTAAACTATAAATTAAATTAGTATATTATATTTTAGTAAAATTAATAAGTTATATTAGTAAATTATATTATTATAAAATTAATAAATTAAATTAATAAATTTTATTATGGTAAAAAAAATAGTAATTTTATTATAGTAAAATTAATAAATTAAACGACTTCCCATAAAATATATTAATTTAATTTTTTAATTTTACTAAAAATATAAAATTATAATATACTAATTTAATTTACTAAAATATAACTTATTAATTTAATTTATTTATTTTACTATAATATAATTTACTAATTTATATTATTAATAAGCAAGTTGTTTCCTTTTTTAACCAATTGCCCAAATTAATTTAATAATATAATTGAACTCTAATATAAAATCAAAATTAAACTATAACTATAATATAATTGAACTACAATACTAAATCATGAATTATAATAATTTAGTGAAAATAAAATTAAAAGGAGCCAATAGTTAAGAAAGGCAATGACTTTCCTCCCGACCCTTGACTTTATCCTTCCATCCAAGCCATTCAAAACCATGAGTTGACCTGTCCCACCTGCGCCATGCCCGAACGGAAACTCCTGAACAACTAGATCCACTGCCACGTGGATTTGCCACTTCAAAACCAATCTTTGGGTTATCAAACGACTGACAACATATTTAAATTTTTATTTTTTAGTTTTATTTTCACTGAAGTAATTATCAACGAATATCATTTTAAAAAATTGTCTAATTAATATTTCTATAATTCTCGCAAAATGTTTCTAAGTGCTTCATTTTCCTTGTGAAGGTTAAATATACAAATATGAAAATATTTTGGTGTATTATATTGTTATATTTATATTATTTTTTTGAAATTAAAAAAAGGATGGCATTGTCATTTTATATTTATTTTTGTTATTTTTTTTCATTTTAAAATTACCTACTTCTCGGTTGTGTTTAAGAAAAAAAATCCATCATTTTTTACTTTTCTTGGTCAAATTTATTCAAATTTTATAATTGTATGACAAAAAATTGTCATTTTTATTTATGAATTACATAATATATTCACAAAAAATGAAAGGATTATAGAATAATAAGAGAATAATAATGCAATTCGAATGCGTTAATTAACCGAATAATTTTGGTTTGTTACAAGATCACGAAGCCATATTGAAGGAGAAATGGCCTGGTCCACATGACGTTCACAAGCCCCTTACCCAATCGGGCCAATCGATTTGGTATTGGCTTTTCCTCATAGGTTTGTCCAGCCTGGAACAAATAAGAAATCTATTAATGTAAAACTGAGAAGAGCGTGGTGGGCTCAACTATTTTTAAGCCCATATTAAGAGAGCCCCGAATGAGAGGCCGAGGCCGAGATCTCCCCGTTTCTGCATTTCCTTCTTCAGCCCTTACTTCCAGTCTAGGGTTTCCCCGGCGAAGCCCCAACCCAACAACAACGGCAGCATAAAAAATTAGAGATCCAGGCCCGGAATATCGAACCTTTCTCCTTCCCGCCTTCGTCTTCACAAGACTTTCTATAACTGGCCTAGCCAGTTCTCTGGTGAGATTCTTTAGCAGTGATAATTTGGCTTTCCCTGCAGTCGTTTTGTTGATAGGCTACTTTATCGGTTTCTACTGCGAGTTCTTTTCTGATTCGAACGATAACATATACATTTTCTTGCGCGGTGGGATGCTATGTTTTTGGTTGGTACCTCCGCGCCGATCACAATGATATCAGTTGTGGGTTATTAGATCTGTTTCGTTTTCGATATGTGAAAAAAGGACGTATGAGAGGGCGGAAAAGAGAGGGGCGATCTGTGATCTTGGAGACGAATTTTATTTTGGCGGCGACCGTATTGATCCAGGTTTATGTGCGGGACGAAGCTGGGTGAGGTTCTTGGGTTCTAAGACGAAGATGGGCTTTCTTCTTGTCGGAGGCGACAGTGAATAAAGACATGGGCTTTTTGGGTTACCCTTCGCTGTTTAAGTCACGTCAAAAGCCCAACAAATCCCGTCATCCACTTCCATCTTCCGTTCTTTTTTGTTTGTTTTCACTTCTAGGCTGCCAGCACTGATGTAACGCAACTAATTTAGCGCAATTTCGATCAATCCGCCCGCTTGCAATTCTCTACTTTAATTTTCTTTTTTAACTGTTTTTGTTTTCTATTTATTGGGCTGCATTTGAAATACAATCTTTAGTAAATTCTTTTTTATTTTGAGACGATCTTTAGTAAATTCTGTAAAGCATCTGTGATCACAGTTATTTTGCATCGGATTTATGAATATAGTAACTTATGAACTTAAATGCTTGTATTGTAGTTCACTAACTTATTTTTGTATAAAGTACAACAAGAAAAAAACTCTGATGGAAACATTTTACTTTAGATTTAAGTTAGGGTTTGCTTGGCTACAAGTAGGATTTGACACAAGTAGGATTAGGATTTAGTAAATTACTAAATCCTGTAAAACCTGATTTTGTAGATCATGGGATGATTAAAACTTGAAAATTGTTTGTATGTCAATTATTAATTTTTGCTAAATTCTGATACAATTTTTTGCTATTTGTTTCAAGATTTTAAGATTTTCTTGAGAGAAAATTATTAAATCAGTTAAATTCTAGGAATGATGGGATTTAGTAAATCTTAGATTTAACCAATAATTAGGGTGAAATTGGATTTATCAAAGCAGTAGGATTTACAAATCGACCAAAAATTGTTTGGGAGGATTCAAGCTAATGTTGCCTAAATCTTTCTTAAAATAGGATATCAAGAAAACCCTTAATTTTCCAAACCAAGTCACTTGTTCATGAACTACAATTAAAATACTTAGTTTTTTGGTGAGTTTGCAATATTTCTTTCTGTAAGTCAAAGCCTCTACTTTTGTTTCCAATGCCTTGTGATCAAAATCTTATGCATGCTACGGCTCTAATTTTTTTAGGTTTATATTTATAATTTCCTTTAATTTGGTGGAGTATTATTTCTTGTCTTTTTCATAATTGTGTTACATTTATGTCTTTCCCCTCTCTTATACTAGAACATGTATGATATTGATTAGGTATATTTTTCACTATTTTTGTATTATGTTTATCTATTTAAATTAAGGAAAAAAATCCAGCATGTCAAGAAATATAATGTTTGTGTGATTACACTTTTCAAGTTTGAGTTAAAAATTTCTTTATGAATTCCACTAATATGTTCATTGCCGCAACAAATTCGTTTTACATGTTTGACTTGTCATATTTATTTATATGGTAAAGCTGAAATTTTGATGAGATACAATTATGTTCAGGAGTATTGTTAGAGATGTTATATAGTTAACGAGTTTTTTCAATAAATTCCTTATGATTATGAATTTTCTTTCAAATTTTTAAGAGCAACGGGACATTAAGAATAATGTTAGTCATTTGAGAATTAAATTTATCAATCTCACTATAGATTTATGTTAACACCTGAGTGAACAAGAGATATGGTGTCATAATCATTTAATGTTATGCTAGAGTCTAATTATAAGGGAAAATTTCTTTATGAATTCCACTAACAAAATAACATAGATAATAACAAAAATTATCTTATACTTTCTATTGACTTTAAAAAGACATCATCTAGTGCTTTGAAAATTAATTGGTGGGGTGGTTGTGTAGAAAAGATGTCTCGAAGGTATGTTGGAGTTAATGAGAACATGTATGATATGGTGGTTGTATTAATACTTGTTGCAAATTTATTTTTCTTAGCACAATTAAATTAAGGATTCATGTCATAACTGTTTGGTAAATTTTATGTTAGCTGTCAACTACCTAACGCAACCCTCCACTTTTCTCATTTAAGGCTTGGGTATGTGGAAATCTATGTTGCACCGATACACCTATTTATGAAGGTGTGTTGTATCCAATACACTGATACACGGATACGCCTCCAATATGACATCGATACATGTCGGATATGGCAAAGCCGTATCCAATTAAAATACTATTTAATTTCAAAAGGACACGCGTATCTATCGAAAAACAAAAAATAAAATCCGAAAAAGATGCGTCGTATTTACTTCCGCGGCTGCGAGTGAGGTTCTCTCATTTCCGAGATGGATTTGAGTTTCTTGATGATATGAGAATATTAGAAAATGCTAATCTTTCACTTGATGAGCCTGAATTAGAAGCTATGATGTTTTTTGAAGATGATATAGAAGTTCAAATACAAGCCACTGAAGAAGCTAATCATATCATTCCTTTTATTGAATAGTTGAAACTTCATGTGCTATACAATTTATGTTTATACTTTTATTGTTGTACTAGACATTTAATGCTTACATTTATTTTTGATATTATAAGCTACAAAGCTACAAATGATGTTGCTTTCATTTTTTTTTGTAGTTTCAAATATTATGTTTTAATTACTTTATTAATTTTTATGTATGATTTATAAATTATAATGCCATATCCGCGCCATACCCCTATCTTGTATTTGTAAGAATTGATGTGTCCCGTATCCGTATCATGTCATATATGTGTCGCCGTATCTGTATAGGTGCAACATAGGTGGAAATACTTAGGAGATCAAGAAATTTCTTGGCCTATTGAACTCTTTAATATTATTTTGAAGATTAAAAAGATGCTAGTGGAGAAAGAGCGTGTTGATTTCTATTTTTAAGAATAAAGGTGATGCATAAGAGTATGCAAATTATAGAGGAATTAAGTTAATGTGTCATATATTAAAATTAGTTGGATTCATGTTGGGTTGATCTAATATCAAAGCTATATGTTTTGCTGAGAGGTTTGATGGAGAAGTATAGAGAGAGTAAAGAGGATCTACATACAATATTTATTGATTGAGATAAAGCATATGATAAAGTTTCTAAGAGAAGTGCTTTGGAGAGTTATGTTCAAACACAAGGTGGTTTGACTAAGTCTTTTCCTATTTCAATTGGATTACATCAAGGATTAGCTTTAAGCCCATATATTTTTGATTTAGTCATGGATGTTCTTACTAGACATTTGCAAGAGGATTTACCTTTGTATATGCTTTTTGCTGATGATATTCTTCTTGTTGATAAGATTAGAGAGGGAGTCGATGAAAAAACTTGAATTGTGGAGGTCAAGGTTAGAGTCTAAAGGTTTTGTTTTGAATATATCTAAAATTAAATACATGGAGTATAATTTTAGTAGTAATAGATCCAACGGTGGGATTGTGACATTGGATGATTAAGTCATTAAAAAGAGTGCATGTTTTAGATATCTCAAGTCTATTATTTAAAGCAATGGTGAAATAGATGGGGATATTATTAATATAATTCAAGTTGGATGATTCAAGTGGAGGAATACATCATGCCTGTTGTGTTATAAAAAAGTATCCTTCAAACTTGAGGAAAATTTTATAAGATGGTGGCGAAACCTGCAATGCTTTATGTCACAAAATATTGGTCATTAAAAGATAACCATAAAATTAAGTTAAGTGTTGTAGAGGTGAGGATGCTTGGGTGAATAAGAGACTTTACACGTAGACGTAGAATGCAAAATGAACATATAAGTGAGAAGGTTGGAGTAGCTCCATTAACATACAAGATTAGATAGAGTCATCTTAATGATAGGAAACACTTGTAGATCTCAAGTATTTCCTATCAATCATCGGAAAACAACGAGCTTTCTCCACAATAATCCACACAAAATCACAAAAACAATAGATAATTTGCATTATCTGATGAAAGGAACACGGAAAATAGCAAGATACACTTGATCCTTAATTCAAGAGGAGGATCGATCTCTCCTAAATCTCTAGACGTCGCTAGAGCCCAAAGAAAACCTAAATCTAAGAGATCTCAAATTTCAGCCAAATTCAAGATACCCAAACCCTGGGAAAACGAAGTATTTAATGCATACAAATCCAAAGAAATCCCTAAATAATCCCTACATTCATATTTCCCTCCTAATTTCCTCAAAAAACCTTTCAAAATGGTCCCCTAAGCTTTGGCGGCTTGATCGGACAGGCGGAATTTCTCCGCTTGAGCCGGTCCCGTGTGGACCGGTCTAACAATACTCTCCTCCCAAAGATCCACATTGTCCTCAAGGTGGAAATATGCTCGTATTCCCGTGGAGGTGACCATCCTTGAGGTGATTGAAAAACCTTATCGAATTGTTGAATCAAGGGCTGCACTGAAAGAGAAACATCCCCTCCCTCCTCCAGTCTGATTGCCTCCAGCCTGTGTAGTCCCACCAGATAATCTTCCCCCACCTCTTGTAGGTCCCTAACTATGGTCTTAAGTGATACCATGGCTTTGGATAGCCCTGCATCTCCCCTTATAACCACATTTCTCCCATCCAATATTAATTCTATCATGAGTGCTCCCCAATTATCCTTAGTTTCCCCCAAGGTTTGCAACCACTTCATCCCCAGGATGACATCAGTACTTCCTAACTCTAGTAGAAGAAAGTCCTCCCTTACCTGAATCCCTTGGATGGTCAACAATACTCTTATACAGATCCCTTGGCCTTTCTCCACCTTCCCTGTACCCCTCATCACCCCATAACAACCGGTGTCCACCAATTTCACTCCCAATTGGTCAACGACCTGAGTGGAAATGAAATTGTGGATAGCCCCACTATCAATTAACATCACCACCATCCTGCCCTCTATCTTCCCCTTCACCTTCATGGTATGATTCGTAGTGAATCCTAGCTCTGAGTTCAGTGAAACCTCGGCCATATCCAAATACAACTTCTCCTCCATCTTTTCCTCCAACTCCCCCTCACCTCCCTCATCAGTTTTCTTGTCATCACAGAGGGTGAAAACCTGAAGAGTTCGGTCCTTGCACCGATGTCCTGACGTATACTTCTCCTCGCACCTGAAACACAACCCCTTTGCCCTCTTCTCCTGCATCTCCTTCTCTGTCAGCCTCTTGAAATTTTTACCACTCCCTCCTCCTACTGGCTTCTCCCGGATGGTCTCATTAATGTTGCCTGATGCAGGCCCCTTGGGTGCTAGGAGAGTGGTCATCATCTTGTAAGAGCCTCCTGAGCCACTGTTCCTGGCTCCCTTCTTCAGATTCTTCTGATTTTCCACCAGCTATGCCAACTTCATGGCCTCCCCTAAGTCACTAGGCATCAAAACTTTCACTGCCGCTCGGATCTCTGCCTTCAACCCCTTTATGAAGTTCCCCTTCAATATCGTATCTGATAATCGCTCCATCCTACTGGCTAGGTGCTCAAACAGCTCCCGGTAGTCTGGTACTGATCCCTCCTGTGCCAGAGCAAAGAACTGCTCATAGAAATCTCTTCTTTGGTCGGTTTAGAAACGTTCTATTATGCAGTTCTTGAATTCCCTCCAGTCCCTGATAGGTCTCCTCTGGTCTCCACTGGTACCATGACAGTGTCTTCCCCTCCAAACATAGGCCTACTGCTGTCAGCTTCTCCTCATCCGTTAGCCCATTAACGGCAAAGTACCTCTCCACCTTATATATCTACCCATACGCATCCTCCCCATTCGAAGATAGACATCTTCAACTTTCTCACCTTCTGATCTCCACCATTCCCCCTTATTCCTCCATAGTTTCCCCTCTCCCAAGTGTTCGGCCCACCCCACGTCTCCCAGTTTTCCCTTGCCCTGCCATAGCCCAAACCCCCTTCGAATTCCCATCTTCTTCCTTCAAAATCAGCACCTCGGCGACCATAATGTACCTCCCGACGTTCCCAATCAGCACCCCTTTGCTTCGTCCCTCCATACCCATGTCTTTCCCCATACCTGCCTCCTCTATCCTCCCTTTGGAAAGGCTCCAGAAAGGGTTTTCTTCTTTCTCCGTCCATGATTTCCACCTCATTTTCCTCCCTACGAATTTCTGAATTTGTGTTTTTTCTTTCCTCCTCTTTTGCCACGGAAGCCGCCGTTTGGTTTTGAATTTCCAACATTTTCTTCATTATGCCCCGAAGATCGGCTACTTGTCCTTCCATGGAGGAAATCCTTTCCTCCACCGTTGTCTTGATTTGGTTCATCTCCCCTTTAAGCCTTTCTTCTAGAGTATTAACTTTCTTGGCCGTCATCTTGATCCGAACTTTTGCAAATCCAAAAATTCCGGATTTTGATTACAAAAACAGCACTTCGTCCGTTCCTGACCAAAAATCAGCCGCTGAAATTCGCCTAAAACAGCCCACGAACGGTCCCAAGACTTGCTCTGATACCAATTTGATAGGAAACACTTGTAGATCTCAAGTATTTCCTATAAATCTTCGGAAAACAGCGAGCTTTCTCCACAATAATCCGCATAAAATCACAAAAACAATAGATAATTTGTATTATTTGATGAAAGGAACACAAAAAATAACTAGATACACTTGATCCTCAATTCAAGAGGAGGATCGATCTCTCCCAAATCTCTAGACGCCGCTAGAGCCCAAAGAAAACCTAAATCTAAGAGATCTCAAATTTCAGCCAAATTCAAGATACCCAAACCCTAGGAAAACAAAGTATTTAATGCATACAAATCCAAAGGAAATCCCTAAACAATCCCTACATTCATATTTCCCTCCCAATTTCCTCAAAAAACCTTCCAAAATGGTCCCCTAAGCTTCGGCGGCCCGATCGGCCTACGCAACAGGCGGAATTCTCTGCTTGAGCCGGTCCCGTGTGGACCGGTTGGACCGGTCTAACACTTAGATTGTTTGATCACATAAAATGTCGGCCTTCTGATGTATTAGATCTAGCCTATTTTAAGAAAGGTAAATGTGGATCTAAAAGGGCTTGGTTAGAAAGTATTAAAAATGATCTTTTTTTTTATTAGATTTAAATGAAAATTTTACTTTTAATAGGACACAATGGAGAAAAAAAAAATTCGTGTAGCCGGTCCCAAATAGTTGGATAAAGGCTTATTGTTATTATTGTTGTTGTACAATTAAATAAGTATCAACATTCAGGCTTTCTTTATTTTTTATTGGTCCTAAAGTTCATTTCAACAAACACTCATGATTAGATATGTTGTCATGTGTTAATTGCCTGTTAAATATTTTGATTGGCATATTCCATTAAAACTTAAAAGTCTTCAAATTAGTAGAACTTTGTAATTTTCTGTCAATAACATTGAAAGTTTAAGTGATATCTTTGCGGGATAAATTAAATAAATTACTTATGTTGCACTTCTATTGAGACTATAGTTAAAGATACAATGTGTAAAATTGGATGTGTCAATAGCATGCGTCAAGAGAATATTTTGAAGAATTCGAGGTAAATTTTTAGAATTGGCAATAAGATCTGCCAAATTTTAGCAACAAAGGAATCATTATCAGCTATTGTTAGGATTGATGATGGGTATGAAATGGTTATATTAGGTACATTATTGGAGTAATGCTTATTTACGATAAGAATAAAAATATATCTAAAGTGCACAACAAGAAGTATATGATATGTTGGTAAGGGTGAGAAATTGAAGGAATATGAAAAGAGAGGAATGTGGACAAGAAAATGATATGATTATAAATTGTGTAGAAGTTTTGGTGACAACTTGTGTTAGGAGCATTTGAAGAAAAATATTTAAATTAAGCTTGTAAGACTAATGATGATGATAACATCTTCAAATCAGATTAAGTTAATTTTAATGTTATGGTTTTTTTTTTTGGCTTGTTATGTACTAATACAAGTTTTGACCCCATGTAGTGGGATAAAAGCTTGTTGTTGTTGTATGTAATTGTGGGCTCCGAAAATTCGGCCCCGGCCTCCCAGCAGCTTATCTTTTTATTTGGCGAGGGAGTTTTAACTGAATAAGTTCCGGGTAAATTTTGGAAGGCAGATGGGTTTGTAGATAAGACACTACCCAGAGATTTCGCCCTCATTTTGCGAGGACTTTATGATCTGAGTTCTGGTTTCCTATAAGCGCAAGCCCCTATAGTAATTACCCCTCCCACTAACGAGAGAGAACTTTTGATTAAGGCTAGTCGTCAATCAGATACGTAGAACATACGTGTTATCTGGCATATAGTAGCTGCAATGGGTATGGAATTTGGAGAATTTGGAAGATTGAAAGATTTGGAGATTTGGAAAATTTATATTTAAAAATAGAAATTTCACCATCGTGCACTTAAAGCGGATGGTGGGGGAATGGATGATAGACCCGATCAAGATCCCATGGTTCCGTCGTCCCGGGCCATCGTGGTCCCTGGTCAGAGGAGGTAGTCGACCCAACCTGACAGAAGGATCCTTGTCGGCAGCCATGGGTTGCTTCGTCCAAGGGGTCCTTGTAGACCTGGGTTGGATGTTTGCCTAAAGGGACAAATTTGAATCCACCTTAGCTAACAAAGGGCTTTGTGCCCTATCAATCATATCCTATTGATTCATATCTCAAGGATTTGATGCCAATAAGGAGCGTAACGGCGCTGGTCATAACCGGTATTTCGTGGTGCCATTTGGTGGCAAAACCACTCGGTTCAGAGGGCCCCAGGTCATAACCGTTTACCTGCAGTGCCATTTGGCGGCGAAACTGCCGGTTAGAGGACACGTACCACGTCCTTACTTGCAGGAGATTGTTTGAGAATGGATCCTAGTAATATTTTCGACTAGGCATTTAGCTCTTTTATGAGTTGAAGTAAATTTTGATTTGTCCACCCCGACAAACTGTTCGGAGGGTGGATGGATTTTGCTTTAAGCGATTAATGGGTTGAATTTCAATTTTAAATATCTTCGAATTTTAGATTTGTGAAATTTGGATTTTGAATGGACTTTTGGGAGACATTTGAAAATGCCTGAAATTGACCCCTCCGGTTGAGATCTTCAATCAACGCGGCCATCATCGAGGTGTTCGGGGTCATTTCTCTTTTGTTGATTGAACCCTGTCAACTCGATCAAGCTATTGATCGAGGATCGGGTTTCGTAGGCTTTATGTCATTGATAGTGAATTCTCATTGTTATAGGCCTTGAAGGCCTAATATGAATGTATTAGGACAAATATAACGGTCACCACAGCCGTATATTTGTTTGTTGGTTCGAACCCTGTCGACTTCTATTGACCCGTATAGAAGGATCGGTTTCGAACCTGATTTCACTTGTCAACCCGCGCAGCATTCCTAGACGTCACGTGTGTACCAATAACACGCTCGCTGAGGCCCATGCGGGTATTTGTGGGCATTTTATAATTGAACCCTGTCCACTCCTATCTGCATAGGAGGATCGGGTTCAAATTTAATAACCCACGCAGCATCCCTAGACGTCACGTGTGTACCAATAACACGCTCGCCGAGGCCCATGCGGGTTGAGATTGTATTTACCCCTTTTAGTGTATATATGTGCATACAATTATAGTGCACGTGCAGGGGTATTTATTTCAGACTTTGTTGACGCTTTCTGTCTGCTTGTATAAGGGTTGCAGATCCGATGGCGTGACGTAACAGCTTATGAATAGAGTTATTCACTGCTTCGTACAGGTAGACTGTCGTGCACTACTCGTTGCTTTCTGCAGGTGGATCGTAGTGCACTAACGAGTCTCCTGCTTCGGGTCGTGTGAGCTTGCACTTGTTGTAGTACTTCAATATTTGCACACAGATAATATGTTGAATGCACGACTACTGTTCATCAAGAAATTTGCAAGCCTCTATAATCTTATCCAACTCAATGTTCATAACTTAGTTGAATTGAGATTCACTCAATCTATAATAATTTGATCTGGTTCTCTTCCTAGAACTTGCATAGGAATTAGTGGGGGAATTTCTTGATTATGCCTTCCTCATCAACTTCTACTGTGGGAAAGCCGGTGTATTCACTTTCAATCTAATAGTATTGATTGTACAGAGGTGATATTTGCTTGTAGATGACATAAGCATTATCAAATTTCTTTATATTCACCAACCTTACGATTCTATTGCTTGAATCACATTAGCATTACAAATTATCTAACTTCCTTAGGAGTAGATCACAGCTTGCATGCTAACTTGCATTGACTATATTACAGGCTCCTTGATTTATACTTGTAGGTGAATCACATCTGTTGGATATTCCTTCCAGATGTGTAGATGACACGCACATGTCTCATAGGCTAGCTTGCATTAATAGTATGATTGTCATCCTTTCCACGAACTCCTTAGATCATTTGTAGATATGCTACATTTCTTCATTCAATCTCTGGTTGTGAAAGAGATCAATTATAAGCATGATATGTTGAAATCCACGAGCCTTTTGTTCAATTTGCTTGCATTTAATCAAGATCTTTATTACTTCTCTTTGATATAATTCTTCTCCTCTTGAAAGATAGTCAATATGTATGACAAGCTTGGTACTATAGTCATCAACATCTTACTCCATTCTAGATGATTGTCACAAGCTGATTGTTGTTGCTCCCAAGTTTCATATCAAAGCTTGTAGTTAATTTATACATATACATCATCTTTTACTTGTCTTTCATTTCATCACCATCATTTTCTTTTTACAATTTATGTATCTCATTTCAAATGAGAGGCTTTTGATTCAAATCAATCGTTTATTCAATGCCCATTTGAGTCTGAGTCTAGTTTGAGTTTGAGTTCATTTGGTTCAAGTTTGGATTTAATGAATTCATTGCATGTTCAGGTTCAAGTCTGATGCCAAAGTCCTCTGCTATTCAAATGTGCTCAAGTGATCCTTGTAGTTGTTCCAAACTACAATCTTAAGTAAAAAGTTCTTTGCATTCATTTGAGTTCGATCAAGTCCAAGTTTATTTTTTGTTCAAGTCCTTGGATTTTCAATCCAAATTTCGGCAGCCTCCCGGCGTCTCCCCCGTTTAGGGGAAAAAACCAAGAGGCAACCTTTCCCATCGACGCTACGTGAGTCCTTCAGGTAGGTGTCAAAAATGACACCGCGGTCGCGAATGAAATTTTTATCCCCGCATGCTACGTGAGCATTTAAGGGGTTTTTAGGTTTGTTTATTATAAGAAGAAAACAGGTGTTAGAAATAAGCAGGATTTCCCCCCTCTACACCACGTGGGCGTTCGGGGGTACTTATATAAAAAAGAGTAAAATAAAAACACTTTTTTTTATCCCCTTCGCCGCAAGCGCCGCACCGGTTTCCCGCCCTACATTTCTACTTGAGCGCCTCGGGGGTTTGCCGGCTCGTTGCTAGCATTGAAGAGGGATCCTTATCTCGTTGCTAGCCTCGGGGGTTTGCCGGTCCGTCGCAAGCATCGAGAAAAGAACCATTTTTTTATTATCAAAATATTTTTTTTAGAATTATGTAAATGTAAATATATTAATATATTTATATATATAACAAACATATTAGTGTATATATATATTAATTTATAATAGATATATATATATACTAATATATAAAAAGCACAATGATATCTAATCCAAGGGAGAGAGATCGGGCATGGTCACGCACGGGTGAGGGAGATCGGATAGGAGCAGGAGGCCGATCAGAGAGGTTGAGTTTGGCTTGGGCGCTGGCTACAGGAGTGGAGAAGTCGGTGCAGGGAGATGGTGCCAAGAGATCTCTCGGTTAGGTCAGATATGGCTTCCTCTCTATTTCTCTCTCTCCCTCTCTCTCCTCTCTCTCTGTACGGGTTGGCCGAGAGGTTGGAGGTGGAAGAAGGCTTGCGGGATGTGGAAATTAGAGAGGGGAAGTCGTCCGAGCGGGAGAGGAGTCGAGCGTGGACGGAGCTTGCGTGGGATCTGGTCGGGAGAGAGCAGGAGGTCGTGAGAGAGAGCGGCTTCGGGCAAGAGAAGGAAGAAGGCGTCGGGAGTGGGAGAGGAGTTTGGTCGTGGTTGTCGGGAGGAGAAGCAGTGAGGTGGAGTTACGGGATCGGGAGTGAGGGAGTGGAGCGAGGCAGCGAATGGAAGGAAGCAAAGAGTGGGATTTGAGTGCGGGAAGGAAGAGCAGTCGAAAGCTTCGCTCGGTTGGGTATTTAACGACATCAGAAATCAGCGATCGAGGAAGATTTGCGGGATTTGTGGGAGGCGACGCGAACGGCGCCGAATGCACAGTAACCCGGCGGAATTCCTTGCGGGATTTACGGGATCCTATACGAGGTATTTTTTTGTCATTGTTTTTGTCTTCCTTCGGGTATTATACGAAGGTCAACAGTAATACTATAAATTTGAGGTTTTGCATTTCAATTTCATTTCTTATTGTAAGCTTGTTTAATGCAATATGCTCATTAGCTTTGATCTTAGGCACATTTCAATTCCGCTTTGATTATAATGTTAAAGATGTCCTATTTTATCAATTTGCTATTAATTATGTGACACGTTTTGCTTGAAATGAGTTAAACTTTAAGTGTTTGATTTGTATAGTTATTTATTGCTCGGTATATGCAATTTTTTAATGATACAGTTTTTGTCATTTTGTGGATTAATTCATTTATGAAACAATAGGTAAAGTTTGAATAATTGAGAAAGTTTTTATAAGATAAGAAATTAGAATTAATAGAACAAAGAAAAATATAGGTAGTTAAAATAGATAATGTATCTTATGAAAATTATAAACTAAGAATGGAAGTATACTTAAATTTGGTATTCTATGTTTAACAAAGTGATAGGAAACAAAGATGTTACTGGGAATTAGGCGGTGTGTGGTATAAGTTAGTATCTTAAGATTGATTTGTGCTAAAATTAGGAAGACTATAGCAAGAAATGATTATGCATCAAATAGTTGGGTTAAGGCTAATTATGATGATGATATTGATGGTGATGATAGTGAACAATACTTAATGCTGAAGGATAGAAAATGTATTTTTTTTTTTGTGTTTTGGTGCGCACCATGTAAGATAGAAGAAAGTGTATAGTATTAATATGAAAAGATTTGAGGGAAAAGTGGCAGACAAAAGTTAATGTGTCACATCCCATTTTGACCATCCCTTCAGTCAACCTATAGTTTAACTGATAAGGAGAATCTGAATAGATATACTTCATTCTAACACCTATCCTGATTTATTTATGTCAGGATTGAGTTTTAACAATTTATGTAGGAAGTAGCCTATCTTGACTAATTCAGTTTTAACAATTTATCTACATATTTCATTTTTGGAAGCATATTCACAACACTTCAAATAAAATACAGTGCTTTACTAAACTTTCAAATAAAGTTTATATATCCAAAAGTCTTACTGTACAACTTACTGCTTTGACTTATGCACTCCCAAAACTTATATACATAAAATGAAAATCCTTCTGCTTTGATTATTGTTCACGAATTAAAAATGCTCGAAAGATTGATGGTGATTATCCAAAATTTATGAAGCAAGCTCAATCAGGGAAAATACTAGGTTTTTCTGTTGATGCTAGTGAAATTATTAAGCATAAGTCTCAACTATGGGTACCTAGTAACCCAGCATTAACAAACAAAATTTTGCAGGAAGCTTATCACTCTGGCTACCAAGATGTATAAAGATTTGAAATTAATTTTCTAGTGGCCAGGTTTGAAGAAAGATGTTGATAGATGTGTATATAAGTGTAAAGCATATCAAATTATGAAAGTTGAACACCAGCGACTTAGTGGACTAGTGCAACCACTACCTATTCCTGAATGGAAGTGAGATTATATTGTAATAAATTTTGTTATGGAATTTTCTATATATAGTCAGGGCTTGCTAACATGGGTGATTATTGATAGATTGATAAAATCAGCTTATTTTTTTCTTTTAAGCAAACTGATTATGTGGATAAATTGGCACGCTTGTATGTGAAGGGGATTGTCAAATTGCATAGTATTCCAAAAGTTATTGTTTCAGGTAGAGATGATCGATTCACTTCTAGGCTGTGGAAAGGCATTCATGAAGGCTTGGGTATAAATATTAACTTTAGTATAGTTTTTCATCAGCAAACTGATGGTCAATCTGAAAGGACAATTTGTGTATGGAAGATTTGTTGAGATTATGTGTTTTGAATCTTGGAGGTAGATGGGAGGATCACATACCACTGATAGAATTTGCTTATAATAATAGCTATTAATCAAGTATAAAATTGACACCATATAAAACACTTTATAGTAGAAAGTGCAAAACTCCATTTAACTTGGGTGGAAGTAGGAGAAAAATAATTAAAGGGCCCAGAGCTAGTTGATGAAGCAATAGAGAAAATTAGATTAATTAGAGGCGGATTAAAAACTGGCTAGGATCCATATCAAACAAATATATTATGACCTCAAACACATAGCAATAAACTTTAAAATTGGTGATATTGCATTTCTAAAGTTTAAATCGATAAAAGATACATCCATATTTGATTAAGAGGGCAAGTTGAGTCCTAGGTATATAGGACATTTTAAAGTTATTAAGAAGATTGATAAGGTTACTTTTAGGCTTGCTCTTCCGGCTGACATGTTAGATATTCATAATGTTTTTCCTACAACACTACTAAGAAAATGGGTTACAAATGTCTACCAAAGAATTTCACATGATGAAATTAACATCCCTAAGAATCTAACTTACATAGAGGAACCAAAGATAATATTAAATTTTGATACTAAATAGTTCATAAACCGTCATATTTCTTATGCCAAAGTAAAATGGAAAGAGGCAATCTGGGAGAAAGAAGAATAAATTAGATTGAGATTCTTTTATTTATTTGATGACCGCTAAAACCATATATTTTGTGGATGAAATTGATGCAATCAAAAAATATATGGGAGCCTATATTTTTCGATTACAAAAAGAAATAATACTTCCTTTATAAAAGAAGACACAAAATACCTCAAAAAGATGAGATAACTTAGAGATATTAGAACAAACTCCTACATTTCAAATAAAATAAAGAAGAAGAAATTAAAAAGACTACAAACAACGATTTTAACAACTCCGACACTTAGACAGCCTAAACTTGCTTCACTTAGAGAAGAGAGATACAGGTGGAATGACACTTGCGGAGAGACGAAAGAGGTTAGAAGCCGAGAAGAAAGGTTGGAAAGAGCTCGCAAGATTTCCGGAGGGGATGAGAAAGAAGACGGACAAAGCTCGCAAGCTTTTCCAAGCAAACCCGCAGGTTATAGCTTTTCCAAAAATAACATATCATTCACCATTTTAAAACATTACAATCCCCTCATATTTATAGGTATGAAAGGGGAATACCAAAAGACACAAACAATGAATTCTCATAGGAATTCCAAACATCACAACTTATTAAAACTCTATTGCTTTTCACGGAAAAACAACCCAAGCCAAGAAACCGAAGGAGCAGCCGCGGGAGCCAAGGAGGCCGCACGGAACCAAGGCGCCACAGCCACGGGAAAACTCCCAGGCTCGGAAAACCAGCAGCCGGCCAAAAATCCAAGGGGCAAAGGCAAAAAAAACAAAAGCCCATGGTGGAAGCCAAGGAGCCACACATGGGAAATAACATATCTTGGAATTCCAAAAACCGGTTTGGAATTCCAAGAGACAAACATAAAAATAAAAGATAACTATGAACTAAAATGTTAGCTAATAATGAGCTAACCCTTAGTTCAATAAGTGAACTAAAGATCAGCTCATAAATGAGCTAAAATTTCAGCTCAATTTTGATTGAGCTCGTAAACTTGAGGGAGGTCAAAATTGATTTATTTTGGACATGAGTTGACCCCCCATTTGTCTACATAAAAAATTCAATAATGGTGAATTATAATATCCAAAATTTTCAAAAATTTAAGCATGAATTTTTTCTCAAAAGTTTCTCTCATTTTTATCACACATATGAAAAATGTCAAATTTTTTTTTCATTAAATTCTATTTTTAATTTTAAGCATTTTGACATATAACTAATAGCTAATAGGATATATATGAATTTAGTTAATTGATATTATTAAAAGTTAATTAATAAAAATTATTGCAGTTAAATCTGTCTAATGTGTAGTTAAATCATCCACTACAGCTTCCACTAATCTATGCATTTAATTAACTAAATGTATTATAGCATTCAGTTTACCTTAGACAAATTAAAATGTAATTAATTTAATATAACTGTAGCATTAGCATCCAATTTACACTAAGCCAAGCATGCAACGGTAGATTTTTGAGGGTTGAAATCAAATGGCTTAGAGTGGTTGGGAAGGTTTTAGTGGAAAGAGCACTAGTGGTATATATATAAAATAAAATTAAGTAAAAACATTTCCTTTCATTCCCCACCTGTATTTCCTCTGGAGTCCGAAGCAGGTCGCGAAGTAAAGGGAGCAGGGGTTGCTGCAGGCTGTTGGGAGAGAATTTCAAAAATCGATAAGCAAGAAGGAAGAAAGGAAGGAAAGATAGGGAAGAGAGGAAGAAAGTTAGGGAGAGGGAAGGAAATTTGAGTTGCATGAGGAGTTTAATTAAGATAAAAGTTAAAGGATTTTCGTATAGCCTTTTTTTTATTAGAATTCATGTGGAATTTTAATTAAAAAAAAGGATATATGCACATGAATTCTAATAAAAAAAGGCTATATGTACATGAATTCTAATTTTTTTTAAAAATAGGCTATATAAAAATCCTTAAAATTTTACCTCAATTAAACTCCTCATTCAACTCAAATTTCCTTCCTTCTCCCTAATTTTTTCCTCTCTTCCCTACCTTTCCTTCATTTCTTCCTTCTCTACCATATCCTTTTGAATTTCTCTCCCAATAACCCGCATCATCCTGCATCAACCTCCCTCTGCTTTGCAACTTGCTTTAGATTCTAGATGAACTATTGGTGGGGGATGGAAGGAAATGATTTTACTTTATTTTATTATATATATAAAATACTAGTGCTCTTTTCACTCAAACCTTCCCATTCGCTCTCAGCCTTTTGATTTCAGCTCTTAGAAATCCACTCTTGTATGCTTGGCTTAGTGGAAATTAGATACTAATGCTACAATTATATTAAATTAATTATATTTTAATTTGCCTAAGATAAACTAAATGCTATAGCATATTTAATTAATTAAATGGATAGATTAGTGGAAGCTGTGGTGGAGGATGCATGCTACAGGTAAGTGAATTTTTAACTACACATTAGGCTGATTTAACTACTGTAATTTTCATTAATTAACTTTTAATAATATCAATTAATCGTGTATATATATATATATATATATATATATATATATTTGCTGTTAGTTATATATCAAAATGTTTGAAATTAAAATAGAAATTAATGAAAATGCGGTAAACTTTTGAGGAAAAATTTATGCTTACATATTTGAAAATTTTGGGTATTATAATATGGTCAAAAGTTGCTTGGAAAGATGTGCAAAATATAGTTAACACTTGATGTGGTACTTGATAGGAATGTTTGATGAAGAAAATCTATCTTTAAAAAATTGTTTGAATAAAATGGTAACTGCTGTTGTTGATGATTTTCTATATCTTATTCTTATCTTTTAATTTTATAATTATTTTGAATTCTAACATGTTTGTATTTGCAAGCTTCCTAGTAGCATGGTCTTCTTCTTGCGCCTGATTAAAAAAAAAACGAACAACCCAACTTATAGAATATGCTAGCATTTTTTTGTCCAATCAAGAATTCTGTGGTGGCTATTATCTCGGAGGGCTTATTTTCACCATTCCATTTACAACTTGGTTTATACAAGCCTTCTAGAATTCCCATCTTTTGGAGATGTCAGATAGGTATTTAGCACTGGGATGCATACTGTATAGACGGCTTTGTTTTCTCGAAACAATATGTAGATCAAGGTAAGAAAAAGGTTTATTAGAAGATAAACCAAATAAGGGATCTTATTTAAGGTTGTCAAATCATTGCTCGAGAAGTCAGATTGGATGGTTGTTGAAGAAAAATCTTGAGCTATTTCCTTCTAAGAAACTTTTTTCTCGACATAAACATGAAGTTCTGGTCAAGGATTAGTGTTCATTGGTGGTACTTTTCCTCTGCCTTTGATGAAGTATTTTCTGGCAGAGGTAAATTACTAGTGCTAACACTAGTCCCTATATCTATTCTTTTCCAAAAAATGATTATTAGAGCTAAGTAATGGCATAGGCAAAGTTTCTAAAAAAATTAAAATTTTTAACTATATTCTCCCTCTGAAGTAAATTTTAATGGAAAAAGATGTGAAATTTTGCTTTTAAAATATTTTTAGTGATAGGGTTAAAGTATTTGTACCCTTTTTTGTCACCGGCATACCCAAGGAAGACATGTTTTTCAGTTTTTATAGATTGAAGGTTATATGATGTATATACATCACATACACAACCAAACACTTTTAGGGGAGATTAGTAATTATTCGAAAGACAGGAAAATAGTTTTTTTATAGATTTTTAAAGGAGTTTCAAATTTTAAAACTCGAGATGGCATTTTGTTAATTAGATAACAAACAGTTTAAGGCATTTCTCCAAAGATATATGGGAACTTTCATTGAAAATAAAATATCACAAACAACTTCAAATAAATGTATTTTTTTTTGTAGAAGTGTGACACAACAAGAGGATTGATAAATAATATATTTTTTTCCATGTGAATGATCCTAAATATTGATTAAAATATTCTATACTATTGTTTGTTTTGAGAATGTCGATCATTTTTTGAAATTGATTCTTGTTAATTTGAGAGGCATGAGAGGGAAAAACTTTAACTTTATAATACATTATAATTCCTATTTATAGATCTATATAAGATGTTTAATAAGGAAATAAATAACTATATAATAATGAAATATAACTCTTTCTAAATCAGCTGCCCATCTATGGAATGTGTTCAACGTGATTAAGGCGAGCTTCCCACAGATCCCTCCTTTTAGCCGTGGGATTAACATGAGAATGAGAGGCTGAGATTTAACACTCCCCCTGAAGCTGGGGAGTATAGATCTGTCATTCCCAACTTAACAATCATTCTGAGAAAGGCAGAGCTGTCCAGTCCTTTGGTGAAGACATCTGCGAGTTGATCTTTTAACGGTACATGGTTGATATATATTAGACCATTGTCTATTTTCTTTTTAATAAAATGTCGATCCACTTATATATGCTTGGTTCTGTCATGCTGGACTGGATTGTGGGCTATGTTGATTGTCGATTTGTTGTCGCAGTGTAGCTTCATGGGATTGTCCCACTTGATCCTTAGGTCTTCTAGAATCATTTTGATCCATATCAACTCACATATTCCCAAGGCCATAGCTCTATATTCCGCTTCTGCACTGGATCTTGCCACCACATTCTGTTTTTTGCTTTTCCATGTAACTAGGTTCCCTCCAAGAAATGTGCAGTATCCAGAGGTAGATCTTCCGATCCTACATAGTCAATGTCAGTGTATGCTTCTAGAGTCATTCCTTGATCTCTTCTAAGGAGAATCCCTTTCTCTAAATTTCCCTTCAGGTAGTGTAGTATTCTGTCTAATGCTTGCATGTGTGTTTATTTTGGGTTTTTGCATAAACTGACTGACCATACTTGCAAATACTATATTTGATCTAGTATGGGAAAGATAGATCAATTTTCCCACTAATCTCTGGTAAGAACTTTAGCTTCCCCCAGTTTGAGATTTGGTTCTACAGGTGTTGGTGATGACTTGCATGCTAGTTTTCCTGCCTCCTTTAAAAGATCTTTAATGTATTTTTGTTATGAGATGAAAATTCTCTTACTTGAGTGAGCTACTTCAATTTCTAGTATTTAGCCTATCAAGTTCTTTGATATCAAATTCCTTAGTAAGGTTTTTCCTTAGACTTTCTTTCTCTTTTTCATTATTCCGGTTATGATAATATCATTATCCACAGACAACTCTCCATGAGTTTGAGTGTTTAAAGAATAGAGTATGATCCCCTTGACTTTATTTATATCCAATAAGAAGCATGAATGTTGAGAATCTTCTGAATTAGGCCCTTGGTGATTGTTTGAGCGCATATAGAGCCTTTTTTTAATTTGCAGACATTGTTACCTCTTTATTTTTCCTTAAACCCTGGTGGTATTTCCATAAATATTTTCTCTTCAGATCCTCATGCAGGAATGCATTTTTCACATCGAATTGTTCCAGATGCGAGTTGTACTTGGTTGCTAGTGAGAGTAATATTCTGATAGTGTTCATCTTGGCTACCGTGCAAAGGTTTCTTAGTAGGCAATGCCATATGTTTGAGTGTACCCTTTTGTTACTAGTCTTGCCTTGTATCTTTTCAATGTGCCATCAGCTTGGTATTTTATAAAGAATACCCATTTGCAACCGACCATTTTTTTTCCTATTGATAAATTGATGATCTCCCATGTATTATTCTTTTATAGGGCTTGCATTTCATCTTTCGTGGCATTTTTCCAATTTTTATTAGATAAGATCTCAGAAATATCCTTAGGAATATGAATATCTTTTCGTGTAACCAGAAAATTTTTATGTGAGGATGAGAAGTTGTTGAAGGATATAGAGTTGGTTATAGGGTATAAGGGAGGTGATGGGCTTACCTTTCTTCCAGGAGATGATTTAGATTATTGGATCTGCTTTGGAGCACAACTCGAGCTTGTACGCCTGGAGTAAACCTTCCCAAATCTAATGACAGCTTTGTCATTTGTTTCCCTATCATGGGTTTCAAGTGGTTCGATTTGAGGTGGTGGAGGAAGGTCAAGAGGGGCTAGTTCATTTTCTTCATCTTCCTCAAGTTCAGTCTCCCCCTGCAGATGAGATTTTTAAAAATAGGAAGTTTGTTCATCAAATGTAACATCAATAGAGATAAGGGTTTTTGTTTTGGATGGAAACAAAGATGCATTTGAGTGCTATTGGATCTAGTTTTTCTCTCTCTTGGCTGTGAATATGAACATAGGCAGTGCACCCAAAGATTATGGGTGTAAGATTATGATGGGTTCAAAACTCAGGGTAAAATGAGGAAAAAATCTCCATTGGAGTTTTGAGTCTTAGGGCTGTGAAGGTAGTCGGTTTATGAGATAAGTTGCAGTTAGGAGGGCTTCTCCCCAATAGGATTTATATGTATTGTAGTGAAATAGGAAAACTCGGGTGGAGGCTAGAAGGTGACCTTTTTTTCTTTCTTCAACTCCATTTTGTTGTGGGGTGTGAACACATGACTCATGGATGATTCCTTCACTTTGGAAGCAGGAAGAAAGAGTTTGGTTGAAATAGTCTTTAGCATTATCAGAGCAAAATCTCCTTATATTTACCCCGAATTGATTTTTGATCATGGTATGAAAAATGAGAAGAATGGTATTAACATCAGATTTATTTTGAGGAGATAGATCCAAGAGACTCTTGTGCAATCATCAATAAATAATACAAACTAGTGTGCCCTAGAGATATTGGTGATTTTGAGGGTCCTCATATATCACTATAAATAAGGTAGAAAAGAGTATCACATCTCTCGTTTTTATTTTGGAATGAAGTTCTTTTATGTTTATCTAACTCACAGGTTTCACAATGAAAATGTTTATTTTTTAATTTCTGAAAAAGTTGTGGATACATCTGTCTTAAGACATCAAAAGATGGGTGTCCTAACCTATAATGATGAAGTCAAATATTGGAATTCTTATCAATTAGGGATAACATAGAGCAACTGTTTTTTGGTTTGTTTAGTTCTTTCAGGTAGTATAATACGGCTTTTTCCTTAGCACATCAAATCTTCTTCCCCGATCTCTGGTCTTGAAATAAGCAATAAGTAGGGTTAAATAAATCTTAACAATTATGATCAATGGTTAGTTTTTGTATTGATATTAGGTTTGTGGATAATTGAGGTACGTGGAGCATATTTTGCAAGGTGAGTGAGGTAGATAATATTATGTCTCCTTGGACTGCTATCGTGGTAAGAGAATCATCAGCAGTGATGATTTTCTTGTTGTTTGGGCAAGGAATATAGTTGATGAAGTGGGTAGGTGAGTTGGTCATGTGATCTATGGTTCCTGAGTTAATGATCCATAATTCTTTTAAATGATTTCTAAAGACACTAAAACTAATAGAAATTGGAAACTTACTTGAGAGTTGAGAGTGCAAGTGAAGAAGATGTATTTGGTTTTTCAAGAGATATCATAAGTCGTTTCAGTTTATCAATATCTTCTTTATTGAATTCTCCAAGGTTGGACTGTGCTTCTGGGTTGTGCTGACTTGTAGTGTTGTTGGCATGCATCATGCTCCTTGTTTTAGTTCTTTGATTTCACTCCTTATTGGGGAGTTTTCCATGTATTTTCCAGCATGTTTCCTTTGTGTGTCTTGACTTCTTGCAATGACTGCACCAAAGTGAGTATTTGTCTTTAAATTTTGAGGAATCTTTACCTTTCTCCTTCCATGACGATTATCTGTTCATCACCATTGCTGAACTTTCAACGACCTTTGGTTCTAACATCACTCCTCATCGGCTTTCTTCCACGAGGATGAGAGAAATGGCTTCGTTAAATGATGGCGTCTTCTCTTTGCCGAGGATCTGGACTCTAACCTGATCAAATTTTGCATTTAGTGCGGCAAGAAAATCATAAATTCTATTTTTTACATTAAAGTTCTTTAGGATCGCAACATCTTTCGAACATCTGGTTTCTATGCATCTGTATTGATTAAGTTCTTGCCATTGATTTTGTAGAAGGGTGGCATACTCTGTCACGGTCTTACTCCCTTTCTTTGTGCTTCAAACTTTGACTTTAATTTTAAATATTTGAGCCCCATCCCGAGCTTTGGAGAAGGTCTGTTTGGCAGCATCTCATATGTCTTTCGCAGTGGAAAGGAATATGAACGTATTGCTAATTTCTTTAGTCATGAAATTCCACAACCATGACATAATCATGGAGCTCGTTTCATCCCATGCCCAAAAATTAAGATCTCCTTCTCTTGGTCCTTCGAGAAGATGGTGTATTTTTACTTTCCCCTTTAAATAGGTCTTCACAAATTGAGACCACTTTAGGTAGTTCTTTCCATTTAGATGATAGGAAGGTTGCATGCTTTGGAGGTCACCTCGTTCTTGGTGCACCATAGACTCCTCAATTTGGTCCATGCTTTGGGATGAATTTTCTTCAGACATTGTGGTATTATAACAACGATAAAGGCTGATCAGCAATAAAGGCTGATATTTAAATAAATTGGGTTTTAATAAGGTCTTAAGCTTGATCAGGTTGCTGGTTTGATCGGACCGAGCTGCTTAAATAGGAGGCCCTTGTGAGTCGGGACGCAGAGCTTGCTTGGATCGAGCTTTGTTGGAGGTTTCCGCACGCAAGGGCTTCACCCGGCTTCATCCTGAACGGGCTTCGTCCCGCTAGGCTTCGTATGTCCGCGGGGTTTCCGGCTTTGGCTTCATCTTCAAGCTTCGGGCTTCGGGGTCCAGCGTCGCTTCTTCGGCTCCTTTGTAGTTGTTCGACTACACTCCTTCGACGACTCTCTTTCTGTCGGATCATAAGTTGCGACGTTTGGATCGGGAAGCTTCCGTCGGCAGGGGGCTTTGTCTACGGCGTCCGTCCTCAGCAACGCTTCGCTTCGATGTCAAGCTTATGTCGGAAGGGCTTCGATTTCTTCTTATTTTCCTTCTCCGATGATCTACAATCATTCTACAATGGAAATGAATGTTGTTGGCTCTGATACCATGTCGATTTGAGAGGTATGAGTGGGAAACAACTTGAACTTTATTATACACTACAATCCCTATTTATAGATCTATAGAAGGTGTTTAATAAGGAAATAAATAACTACATAATAATGAAATATAACTCTTCCTAAATTAGTTGCCCATCTATGAAAGGTGTTCAACGTGATTAAGGCGGGCTTCCCACAGATCCCTCCTTGTAGCCATGGGATTAACATGAGATGAGAGGCTGCGATTTAACAATTCTCAATAATGATAAAAAGGTCTTTAAACTTTTGCTCGACTTCAAGTTTCTTTTCTAATAATAAATCCAGTATACTCTCATGTGATCATCAATAAAAGTAAAACCACTTTTTTTAGGATACTACAAATATCACTATAGATTAAATAAAAAGGTTTGGAGGAGAATAAGACTTATTGAAAAAGGACATATGTTGATCTTTAGCCAAATAGCTTGCTTCACAATGAATTTTAGAAAAATCACATCCTCTTAGAATTTTTTAAAACAAATATTTGAGATAAGAAAAACTTGGGTGTCCTATTCTCCTATTCTATAATATAGCTTGATCATTGCCCAAGTAAAACTAGTACTACCTAACCCATATGCTTTTTTATTCTAGGTGTTAATTCCATCAAAGTAATATTGCTTATGTATTTCTCTAGCAGCCAATCATCTTTCATGTGCTCTAGTCCTTAAAAATAGAAGTGGAAGGAAGAAAAAACGCAGAATAATTATAATCGTTAGATATGTTGCTGCTGAAAGAAGATTGCAAGAAAATTTTGGCACATATAAAATCAATTTGAGAATAATTTTTTCCGAGATTTTAATGAGCCCTTTGATAGGTTGATATGAATTAAAAAACTTGGAACATCTAGTCATATGGTCAGATGCCTCTAAATTTATGATCCATGATCTAGTTTCTCTTAGAGCAAAAAGTGCCAAATGAATATTAATTGTTTATATCACAGCCAATAGGAGCATTTGTTGATGAATTGAATTTTTATAGTTTGAGAAGATGATCTACCTACTCTTTATTGAAATGAGTGATTCAGCCTCATGTGTCGTGGGTGTGATTTTTCCACCGGGTTTATTTTGTTTCTATCGATTGGTTTACCATGTAACTTGTGGCATGGCTCCCGTGTATGGCAAGATTTCCCCACAATAATCTCATTGCTGATTGATCTTATCTCTTCTACTCTGAAATCTCTTATTGCTAACTGTGCTTTTAGAATCACTAAGGAAGATTCTTCTATGGGCACAATATCATCTGCATTTTTCTTATCACGCATCACCTATTTACGAGTTACGACTATCCTCCCTTCTCACCTTTGCAAATACCTCTCCAGTTGAAGGGATGGGTTTTCTTCCAATAGTATGTTCACGAACTTCATCATACTCAATATTTAAGCCTACAAGAAACTTATAGATGTAACCAATATCGACCTCCTCATAATAATTGCAATCCTCAGGTAACTTTCACTGGTAATCATTGATCCTATTGAGATCTAGCCAAACCCTTTCAAGAGAATTGAGATATTTTATTTTGGAATCCTCATTTTTGTGAATCTCTCCATGTCTAGGGTCAACTAAAAAACTTGAGATTGAATTTAAATACATTTGTAAAATATTGTCCCACAATTCCTTTATATTGTCAAATAACATAGGTAGTTGGCACTTATGTCCTCGCTCATGAAGTTGATTATAAAATTTTCAGCATGCTAAGTGGTATAAGCTGGATCGTCCACATTGGGTATAGGCTGGATCTCTATAGATATAGCCAATCTTGCCTCTCCCTCTGCTATACATCTGTGTTTGTTGAGATCATCGAAGAAAATTGTCACCATTTAATTTGATGATGATAATTTGGATGGGATGATGCTCATAAGGATGTTGGGTGGGATGATATTCCAGTTGGGGCTGTGATGACATCAGAGATGTTCCAAACGTGATTTTAGATATGTCAGCAAGCACGAAGATGCAAGGTAGGCCATGACAAATGTAGGCATCACATTCCCACCATATCGAGAACATGAACGAGGAAAAAGGATGGGATACACCGAAAGATCCTATTCCCTCTCCGATGCCATGAAGATGAAGATGAAAATAAGTTATAGAAAAATAATATATTTCTATTATTCTCTTGCGTTCTACTTCTCATATACTAAAAGGATGGGATACACCGAAAGATCCTATTCCCTCTCCTAGTCCCTTTTTTAGGCATTATGATAGATGTATAAAGAAAGAAATGAATCTATATAATGAAGAGAAATAAAAACAAATACTAAAATATGCATCCTAAAATAGCTTGATAATGAACATATGGTATAAACAGAATGGAGAGGTGTTGAGCCTGATGGCATTAGGCGGTGATGGAGGAGGATCTAGAGGTGGTGAAGAAGGAAAACCTTTAGTAAATAAATGTAATTGAGTATTTTCCAATAAAAATTCTAAGAGTTTTAGATGTGGTTAAGGTAAACAAAGTGTAGTTGGAATTCAGGAGATCACTTTCTTGTTTTTTTGTCGAAACTAATAAAAAATAATTTGAAAAAAAAAAGTACGTAGGGCATGAGAGGGATGGTATAGATTCATGCAGGGAGGTCGCATTAGGATGTCTTTGACATAGGGAGGTGTGCAAAATCTGATTCGGGCAGAAATGTTTTTTTTTCATGCAGGGAGTTGTGTGGAGGTCACTGTGCGGAGGGGTTGGTAGAGGTTTTTCGTGGTTATGATGCGAGTAGAAGTCCTGGTTGTTTTGCGTGTGAGCAGAGCATTCCCAATGGTTACGTGTATTTAGGGTGTGCAATGGTTGCGTGCATGCAGAGCTTCAAGGGTGTGTTCAAGGTCACATATGATGCAATTTATTCCGAATTCTATGAATTTGAGCTAATTCAGATTACAAATTTCTCTACAAATTATCTTATATTTATTTTTCTTCCAATCAAATATCTCAATTTTTAAAACCTCTATATTTGACTTACTCGGCATTCAAAATATTCCTAAGGTAGATACATAATACTTCTACTTCTCTCTATTTTATTTGCTTTGTTTTACACTTGTTATCATTTTTTCTTGTGGCAGTATGGACAGCTAAAAAGTTAATTTGTCTTCCAATTTTCATCCCAAGCATAGTTTATTAGCTACAGGCAAGGGAGATAACCTTTTGAGTTCATGATATGTGATGGTAATGTTTTTAATTCTGATATTCTCTTCAGCTGGTGCAACTATTTGTTCTTCATAGAATATGGGTGGAGCCAGCGACACTGAAGAACAGCAGCTAAATGCAGAAATAGAAACAACGCCACAGCCCACAAGGCGCAGGAAAAGAAAGTCAATGGTATGGGAGCACTTCACCGTTGAAGCTGTGGCTGGAGGATGTACTAGGGCTTGCTGTAAACTTTGCAAGCAAACCTTTGCGTACAGCACTGGTTCAAAGATTGCTGGAACAAGCCATCTCAAAAGGCATATTGCACTCGGATCTTGTCCTAAAATTAAGTCGCAGGACAGGAAACAGCTTGCACTCACTTCAGGCTTAAAGACTGATGGGGAAAGCCCAGATCCTCCTAAAAGGCGCTATAGAACATCTAGTTATCTGAATGCCCAATTTGATCAGGACATTTGCAATGAAAATCTTGCAAAGATGATCATTCTGCACGAGCTTCCTCTCCACATGGTTGAGCACCTGTCTTTTGTGGCCTTTGCTCAAAGTCTTCAGCCACGCTTCAAGATGCTAACTTGTGAAGCCATTGAAGCAGAAATCATGGCAGTTTATCAGAAAGAAAGACATTATCTCTTGCAAGTATTTGGGACTATGCTTGGAAGGATTAGCCTTACTATAGGGTTGTGGACGACCAGTCAGACTCTTGGATATGTTTGCCTTAATGGACAGTTCATTGACAGTGATTGGAAGTTGCATAAAAGAATGCTAAACTTCATGATGGTATCTTCTCCACATTCTGAAAATGCATTGAGTGAAGTAATTGGCATTAGCCTTTCAGAATGGAACTTGAAGGACAAGTTGTTCACTATTACTTTGGACAATAATTGCTCCTCGCATGACATATACAGTGCAAATCTCAGAGATCATCTTTCCAACAAGAACACACTCATGCTTAAAGGGCAGCTATTTGTTGTGCGTTGCTACGCCAATATCCTCAACGTAGTTGCTCAGGATGTCATAGCTTCTATTCATGGGATAGTCTACAACATCCGTGAAAGTGTGAAGTTTGTCAAAGCATCTCCAATGCGTGAGGAAAAGTTTGCTGAAATTTCTCTTCAGCTTGAGATCCCAAGCACAAAGAGCCTCAGCCTTGATATTACAACGCAGTGGAACACAACGTACCACATGCTTTTGGCAGCTCTGGAATACAAACAAGCATTTATTGTGCTGGAGACCTGTGATGATAATTATAATGAAGCACCATCACCTGATGACTGGAAAAAGGTTGAAGTAGTTTGCTCTTACCTAAAGCTTCTTTTTGACTCTGCAAGTGTTATCTTGGCTGCACCCGATCCAACTTCAAACATATTCTTCCATGAAGCATGGAAGATCCAGCTTGAGTTAGCTCATGCTGTAGCTTGCGATGATACTGTAGTAAGTAGTGTTGCAAAAGACATGCATGAGAAGTTTGACAAATATTGGAGAGATTGCAGCCTTGTCCTGGCAGTAGCAGTAGTTATGGACCCTCGGTTCAAGTTGAAGCTTGTTGAGTTCAGCTTCTCAAAAATCTATGGGGAAGATGCTGCTAGGTATGTCAAGGTGGTCAATGACAGCATTCATGACCTCTATGTCGAGTATGTTGCACAGCCTCTTCCGCTGACTCCAGCTTATGTGGAGTTGGGAGAAGCCAATGCTAGCATGAATGGAAATGAGGGGAATCCTCTGACCACTCCACTTTCAGTCGTGGATGGACTTCATGACTTCGACATTTATATATCTGAAATATCTACTACCCAGAGTACAAAGTCGGAGCTGGATCAGTATCTAGAAGAATCTCTAGTTCCAAGAATTCAGGAGTTCGACATCCTAAACTGGTGGAAGCTTAATAATATGAAGTATCCTACACTGTCCAAAATGGCACGTGATGTCTTGGCCATTCCAATGTCCATGGTTAGTGGTGCTGGTGGCGCTTTATTTGGCGCAGGAACTGGAAGTCGGGTTCTTGATGAGTACAGGAGCTCCTTGCGCCCAGATATTGTTGAGGCCCTTTTCTGTGCGAAAGATTGGTTGCAGTATCTGCCAACCATGATGGAGCCACCATCGAATGCCCTTGTGAAAATGGAAGTATAGGTAAAGATCAGAATTCTAGATTCTATCTTGTTTCATGAAACAAAACCATCGGGCGTGTTGTAAACTGGAGCAAGATTGTCCACCAAAATGGCAGGCTTTAGATAGGAAGTGCTTCCCAGGCATTTCGAAATAGTTATCAGGCCATGCTAGGAGTTGCTTAGGAAGGGTCCTTGTCGCTTTCATATCCAGTAGCTATATTTCCTTGTGCATCGGGGTTCTTATGCGGGGAGTTTGCGTCTCTGCATGCACATCCGTTTTATTTAATGCACGAATAAAATTGTGTTGATGGCCATTTTGGTGACATTAATATGGCTCTGTATGTGTTTTTAATATCTAGCAAATACCATTGTGCGAGGTAAAAACAAATTCAGCAGTTTTTTTTTTTTTTTGTTTATATCTGTATTCAGGTAGCACTGCTAAATGAGTATTCACAATAGGTCGTCTATTTATGGCGGCTATAGTTTCCAAATGACATTAAGATCTCGGATTGAGGCGTTCGTTCTATCATGCTGGCGCGCTAAAGATAACGTGTCCAAACAATGTCTCGAGAATAGTTGGGAATTTCTGAAGCAAATGTCGGATTGGCTGGTCGGCCGCACTGGGAGAGAGATTTGATGGGCGGTAAGGCAGTTTGTTACAATATCTGGCTATTGCCAGGGTGATGCACAAAAAAACTTCCGAGGTATTTTCCAATGTTGTCCCTGACACCACCACTCCTAAGAACATGAACATTTTGCACGTGGTTTCTTTAGGAGTAAATACTTCCAGCAGTGCTAAAGGAATTCAAATCAGACTATTAGAAGTAAATCCTTCCAGCAGTGCCATCCCTTATATTCTCAAACTGCAGTGTTTAAAAATCTTCTCAAATTCCTTTGCATCAAAGAAATAGTTTAAATCTTAGACTTACCTGATGATTTTTCCTGTAGGATGGATGCTTGGAAGCTTCTGCACCTAGCTTCCTTGGACAAGATTTATCTTTGGCCCCTCCCTCATCCAGCAAATCTGCCTCTCACAATGAAGATGATGTCTGCTGGAAACTTACTAATTATGCTCTGGTATGTTCTGATATCAGTAGTCCATTAAGAACTCTCATCACTCGTCGTGTCCTTCCGACCCCAATCGATAGGGACAGGCCTAGTTTGGATTGCTTTCTATGATAAACATAAACTAAAGATAGCCTACAGAAGCCATTTATTGCCACTGATAGATTGGGAGCGTAAATGTTAAAAATCAGTAAATCAATCATGAATTAGATGGGTGTAAGCAAATGGGCTTATAAATGAAAATATCAAGATGCTGCTATCCCAAATCTTTGTGTTAAGGGTAAGAAATGTCATGCTGATAATTGACACTTATCTACTATCGGTCCAGTCATGATATTGGAAAGGGGAGAATTAATGAATTGTTGCATGCTAAAAGTCAAATATAACAGTGATACATATGGGATGATTTTTTTTTTTTACTATTTTTAAAAATATCTTTCTATTACAAATTTTTTTAGATCAAAAAGCAAATAAACTTATAAATGAAAATTTCAAGATGACACTACTCCAAGTCTTTGTGTTAAAGGTAAGAAATGTCATGCTGTTATTTGGCACTTATATACTATCGGTCCAGCATCCATACTGATATTGAAAGGGGAGAATTAATGAATTGTTGCATGCTAAAAGCCAAATATAACTGTGATACATATTTAGGTTTTGTTTGGGATGACTTTCTTACTGTTTTCTAAAACAGCTTTCTAATACAAAAATTTCTAGTTCTATAACTTTATGTACTAGAAAATTGCTTTATAAAGTAATAAGAAACTTATCCCAAAAGAAATCTTTGATTGTCTTAGCTTCGAATGATGGCACTCATAATTAGGAGTGGAGACATGATTTCGTTTTAATGTGGAAAGCCATAAATGATAAAATAATTGAATTTATTCTAATCAAAATAACTTCAATAGTTGCATTCCTTTGGCTTTTAGAAGGCATTACTATGAGACAAATAGGGTATTGTGTATCCTTGATTTAGCAACAAAATATGATTTGCCCATCTTGGGAGGATGGATGAGGCGATGCTGAAAGGATGGTGAGATTAATGAAGATGGCCATAATAATTTTCCCCTTAGAGGTGATGGTAGTTTAACCTAACTACCTTAACATACCAGGAGAATAGCCTAAAATTTTGTTGAAAGATAAACTATAGACTAATTGGCGTTGGAGAAATTTTATCATCATTAACGGATTGCATATTTTGTGATCGAGCACGACATAGAAAATAATATATTATTCCAAAGGACAACAATATTATTTTGCAGTGGATTTAATGATAAAACTTACAATTTGAATTTTAAATAGAGATTTTTTTTCACATTTAATATTTGATTAAATGAGGTTTATTTTATTTTGAAATATAAATGCCTATAGGGGTAAACCCTTAAGATTAATTATATCTCAAGCATTTGGTACTTGAGAATATTTTTGATTAAACTAGTAGTTTTCTTTCTTTTAAAAATTCTTAAAATATTCGCAAACCCTTAATAACATACCGACCTTATACGATGTATTATATTCCTTCGGGAGGGTACGTGGTATTGCATTGCAAGGTCCCTTTTCTCTCTCTAATAAAATTTTAAGAATCCTTAAATGAATACTTATCTTCTTTATAAGACGAGTGTTCATTTTGAAAGTCCTAGGACTTATAAATTGATAACTTCCTGCACTTAGGGAGTTATCAATCTATAAGTTTTTTAAAACTAAATCAAATAATTCTAACTTTTAAGTCGAATAATTTAAAATTCAAATACACTCTACTTAAACTTCAATTAAATTCTCATTTGGCCTCTAATAAATAAACTTTAATAATACACGTAAATCAAATATAAATTCCTATAGGACTTATCAAAGCCACACGACCTCTTTCACACACTTAGTTGATTGCTAGGACAACCAACTTTAGCCTAGGCTAGACCGGTGGTTTGTTGTGGTTTTATTTGCGGGTGTCTTGCCTAAAGGGCACCCATGTGTGTTTCTTACTTTCCTGCAATTCATAGCATGCATATTTATTTTTTGTCTGTACACCAGAGTGCGGAGTGAATAAGTGAGGGCCGTGTATTTTACTTTTCTGTCTTTACTTTCCTGCATTTATAACTGTTCACAACGCACTCATATCATGCATAATTATATAACTGCTTTACTTTACTGCTTTTACTTACCTACAAAGTAGAATGTTCTTAGGATTTGATGTACTTATAAAAAGAAATGTAAAGTTTTATTTTCTAGATTGTTGTATATAGATTGAGTCTGTAAAGTTTCTTGAGTCTGTAAAAGAATTAAAAATAACTGCTTATATATATATACAAATGGGGCTCCAAAAAGTAATACCCTCCACCAGGAGGATGTTCCTTTTTGGAATTTCATAGAAGACTTGGAGCCTGAAAATCATAAGCAGTTATATTTAATTCTATTCTCTTATAGGCTTAGAACCCAGATTTGTTGTCGGTGGGGCCTGACCTCCTTTACTTTACTACAGACCCTGGGATGTAACATGTAAATTTTATATTAATAAAATATGCTCTTTTATATATAACTGGTCATACATTATCAGTATTCGTGTAGATTTTTAGTTTTTGTAAGCATATTATCCTGCATTTGATTAAATTTCTTTAACTATTCCTTGATTCCTAGGATAGAGCCATCTCAAATTTTGCATTCATTGGCGAATTATTATGATTAGGATTGTTAGCTAGTAGCCCACTCTAAGCAGGTGGTAAGTCCAGAATGTATACACACTTTCTCTACACATTCTCTCCTCTAATCAATTATAACTCTTCCAAATCAAGTGTTAAAGTCTATAATCTAAAGCCTGATAATGAAAATTTAGTTTAGCCTAAATATTTAGTTAAATTTGTATATAATTTTAAATTAATTAGTCTTCATTTAAATCGAGAGTATTCTCTTAGGATATGTAATTAACTATAGGGGCTTGCCTCTATAGGGAGTCTAGATCCCATAATAATCTAAACCCTACTATAGTTTCCTTTTTAAAGTAGGGGAAAGATCTGTGGAACGTAGATCTTTGTTTTATTTATATTTTTAAAATTTTATTTCCATGATCAAATGATAGGTAGATGATTGATCTGCTCTCACAGGCAGGTTAAATATCTTCTATATTTGATAATGGAAATAAATTCATAATTCATTAGTCTAATCAGGTTGATAGGATAATATACTTGTCATCCCCTGGGATGACAAGTATATTCTCTATGTTGTACCTGATTAGAAGAATGAATTATAGTCTTCTTTCTTTTAAATCAATAGAAGGATATTAGTCTGCTCTTCGGGGTGGTATAATATCCGACTACGTGGATTTAATTGAAAGAAAACATTAAAATATAAATAAATCGAACCGCGTGAGAATATTAGAGCATCTTCAGAAAAAATTTTTCACATCACCGACGAGTTGTGCTTCTATATCTTGTTCTGTCGGAATGTCTATCCCCTTTGTCTCTATTTGCTCCACTAGTATAATCATTTTGCCTAGTCATTTAAAAAATCCTTAAAATAAAATATATATTCAATTATGTATACAATATAAATTCATGTATGCAAGACACTACCCCATTTATACCCCACTAACAATCATTCCACTGCTCCAGTTACAATTTAATCTTCTAATAATCTGCTTTATAATACCCCGAGATGGAAGATTGAATTATTTATATATCAAATATTTATACATTTCTTTTGTTGCATCTTTTTCTTTTCTTAATCAACAACCATATCTTACTAATTTCATTTCATATAATATAAAAAAACATAAAAATTGTTATTCATAAAATATTTATACATTAGTCCAAAATCTAAAATAGGATACATAATAGTCATGATACTCAACCAAAAATAACCCATCACTAAAACATATCATGACCACAAAATAAAAAAAGATCAATATATGCAAAAAAAAAAACCTAAGCATGTTGTCTAGATTAACCTAACTCTACTAGTTTCTTACATTTTATCTAAATATATATAAAAACCACAAACTGATAAAAAAAAGTCCAACAAATCACCAATATCTACAATTGAAATCAATGTAATGAAATAGAAATAATATGTAAGAAATCATATTAATGTAAATAGTAATTCTTTCTATATTAAGTGAACCTATTATATCATATGTGTCATATATCATGCTCATATTAGTCTTACACTATGTATTTGTATTAATAAAAGGTTGGTCTTGCTACATATCAATCATAATCTAGGTTTCTGTTATCATTCAATCAACCATCAGTCTTTTTTATCATTAGTCTTATATGTTCTAGATCTTATCTATTATTTGTCTCATCTATCATCGATCTTATATATCATCTATTTTATCTATCATCAGTCTTATCTATCATTTGTCTCATATATCATATGTATTATTTATCATCTATCTTATCTATCATATATCTTATCAGTCTTCAATCATCAGCCTCTCTTAGAATGATCAGAATATTTTTTGTAATAGAAGCCACAAACAAAAAAAAACTCCAAAATACTCTCTCTCATCTTTCTCTCCTCCCTCTCCCTCTCCCTCTCCCTCTCTTCCTTTTCTTCCCTTGCAAGGTAGCAATAGGGGGGAGGGGATAGCATGGTGAGGGATAATATATATATATATATATATATATATATATATATATATATATATATATATATATATATATTAGTGCCTGACACTGTGACACTACTGGCCAAAGTGTAGCAGCGCTGCATGATAAATCCCAAGTTATTATAGAATAGAGAGCATAGTGCCTCTGCACTCGCTAACCCAGCACCGTTGTGCCGCACTTTAGATTTTTATAATTTGAAATAATTTTTTTTAATGAAATTTAGGATTATTACACTAATATATCAAAGGGCCTTCCACACACATTTTAGATCATGATTCTTGGCTTGAGTTGAATCAAGAAAAAGGAGTGATTGAACTATATCCACCACTAATTAGAAAATGACCAAGTCAATCAAGAGTGACGTGAATTCAAAATATAATAGATGAAAAAGCCAATCATCCTTGAAGCTTATGTAGTCATTTCCATTAAGTTGGACATAATAGGTCTACGTGCTCATAGAACTTCAAAAATATAATGTATGGTATAAGTTATCTAGTATTAATTACTTTTCGTTAAGATCATCTTTTCACTCACTTCGTATGGGCAAATTATTGTGTCCGGTGTTCGGATTTGTCCGGACACCAATAAAAACACTCCAAGTCACTCAAAAATACCGGGGCCCAGTGCATCCGGATGAGGTGGCATCTCTGAATTGGTTGTCCGCATGTCAGGTGGCCGGACGCAATACTTTGCCCTTCACATGAGACAAGCTAGGCCAAGACGGTAAAACTCTAGATTATCGAGATATGGTGAATATGATGGATGTCGTTTCATTCTACAAAATCCATTTTACTGATGATATTTACTCCAAATGTATAAGTGAAAAGGAGTGTATCATTTCATGATACAGCATCAATATCATAATGTATCTACTTGTATATATATGTCTTAGTGTGGTCATATACGTACGTCGTATCTACTTGATTAATAAAATTTATAAACCAGGTTAGTAGTTGCGACAAGTTTTTTTTTTTTTTTTTTTTAAATTAATAAATTAAGTATTTGAAAGTTTTAAGTATTCTAAGATTAGTCATTTCATTCCTATACTAGGTTAGTATCACTTATATGATGAATTCATCACTATAAAAAACGAACTATATATTTGTGTTGCGTGCTAGAATATACGCGGCAGTAGAGTTAGAAAATATTCGTCTTAGCGTTGCACGAGTATTCCGCACACAAACAGAAAAGAGAAATGAACACCAGAGTTTTTACGTGGAAAACCCAAAAAGGGAAAAAACCACGGGGCCTCGCCCAGTTGTAAAGTTCCATTAGTGTTTGTATGGAGTACAAAGGTTGATCCGTCTTACAAATCAAGACGATCAGTTTACAATCAACTTCTCACAAAATTACAAAGTTCTGCAAATTCCCGGCGTTTCCCGAAAATTCAGCAGAGTTCCGACGTCTTCGGGTGGCAGGAAGAGCTCCGGCGGTGGTCGAGGAGGAGCTTCTTCCTTCTCCTCCTTCTCTTCTTCTTCTCTCTCTTCACTTCAGTCCCTTTGGTGTAGAATAAGGGCTCTATTTGTAGTTTTTCTGGAGTGGCATAGCCCGTAAATAGGCGTGAGATCAGGGGCGAATTGGGAGAGTTTTGAATGGACGGCCGATATCGAATCCTTTGATCATGCACCGTTCGTTGGGCATTTGAAGGCCTTAATGATGTTGGAATTCGGCGTTCTTGGGCTCGTTGGATTTTTCTCGTCGAGCCGTTCGATTCGAGTATAAGCTCGTCAAAATCAGAGACTGTTTGGTAACCCAAATTGCAGTTTGAACCTTCCAACAGCGCTTTGAGCCCTTGATTCGGACTCATTTGGGCTCGGATTGGGTCGAATTTGGTGTCGTTGGATTTGTATTTCCGAGACGCTCAGTTTGACTATAAGCTAGCTGAAATTGGAGTTCATATGCTCTCGAATTTAATTTTTGAAGTTTCCGAACTGATTTTGCCTCGAGATTCGTGCCCAATCAAGATAATTTTGTGATGACGTATCAATCTGATAACATCTAAATAGAATATATGATATATCACACATTTCATAATTTTTTTCTTCCGGTTATAACCAACATGATAAAAAATATTATTATACATTCATCATAAAAAAAAATACAACCTAAAAATAAGAATGATAGTCTCATTTATAAGTTCTATTAAATGACTATACAAAATGACTACAAAATTATTATAAATAATATTTTTTACTGCTTCACTAAATGACTCTCCACCATATCCTTAAACTCCCACACATTTTTGATCTTTCACTCTCAAAGTAATTTTTGTATAGCAAAATTACTGAAGATGCCTGGTGTCTGTCAGTGAGTTCTAAAATTCTTATCAAATAAGGGATCAAATATGCTTATATATAGGAAAATTCTTAGCACATAAACATCATCATTTCACCCATTTAATATGATCAATTAGATGACTGTCATTTAATACTTATTTGACTTGGTAATTCACACATTATATGATAGAGAAGGCTATCAATATTAATAAAGTAACAAACAGAAGGACACAAAAATATGCTAAAACATAATTTAATTTTCAAAGGATGTTCTTTTTTAAAATTTATGATTAAATCAAAATTTATAATTTCTTTTAAAATAGTTTATATTAAAAAAATATTTCAGGGCAATAAATTTTTTTTAATTATAAAATTTTAGTTGATTTGAAAATTCAATGTATTTTAATAACAAAAAATATTTTAAAATTTTGTTAATTTTAAATTTTTAGTTATTTTCAAAATTTTAGAAGAATGAAACTATTTTAGTAAAAAATTGGAATTTTTTTAAAATTTTAAATTATTTTATTTTGAACATTTTAAATTGATGTTTTATAAAAATTAAAAACTTATTTAATTTACTTAATTTTTTAGTATTTCAAAATTTAAATAAGAAAATTTATTAAAATTTTAAATTTCTGAAAATTTTATGTTAAATTAATAAATTTAAAATTTTAGTTATTTGATAATTTATAATTAATTTTTAAAAAATTTAATATTTTACAAAAAAAAAAATTACATCATTAATAAAATTTAGTTGATTTAAAAATTCTATGTATTTTAATAATTAAAATATTTTAATTTCTAAATTTTAGTTATTTTCAAAATTTTAGAAGAATGAAACTATTTTTGTAAAAAAAATTTGAATTTTTTTTTTATTTTAAATAGCAAGCTTTTATCCCACTACGTGGGGTGGACTACATGAATCTTTTTTTCTCCATTGTGCAATGTTAAGAGTCAAATTCTCATTTAAATCTAATAAATAAATGTAATTTCTAATAATTTTTAACCAAGTCTTTTTAGTTCATCTACCTTTCTTAACTTAAGCTAAATCTAATAAATCTACTCTCCAAATCGGGTCATAGGAAGGCTATTGTTTTATGTGACCAAACCATATAAGGTGACTATCTGCAATCTTTTTTTTCCACTAGAGCTACTCCAACCTTTTCACGAATATGCTCATTTCATATCCTGTCTCTAAGAGCAAATCTACTCATCTACTTGAGCATCCTCATCTTTGCAACACTTAATTTAATATTATGCTTCATTGCTTCTCTTATAATGGCCAACATTCTGCACCATAAAGCATTGAAGGTCTCACCTAGGGCTGCAAACGAACCGAGCCGAGTATGAGAGTGTTCATGTTTGTGTTCGTTTATTATTAGCTTATTCAAGTTCGGTTCGTGTTTGATTTGAGCTTCATTGTTTGTGTTCATGCTTGATTCATTTAAATTAATGGTGTTCATGTTTGGTTCATGTTCGATTTATTTAGTGTTTTTCTAGCTTTAAACAAACAAGACTTAACCAGCTATGTTCATGAACATTGATACGTCCTCAAAAAATTATCTTGATCGGGCACGAATCTCGATGCAAAATCAAGTTGGAAACTTCCGAATTTAAAATTGGGACCATCCGAACTCTAATTTCAACAAACTTACAGTCGAACTGAATGACTCAGAAATACGAACCCAACGACACCAAATTCGACTCAATCCGAGCACAAATGAGTCCAATTAAAGGACCCTAAGTGATGTTGGAAGGTTCAATCCATAATTTGGGTTACCAAACGATTTCCAAACATGACGTGCTTATAGTCGAATCGAGCGACTCGATAAGACGAATCCAACGAGTCCAAGATCACCGAATTCTGACATCGTTAAGACCTTCAAATGTCTGACAAATGGTCCTTGATCAAGGGATTCAATATCAGCCATCCATCCAACCACTCCCCATTTACCCTTGATCTCTCACGTATTTACAGACCATGACACTTCAGAAATCTATAAATAGACCCCTCATTTCTCTTAAAAAAGGGACCAGAGTAAGAAGAGAAGAAGGAAGAAGAGAAGGAAGAAGCTCCTCCTCGACCAGCACTGGAGGCCCTCACCTCCGCCGAACCACCGCCTGAAGTCGTTGCTCCACCAGACAACCACTTGAGGTCCTAACCTCCAGCGGACCACCGCCTAACGTCATTGCTTTGCCGGACCACCACTTAAGGCCCTGATCTCCGCCGGACCCCCGCCTGACGCCGTTGCTCCTCCGGACCACCACTTGAGGCCCTCACCTCCGTCGAAACCCTGCCTGACGTCGTTGCTCTGTCGGACCCCCACTTGAGGCCCTCACCTCCGTCGGACCACCGCCTGACGTCGTTGCTCCGCTAGACCACCACTTGAGGCCCTCACCTCCGTCGGACCACCGCCTGACGTTGTTACTCTGCCGGACCACCACTTGAGGCCCTCACCTCCGTTGGACCACCGCCTGAGGCCTGAACATTTGCCGGGCTACCACTTGATGCCAAGAGTTCTCTCGAAGTACCGCCCTTCTACTACGGTCTTTCGGACCCCTGTCTCCTGCAGACTACGGTCATCCCAACCTCCGTCGCCTACTATGGTCGTTCTGACCTCCATCACCAGACAAAGGTCTTTCTGACCTTGATCTCTTGCTGACTACGGTCCTTCTGACCTCCAACACTTACTATGGTCCTTCTGACCTCCATCTCCAGATAACGGTCTTTTAGACCCAAGTCTCCTACCGACTACGGTCCTTCCGACCTCCATCGTCTACTATGGTCATTCCGACCTCCATCACCAGACAATAGTTTTTCAGACCTCTATCTCCTATCGACTACGGTCCTTCCGACCTCCGTCCCCTACTATGGTGCTTCAACCCTCCATCAACAGACAACAGTCTTTCTGATCCCAGTCTCCTACCAACTACGTTCTTTCGGACCTCTGTCTTCTGCCGACTACGGTCCTTCCGACCTCCATCACCAGACAACGATCTTTCCGACCTCTATTCTATCGACTATGGTTGTGCCAACCAAACAAACACATCTATATTGATTATTGTAACTCCCACTATGTAATGCACTCTATATGATGTACATTTTTGACATCAAGCCAAGGCCTTCTCCTAAGGAAGGGTCTTATTTGTAATCGACTGCAAATACTAGTGGATTCATTCAAACTGGGCTAGGCCCTTTGGTTTTTCCCCATTTTCAGGAGTTTTCACGTAAAAACTCTGGTGTCTCTTTTGAACGCTACACTCTCTGTATTATCTGATTGTGTGTTAGATCTTCGTACAATGCTAAGACGTTAAACTATATATTTCTCTATCACCGCGAATACTCTGGGACGTAACAATTTGGCGTCGTCAGTGGGAACGTGGTTTTTGATTGGGGGCTATTTTTGCTCCAACCTCAAAAGAACATTCATGTCAACTTCCTAACATCAGCCTTTACTTTATCAATTTTATGGGAATTAGATCCGGACTGGGGGCAGCTTTGACTCCAATTATGATCAAGAAGATCCCTCAAATACTTCAAACATCAAGATGATATTTCAAAAAAATCTCAACAAATGCAATGATACTTTCAATCAATTATAAGCTTCATACAGTCCCATGCTGGACTTCTACTCCTTTGACAAGGTCTTGATATCGACCTCAAAATGGTAGTAACGGTCTAAAGATAGACCATTCTTCACCTTTGATTCAGGATACACGTGGCGTTTGCCCCCTCCCAATAAAGGAAAAGTCAATCCCAGGGGGATTTGATTCAACCTCTTCTATACATGTTAACGTCATCGAGCAAAGGCTTTAACGTACAACCTCGGATATGTCCTACATCCTTGGTGGATTTTCTCAATCTCTTCCACACAGGTTAATGTTATCGAGCAAAGACTCTGACATAAAACCTCGGATAGGTCTTACATCTTTGGTGGATTCTCTCAACATCTTCCACACAAGTTAACGTCATCGAGTAAAGGCTCTAACATACAACCTCGGATAGGTCCTAAATCCTTGGTGGATTCTCTCGACCTCTTTCACACAGTTTAATATCATCGAGCAAAGGCTCTGATATACAACCTCAGATATGTCTTACATCATTGGCGGATTCTCTTGACTTGTTCCATACATGTTAACGACATCGAGCAAAGGCTCTTACATACAAACTCGGATAGGTCTTACATCCTTGGTGGATTCTCTCGACCTCTTCCATACAAGTTAACGTCATCGAACAAAGGCTCTAATATATACAATCTCGAATAGGCCTTATATCCTTAGTGTATTCTCTCGACCTCTTCTATATATGTTAACATCATCAAGCTTAGACTCTGACATACAATCTCAGATAGGTCTTACATCTTTGGTGGATTCTCTCAACTTCTTCCATTTAGGTTAACGTCATCAAGTAAAGGCCCTGACATATAACCTCGGATAGTTTTTACATCATTGGTGGATTCTTTTGACATATTCTGTACATGTTAATATTAGTGAGCAAATGCTCTGACATACAGCCTCGAATAGGTCTTACATCTTTGGTGAATTCTCTTGACGTCTTCTATATAGGTTAATGTCATCGAGCAAAGTCTCTGACATACAACCTTGGATAGGTCTTACATCCTTGGTACATTCTCTCAACCTCTTCCAAAAAGGTTAACATCATCGAGCAAAGGCTCTGATATATAACCTCGGATAGGTCTTATATCCTTCGTGGATTCTCTTAACCTCCTATATACATGTTAACGTCATTGAGTAAAGGCTCTGACATACAACCTTGGATAAGTCTTATATATTTGGTGGATTCTCTCGACCTCTTCTATACAAGTTAACATCATTGAGTAAAGGCTCTGACATACAACCTCGGATAGGTCTCACATCATTGGTGCATTCTCTAGACCTATTTTATATAGGTTAACGTCATCGAGCAAAGGCTCTGAAATATAAAATCGGATAGGTCTTACATCCTTGATTGATTCTCTTGACCTATTGCATACAAGTTAATGTCATCGAGCAAAGGCTATGACATACAACATCGGATATGTCTTACATCATTGGTGGATTTTTTCAACCTCTTCCATAAAAGTTAACTTCATCGAGTAAAGGCTCAGACATACAACCTCAGATAGGTCTAAAATCCTTAGTGGATTCTCTCAACATCTTCCCTATATGTTAACATCATCAAATAACACTCTGACATACAACATTGGATAGGTCATATATCTTTGATGAATTCTATTAACTTAAGCCAAACTTTCATCGGGCTTCTCCATAAAGTTGAACTTTTACCCGACGTCGGACTTCTACCCATCGCCAGACTTTTGTTGGGCTTCTACCCGATGTCGAACTTCCTCCGGTCATTGAACTTTTGCCCGCAGGATTTTCATCAAAATTCTACCCAACGCTTAGCTCCCTCCCATCACTAGACTTCTACCCATCGTGGGACTTTCGTCGGAATTATACTCGACGCTGAGCTTCTTCCCGTCGTTGTACTTCTACCTGATGTTGGACTTCTGTCTACCGTCGGACTATTAACCGTTGTCAGACTTTTACCCGTCGATGGACTTTCGTTGGTATTTCTACCCGATGTCAGACTTTTGCCCATTTGGGACTTTCGTCGGACTTCTGCCCGATGCTGAGCTTCTTGCTGTCGTTGTATTTCTACCCGATGTTGGACTTCTGCCTACCGTCGGACGACTACCCGTCAAAGTTCTGCTCGTCGATGGACTTTTGTCGGTATTCTACCCAACACAATACTTCTACATGACATCAAACTTCTGCTTGTCGTCGAACTACTACCTGTCATCGAACTTCTGCCTGTCGATGGACTTTCGTCGGTCTTCTACCCGACATATTACTTCTACCCGCATCAAACTTCTGCCTTCCATCGAACTACTACTCATCATCAAACTTCTTCCCGTCGATGGCCTTTTATCGGTCTTTTTCTCGAAGCTATATTTCTACTCGATGTCGAACTCCTGCATATCACCGGACATTCGTCGTGCTTCACCCGACGTTGAATTTCTACCCATCACCGTACTTCTCCCCGATGTCATAATTCTACGAGACGTTGAATTTATGCACATCATCGGACTTCTACTCGATGTCAAATGTCCACCCTCCACTAGACTTCTATCTGTTGTCAGACTCATACCCGACACCGTATTTCTACTCGATGCCGTATTTTTGCCCGTCAACAATGTTTTCAACCTCCCTCCTTACAACGGTCTCTCCAACCTCCATCGCCAACCAACTAACATCGGAACTCTGCAAGATATCTCGAATAAAGGAGGGAGAGGGGGGATCTTTGGACCTTCTTGTACAGAGAGGGGCCTTGGGCCTGCACGAGGGATATCACCTGTACATTGCTAAGGGAAGGCCTCAATTAAAAGAAAGGAGGGAGAAGGGGGGATGTCTGGACCTTCTTGCACAAAGAGGGGTCTGGGACTTGCACGAGGGATACCACCTGTACATGGTCAAGGGAAGACCTCAATTGAAAGAAAGGAGGGAGAAGGGGCGATCTCCGAACCTTCTTGCACAAAGAGGAGCCTTGGGCCTGCACGAGGGATACCACCCATACATGGCCAAGGGAAGGCCTCAATTGAAAGAAAGGAAGAGAAGGGGGGATCTCCAGACCTTCTTACACAGAGAGGGACCTTAGGCTTGGATGAGGGATACCACCTGTACAGTGCAAAGGAAATGCCTCAATTGAAGGAATGGAAGGAGAAGAGAAGGTGCAAGAATTTCATACCCCATAGAGGGTATTTATAGGAAGAAGGGGAAGTTAGAGAGGTTTAAAAAAAAAACTGCCTAAACTGCCAGCGGTTAGTTGGCGGTTTAGCCAACTGCTAGCCGCAGCTCAAACCTATAATCGGCCAGTGCGTGGAGCCGGTCAACGACGTGACAACTCCGTGCAGGCGCCGTAGTGCATGCGGGCGTACGGGGAGCCGGGCAGCGCTCGGCACATGGGGCAGCGCGCGGTGACGCTACGTGGCGGCAGCAGCAGTGGTGGCGACAGTTAATCAGTCCCGGCCCATTTTTTGCCCTAGAAAGGTCAAATCGAACGTTTTTGGGATCTCCGGAACAATTTTTTGATGTTCCGGACTCAATTTTTGCACTTTCGAAACCTTTTGGGACCTCTACGCACAAATTTAAATTATTTCAAGTTTTCAAATTGCACAAAAAACCCAAAGAGTGTGATGCATATTTTCAGACTTCTGGAGCATCGACGTCTGAAAATAGGGGGCACTGATACGTCCTCAAAAAATTATATTGATCGGGCACGAATCTCGATGCAAAATCAAGTTGGAAACTTCTAAAATTAAAATTGGGACCATCTAAACTTTGATTTCAGCAAACTTACAGTCAAACTTAACGACTCGGAAATATGAACCCAACGACACCAAATTTGACTCAATCCGAGCTCGAATGAGTCCAAATTAAGGACCCGAAGTGCTGTTGGAAGGTTTGAACCATAATTTTGGTTACCAAATAGTTTCCAAACATGACGTGCTTATAGTTGAATTGAGTGGCTCGATGAGACAAATCTGATGTGTCTAATATCACAGAATTTCGATATCATTAAGACCTTGAAATGTCTGACGAATGGTCCATGATCAAGGAATTCAATATCAGCCGTCCATCAAACCACTCTCCATTTACCCTTGATCTCTCACCTACTTACGGGCCATGCAACTCCAAAAATCTATAAATAGACCACTCATTTCTCTTAAAAATGGGACCAGATCAAGAAGAGAAGAAGGAAGAAGAGAAGGAAGAGAAGGAAGAAGCTCCTCCTCGACCACCGCCGGACTTCCGCCGACCACCACTGGAGGCCCTCACCTTCGCCGGACCACCGCCTGACGTCATTTCTCCTCCAGACCACCACTTGAAGCCCTGACCACCACCAAACCACCGCTTGACACCGTTGCTCCGTCGGACCACCACTTGAGGCTCTCATCTCCGCCGAACCACCGCCTGACGTCGTTGCTTTGCTGGACCACCACTTAAGGCCCTCACCTCCGATAGACCACCACTTGAGGCCCTCACCTCTGCCGAACCACCGCATAATGTCGTTGTTCCGCCGGACCACCGCCTAACATCATTGCTCCATCGGACCACCACTTGAGGCCCTCACCTCCACCAGACCACCGCCTGACATTGTTGCTCTGCCGAATCACCACTTGAGGCCCTCACTTTTGTCGGACCATCACTTGACGTTGTTGCTTTGTCGGACCACCACTTGAGGCCCTCACCTCCGCCGGACCACCGCCTAGCGTTGTTGCTCAGACAGACCACCTCTTGCGGCCCGGACTTCTGCTGGGCCACCCCACTTGATGCTGAGAGTTCTCCCCAAGTACCTCTCTTCTACTACGGTATTTCGGACCCCTATCTCCTACCGACTATGGTCCTTCAGACTTCTGTCGCCTACTATGGTCGTTTCGACCTTCATCACCAGACAACGATCTTTTTGACCCCAGTCTCCTACCGACTACGGTCCTTTCGACCTTCGTCGCCTACTATGATCCTTCCGACCTCCATCACGAGATAATGGTCTTTTATACCTAATCTCCTGCCGACTATGGTCCTTTCTACCTTTGTCGCCTACTATGGTCATTCCGACCTCCATCACCAGATAACGGTCTTTCAGACCTCTGTCTCCTACCGACTACAGTCATTCCTACCTCCGTTGTCTACTATGGTCCTTCCGACCTCCATCAATAGACAACGGTCTTTCTGATCCCGATCTCCTACCAACTATGTTCTTTCGGAACTCTGTCTCCTGCCTACTACGGTCCTTCTAACCTCCATCACTAGACAACGGTCTTTCCAACCTCTATTCTATCGACTATGGTCGTGCCGACCAAACAAACACATCTATGTTGATTATTGTAATTCCCACCATGTAATACGCTCTATATGATGTACATTTGTAACATCAAGCCAATGCCTTCTCCTAAGTAAGGGCCTTATTTGTAATTGACTGCAAATACTAGTGGATTCATTCAAATTGGGCCAGGCCCCGTGGGTTTTCCCCTTTTTCAAGGGTTTCCTCATAAAAACTTTGGTCTCTTATGAACGCTACACTCTCTCTATTATCTGATGCTGTGATGGATCTTCGTGCAATGCTAAGATGTTAAACTATATATTTCTCTATCGCCACGAATACTCCAGGATGCAACAAACATTTTTAGCAAATTTTTTTAAGCTATCAAACAAGCATGTTCATGAACAAATCTAATGAGTACTCTTGAGCTATCAAATGAGCAAGATCTAACGATGTAATATAATAAATTAGTAATTATAAGAAAATTAAAACTATAATATATATTATAATATTTACTTACTTTAAAATTTATTAATTAAAATAATTATATCATTATCTTATAATAAATTAAAATATTTATATTATATAGATTTATCAATTTTATAATTAAATATTGATCAAGTTTTTGTCGAGCTTATTAATGAGTTCAGAATTGAACACGAATCGAGCTTAATGTCGAGCATGTTCACGAGTTTCACATGATGTTGTTCGTGAACATAAATGAACGGAACACATTAGTGTTCGAGCTTGTTTATTTAAGAATCGAGTATTAAAAAATTGTTCAAGTTTGTTTGTTTAGTTAGTTAAATGATCACAAACGAGCTTTAATCGAACCGAGCAAGGAGTAGCTCATTGAACGTTTAGTTTGCTTGCAACCCTCGTCTTACCACCATCTTATATAAATTTTTCTTAAGTTTGAGGGGGACTTTTCTATCACACAACAAGCATGTTGCATTCCTCCGCTTCAACCATCCAACTTGAATTCTACTAATAATATCCCATCTATTTCAACATCACTCTGAACAATAGACCCAAGATGTCTAAAATATGTACTCTTATTAACGACTAGATTGCTCAGAGTCACAATCCCCTCGCTAGATCTATTACTACTAAAATTATACTCCATACATTTGGTTTGAGATCTACTCAAGCGAAACCTTTAGCCACTAAGGTTGACCTCCTTAATTCAAGTTTATCTTCAACTCCTCTTGTCTTATCTAAAAAACGAATACCATCAGCAAAAAACATACACTAGGGTACAATCTCTTACAAAATGTCTAATGAGAACATTTATGACTAAAACAAAAAGATATGGGCTTAAGACTCATCCTTGATGTAATCCAATTGAAATAGGAAAAATACTTGGTCAAACCACCTTGTGTTTGAACACAAGTAACACCTCTTGCATACAAATCATTAATGACTTGAATATAAGTATTATTAACCCCTTTATTTTCTAGAACTCTCAATAGCACTTCTCTTGGAACTTTATCATATGCTTTCTCTAAATCAATAAATATCATATGTAGATCCTCCTTATTGTCTCTACACTTCTCCATCAAACTTATCAATAAATGTATAGCTTCAATAGTAAACCCACCTGGCATGAATCCAAATTGATTTGAGAAACATTAATATCACATCATAACCCATGCTCTATAACTCTCACATAATTTTAAAGTATGACACATTAACTTAATTCATCTATAATTCACACAATTCGATGTATCACCTTTATTCTTAAAAATAGAAATCAACACACTCATTCTCTACTCATATGATATATTTTTAGTTTTGAAAATAATATTAAAAGTTGAGCAAGCCAAAATAAATTCTTTCATCTTCTAAGCATTTCCATATCTCTATTAGAATATCATCAAGTCCAGCAATTTTTTGACACTTCATTTTCCTTAAATTCCCTTTAACTTTAGATTTACTAATACACCTATAAAAACAAATATTTAAATCTTCATTTAGGATTTTATAGTCACTCAAGTCAATTGTATTCTCCTAATCTTCATTGTAAAATTTAACAAAATATCTCATATACCTTTGTTGAATATCCTCTTATAATAAAAACACTTTTTGATTTTCATATTTAATGCACTTCAATTGAATTAAATCCTTACTACCCCTATCTCTTTATTTTACTAACTTATACATGTATATTTGGTCATCTTTAGTATATGGTTTATTATATAAATCATTAAAGGCTTAAAGTCTTTGCATCGAACATTACTTTCTTAGACTTCTTACGGATCTCTTTATATCTTTCTCAATTATCATAATTTTTACATTTGAACTAATTTTTATAACAAAGCTTCTTATTTTTTATATTTTCGTGCACATTCTGATTCCACAAAAAATTATTTTTATTATTATAAGTTTTCTTATTTGATACTCCAAATACATCATTTACAACATTCTTAATATCACCAACTAATGTTTCTCACATAACATTAGTTTTCTCATGCATAGACAAAATCTTAAGATCTAGATTTACTCTCAAAAATATTTTTGTCTAATTCTAGAATAATATTTTACTTATTTTTTATATTCTATCAATTCAACTTAAAATTCAAAACTAATAAACAATGACAAGTCCCAATTCCTGAATGGGAAAGTGGAGGATTACGCTAGTTAGTCGACAATAGTATAAAGCTTTTTGAATAATCATGACATTTTTGTTCGAAAATAAAAAAAGTAAATTATTTATTAACTCAAATTTTTTTGCATTTCAAAATATTTATAGAAAATTTATTAAAATTTTAAATTCTTTAAAATATTATGTTTAATTAATAAATTTAAAATTTTAGTTATTTAATAATTTATAATTTACTTTTAAAATAATTTTAATTATAATACCAATAAAATATATATATATATAATTTCAAAATATTGAAAGTGACATAAACATAAATTTTATATTATGGGCCGGCCGGCCGTTGGGATGGACAATCAATGGGCGACTTTGGGATGACTAGTTTCCCTCTAGCCTGTTGAACCGATGATTAGCTCTTTTTTATTAAATAATTAACTCCTAAGCCCTTTTTAAAAAATTGCCCAATGTTAACCTATAATCATAAAGACGAGGCTAAAGACTTACCGAGGGAACAAAATAAACGGAGATGTGATGTGAGAGCGGGGGTCGGGAGCGCTAGCCGCAAGGTTGTTTAATACGTATGCATGCCCTATAGTCAAGCCTGGAGATTTGGTTGATCGAGCTACTCGGGCACAAATTAACCAACTCTGTCTACGCTGAACAGCAACAAGAGCGTCTGGTCCTTGATCTCCCCGATGCAGACAATTGCTCACAGAAATTGCAACCGATGTCTTTGTTGGTGGAGACCATCGACCATGGCGATCGAAGGCCAGCACTAGTCCCTGCAGACAGACCGGTGTGCTCCCATGCTCTTCACATCCGTTTCTTCCCTCTTTTCCTCTTTTACCTCTTTGATCTGATCTGATCTGTCCCATCTTGGTTCATGCCCGGAGCCTAGCCTCCCGACTTTGACCCGTGTAACATTTGCTCGTTCGTTCCTTTACTCTTTCTCCCCCCGCTCTCTCTATCTCTCACAACAAGAGAGTTCAAGCTCGGAGAGAGAAGGAGAGCATTGATAAAACTTGCTTTGGAGTGTTTGCGTTATTGTAGGAAAGTTATTTGCAGATCTTCTCTTTGTATCCATTTTATTATCTTAATTTGCACGGGCTCGCCGGCTGCTTGATCCATCTGGATTTGATCATCGATTGGTATCTCATCGCGCAATCTTTAGGGATATCGTACGCTGGCTGCAGTAAACGTGATGGCGCTGTGCTTTCCCCATCTGTTGGAAGGCGAACAATTTTTATGATTAATTTGGCAGAGGGAAGCGCTGGAATTCTATCCAACTATTGCTTGTGTTCGTTTATATTAGATGAGTTTGGAGGCCAACATACTTTAAACATTAAAATTTAGCTGACATTATCGGAAACACCTAGCACTTTTGCCTCCTTTTTATGTTCACTTTAGCTTATCAATCAGGAGTTCTCATTTTCTTTTGTCAAGCAGCATCTTCTTCTGCATGATGATCCGGAGAATGGCACCGGCAACTTTAGTGGTAGAATTGTTGTTGCCAAGCTCCCAGGCTTTACGTCTTATGATCTGACGAAGGGTGCAGGCAATTTTTGGCGCACAATTTATGATGACGAGCTCCAGCTTGGGTGACCTATTCATTTGGCTTAGGTTCAAAGATATGCATAGTCAATTACATGGTTTAGGTTCAACATCAAAAAGCATTATTTAGAAATAATTTTTTTCTTTCTTTCATTATTATGATTTGATGTGGTAAACAATACGCAATCGCATTATCACTACCAACTGCTTCCTCTCTACTGTTCTTTTCATTTTACACAGGCATGTTTGGTTTCGTAAGGTACAGAAGACTTGTATTCTTTGTGGAGAGCGTGATGGCATATAAGCATGGATAGAACTCCTAGATGGAATATAGACAGGAAAATTAAGGATGATTATCATTTCTTGGTGTGAATTAAGAAAAACAGTGTGAACTGCGTATATTTCGAAGAAAGTTAACAAAGCTATAAGCCAACTGGAATCATTTGTCATTTTCATGCTCTTTTAAGAGTGTAGGTCGGTCAAAAAAGTACAAGCTGCAACCATTCCAGTGAATTTGAAGGAGATACATATAAATGTTAGTTTTATTATTTGTATTATATAGTGTTGAGATTGAACCTATTTTCCTCAGCTTCGCTTTTGCTGAATGAAGGATGGTGTTCTATGCGTTATAAATGTGTTGCATGGTTATATGATGCAGACTTATTTTCTTCTAAGAAATTCTGACTCTAATTAAATTTGAACACTTCCTTGAAATTTCCTTATTGCAACTAACTATTAAATCCGTTCCTGATTATATTGTTGGGTAAAGTCTTATTCTGATACTAATTTCATATAATTTCTGCTGACATCTCTTCATGTGCTTGCATAATTTATAAATTATTTTCTTATTTATTGCCCATAGCTGTATGTTGGTAATTTCAGTTTTATCATGAAATAACAGTCTATAAAAGTTTATATATTGTTTGATCAAAGATTCAAAACACTTGTTAAGTTATCCCCTTCAAACTTGATTTGGCTCAACACAATTCTCGTTAGAAGGATAGAAAGTTCCTTAAGTGTAATTTTGATCAAACAGATACCGCCTGTCTAAGGAATAATATCAGTTCGGCCTCTTACTTTTTTCATTTTACTAAAAAAAATCATATTATATTTTTAATTTGGAATATTTAATCCTGAAACTGGTTTGTATCAGGGTGATGTATCATATGCAAGCTCAATACTCTACAGCTAAAGCCGTATAGGGTAAAGCTATGTCTGTGCTCTCTCTTTCAGAAGTTCAGTCTGCTGGGGAACCTACCATTGGAACAAAGGCAGCGGAAAGCATTCTTGGGGAACCAAGCCTATTGCCTGAAGGCTTCTCAAGACAACAGAAAATGGAGAAATCTTCACATGCTATCCTTGATGTAGATGTTACTCCAATGGAAATTTGTTGTGCTCAACAAATACCTATATCTGAATTTGATCAGTTCAATGGAAGTCATTTTGGAAATGGGAGGTCACCGGGACTTGCTTCTGTTCCTTGCCCGACTTCATGTGAAAAAGCATTAGGAATTCATGTTATTGGTGATTTATTGCCAAAAATAGTACCCCCCCCATCTTTGCAAGGAAACGGAGAACTAAGAAATGAGCAAGAAGGGAATGCTAGCATCCTGAAAGCTGATTTGCCTAAGTTGGAAAGAGGTAATTTCTTGTCAAATGGTTTTTCAAATACGGAGAATTCTTTTCCGAAAGAAAAATTGTGCATAGATGGTATCAGACATCTCCAAAACAAAGAGTTGCGTTTCTTGTTTGATTCTAAGAATGGTAAAAGAGGTAGATGTGGGGTAGAAGGAAAACTACAATCAGAAAACAGTTTATTTGATTCTGGCAAGGATGAGATTATTCTGGAAGATGGCAAGGGAAATGAAATAAATAAAAGCAAAGGGATTGCGACTGCATTTTCTAATGATAGCTGCATTCTGAGTGATACTTCCAATTCTTATTCTGAAGATAATGGGCTTCAAATCGCATGTGGAGAAGATTTTGAAAAAGGCACTTTGACTGCAGATGATAGAAATGGTAATATTCTGAAGATGGAAGAAAATGTTCACGAGAGTGGACACAAAAATTTAGGAAAAGTATACCTAGATGAACATCAAACTCTGCCACTTTGGATAAAGGTACAAACACAGATTCCTCTTCTTTGTTTATTTATTTATTATTATTAGTATTTTTTCTTGCATATCATAGTTGCCAATTCTTTCCAACCCCAAATGGTTGGTATAAGGCTATTGATGATTATGATGATGTTTTAAGTAGCATGTTGTTACTTTACTCATGAATGAATTGTTGCTGTTTGGTGTTTCATACTGATGATGTATATTGTGAAAGCTTCGTGCTCAACTTAGTACAAAACCTGGGAAAATTACAATTATAAACAGTACCATTCTGATTTTTGTGCATAAACTTTGATAGCTGATTTTGTTCTCATGCCAAAATTATGTGTTGCTAACCATTTCAATGGAAATATCATGCTGATTTCCTTATAAAGCTTTAGCAGCAGATTTTGTTATCACGCCAAATTGTGCTGGTTTGTATTTCAATAAAAATAGGATGATTGCTAGCATCTTCAGTACATTGACAGAATGGTCTGTTTGGCTGGTATTCTTGCATTTTTACAGTTATCAACATTAACTCTTGATTTAGTTTGACTTAAACTCTTTTTAGTAAAAAGACGAGTCAATAATTTGGGTTTTCTCTCAATCTTATTGCCAACTTCAGACCGAACTGGACTCTTTGTATCTATTTGTGTATTTCAAATGGTTAGGTTACTCATATTGCAATATTATGTTCGCCAAGTCAATATTCTATCTTTATAGTTAAAGATGTGATGAGAACATTCGACCATGGAGAGTCTACTAGAGAAGGGGCCAATGATCTACGGCCACGATCGCACCCCTTTATTTTTGAGCTATCATTCGTTTTAGATTTATTATTATATGTGTACTTGATTTATTTTGGTAGTTTTTTATTTTTACGCTCACTTGAGGGAGTAGTTGGTTGTGACTCTTAGGGACACTTTTGTCTTTTGAATTTTCTATTATAAACTTGGCTATTTATAACTCCTCTTCTTTGGAGAGGTTAATGATGAATATTATGAAAAATTTCTGCACTTGTATTTTGGTGAGTTTGAGAGCTCTTGTGACAGTTTAAAGTCCCTAGGTGAGGGCAACGTACTACCCACCAATCGTAGGAAGTGTCCGGGTTCGTGGTCCACCTCCTCCACCCTCCTCCCTCTCAGCCCCCGGCCCAAAGCTCCTCCTCCTAGCCGCAGACCCACATGTACCCTTTCCCCTAACCGCCGACCATAAGCCCTCCCTCTTCAAAACCTTGTATTCAAAACCCTTCCTAAATTAACTACTTTTAACTTTGGAAATTACTTAAATTCAAATTCAAATTCAATTGAATTTGAATATGAATTATATTTCCTAGATGAGGAACCCTATTTTAAATTCAAATAAAAACACTTTGATCTTCATCCTTTATGCACTTCACTTACATTAAATCTTTATTACTCCTATCTTTGTTTGACTAACTTATACATATATCTTTCGTCCTCCTTAGTATATAATCTATTATGTACATTATTTAAAGCTAAAATATTTGCATCGTATATTGCTTTTTTAAACTCCTTACATGCCTCTTTATATCTTTTTGAATTATCATAGTTTTTATATCTAAACAAATTTTTATAACAAAGCTTCTTATTTTTAATCTTTTCTTACACATTTTGATTCTATCACCATCTAATTTTATTTTTATGAGCTTTTTCCTTTGATACTCCAAGAACATCCTTTGCATCATTCTTAATATCACTAGTTATTTTTTTCAACATAATATTAGCTTACGGAACTCTTTATATCTTTCACCCTCATCTAATCTTTAGAACATTTTAATTTATTTTCTATATTCAGCCTCTTAAGTCTAAAACTAATAATCGATGTTGGATATATAAATTTTTACTCATAATAACTTTACAATATTTGTAATCTAAACGATCTATTTTTCTTATAAGAAAATAATTAAAGTTTTACTATATCTATTTTTATAAGTGATGAGATGCTCACTTCTTTTCTCAAATAAAATATTAGCAATTATAAAATCATAAGCCATAGCAAAATTTAATATAGTATTATTATCTTCATTACTTGTTCCAAACCTATAGCCACTATGAATGCTTTTAAGATCATCCACCTCTCTGCCAATATGTTCATTTAAATTTCTTCCAATAAATTTTTTTTTCTTCAAGAGATATCTTTTATATTAATTCTTCTAAGTCATTTTAAAATTTTAATTTTAAAAACATATCCAAACCTACTTGAGGAGCATAAATAGTTATAATATTAATAATCTTATCATTAACAATATTCTTTAAAACTATAATTCTATCTCAATTTCTATTAAAATTTATAACATTATCCTTCAAACTTTTATCTATAATCATACCTACACCATTTCTAGTACGACTACTAGAATACCACAGTTTAAATCTTAAACTATCAATCTCTTTCTCCAACGTATTTAGTTTCCTGAATGCATATAATATTTATTTTCATATGAATCATAATATATATTAATTCCATTAATTTACTTGTAAGGGAACTTATATTCTAAGTTCCTATCTTAATTTTAGTCCATGATATGGGAACCCTTGCTTATTCAACACTGCTTTCGGATGCCGGTGCAGCAGCCCTTGCACACTTCTAACTGTATTCAGGCCATACAATGCGTCACTTCCAGGGAACACCCTAACATTAATACAATGTATTAAAAAAATTCATGTCATAACTATTTGACAAGTTTTATGCTGTCTGTCGACTATCTAACATAATCGTTCACTTTTCTCATCTTGGATTTGGGACTTGACAACAACAGTGTTAATATTCTAGCAAAAGCCAATTTAAAGAAATTATTTAGACAATTTTTCTCTTATTTATATATATACTCTTGTTAATCCATTTCCTTCTATAAGATGGTGGTGAGACCTGCAATGCTTTATGGTGCCGAATGTTGGCCATCAAAAGAGAAGCATAATATTAAGTCAAGTGTTGCAGAGATGAGGACGCTTAGGTGGATGAGTGGCTTTACCCTTAGAGATAGGATATGAAATGAGCATATACGTGAAAAGGTTGGAGTAGCTCTAGTGGAAGATAAGATTAGAGAGAGTCTCCTTAGATGGTTTGGTCACATTAAATGGAGGCCTTCCGTTGACCCGGTTAGGAAAGTTGAGGTATTAGATTTGACTTATGTTAAGAAAGATAGAGATAGACCTAAAAAGACTTGGTTAGAAAATATTAGAAATGATCTTTCTTTATTAGCTTTAAATGAGAATTTGACTTTTAACAGGACACATCGGCGAAAAAGGATTCTTGTAGCCGACCCCACGTAGTGGGACAAAGGCTTGTACGAAAAAAAAATCCCATTTCCTTCTTGTCAACTTTTAATATGTTTTTTTTACATACACGGCACAGTTCACCTAGAGCTTTTGAAAATGATTTTTTCATAGAGGAAAACAATGAAACGTGGGATGATGAGTGGTGTGGATCTATATAAGGGAGCGGTTATTGCCTTAGAAATGTAATATTTGGCTCAACTAATTTTGTTTTGCATTGACTCATTTTGGAGGAGCGATAGAGTTGCATTTATTTTCTTGCAATGTCTTGAGTTTCCCTTTTTTCCCTAATTAGTCAGTCCATCCCTTCTTTTTTGGGTTCTTTACATCCCTTACAGATACACCACATCCAAATTCTCTTACATCACGGGAATTATTTTCATTCTTGGAAACTATCTCACAATCAACTATCTGGTGGTTGGATCATCAATCAGAATTTAATGATCATCCAGCTACATAAATAGGAAGAAAAAAGTTTAAATTACTATTCCTTCTTACAATATATCCTGAAGTCATTCGAATTGGAAGTTAACTGGCTATTTTATGCATATAAATCATATTTGAGGTATTATGTATAGTGAGAGAGGGTAACTTGTGGAACTTTGGCACATTAGATATAATATCCAAAATTTTGTCAATTGTAAGCATGAAGTTTCCTCAAAATCATTCCCTATATTCATTAAATGATAGTTATCATTTATTCCTTTGGTGTACATAAGTATATCCATATATCCATCCAAAATATAGGGATACCTATTTATTTAAGCTACTATAGCTATTCAACTTTACATCTGGTACAGCTATTTAAAGTTTTATTAAATGAAAATTGTAGTACAAATCTATTTGCCACTTAAACCCCCATGTATTGGCTTAGGAATTAGTGGATGTGTAGTGGAGGATTTATAAAAATATAATATTAAACAAAGTGAGCACTAGCCTATTCCTTCCTCCAAAATAATCATTGCTCTCTATTTTCTCCAAAATAATCATTGCTCTCTATTTTCTGAAGTTTGGCAGCAAGGCAGCGGGAGAGCAATTGGGAGACGCAGTTGTTTTCTGTTGGAGCTGCTGCATGTTGCTGGAATTATTCAGGAAATTGATAATTTCTTAGTGAAGGTAAGAGAATGCTGCAGTGTATATTGAAATGGAGTAAGAGCTGCAGCAGGAGTTGCTAATCAGTAAGAAAACAGTGGGAAAAAGAAAGGAAAAACTTCAGAAAATAGGAAGGTAAGAAAGAAGTGAAGCAAAGCCCTACATGAGATCTTGGTTGGGTACCCATTAGGTACCCATGCTTTACTCGGACAGGCTTCGCCCACCCACGTCCACACATGGTGACTTTCGGGATGCCATACTCACCGATATCCACCCACTTTTCATGCTTTTTGAACGCAATCTGCCACGGAATGATGACCTTGAGGCTTGTTGCCCTTTGCTATGATTGCAAACTTTCATGCCACATATCAAAATTTACCGTAGTCGCAACGTGGTTAAGTGCTGCACACTACGCAGTGAGGATTGAAGTAATATAAGATGTAGGGTGATTAGCAATGTAAATCAATTTATCCTCCGATGTTGAGTACCCACCCATACCCACCCACAAGGCCATGGGCGTACCACGTACGCATACCCAATGCAAGGCTAGACAGTGAAGATAAGGGCTGCTACTAATTACAGAAATTAATGTTTTCTTAATTATATTAAGTGAGGGTATTAATGTTGCTAAAATTAGATAGGGCTACTGTTGCCTTTTTCCTGAAAATAGTAGGCAAATGAGGTAAGAACTTATATGGGAAGAAATTTCAATAAGCAGAAGGTAAGAAAACAATTCAACAAATAGATACGTGTTGCAGTAGTTATTTGTTGAATGAATGTTTGCTGAAATTAGTGATTTGTTATTCAAATCAGTAGGTTGTTGGCTGAATTCAAATGCGACTAATAACTTTGGGTTGAATGAGAAGTTCATTTGCGATTGCATACAAAAGAAAAAGAGGTCAGGATATTTCAGATGAACCAAATTACCAGACTGTTCTGGAAAATGAGGTGAGATACCAAACGATGATATAGGAAAATAGTGAAAAAAAATTATATAATTGTAAATTCATATTTATTATGTTTACTCTAGATTTTATTTTAATTTATTCCAGTTTATTCATGCATGAATATAGATGATTTGTGGAGTAATGACTATAATAGCATATGTCATGATGGTTAAAAAGGAATGATATTGGGAATGTTAAATAAGTTATATATGGGGAATAGACTCTCACAAGTAAAGACGAAAGACCTGACAAGGTAAGCCTAAACTTTTAAAATTATAAAAGTTGGTGATTAGGACCCAGCCTTGAGTGAGAGAGCAGCGTCAATTCTAAAAGTTGAGAATTTGGACCCAATTTTGAATTGGAAAGCTGGATGAATGTAAAAGCTTATGACCATTATATAATCTTTGTAAATATGTTGAATAATAAACAAAACAGAAAATGATGTTATGTATTTTTTATGTTTAATATAGAATTTTACATGTGTTTTACATTAATTGTTAATATGTTCAGAATTATTTCTTCTACATTGCTTGAGTATTTCATTGAACCTTAGCTCATTTAGCAGTGATTGTATTACAGTCAAGGGGAATGAGCCAGTGAGGTAGTAGTCAGGATAGTTGACCACTCTTTTGTGTACATACACATTTTGGATGTATAAAGAGATATATGTGATAGTTGTACATACTTTTGGGTATGTAATTAAATTTTAAAGGTTGTAGTAAAGTTCTGTATTTCAATTGAGATGCGTATTTTATTTGAGATATATTATATATGCTTCCTATTATGAAAATCTTGATGTGTTATGATTAGTTATTTTAGGATAGTTGGAATATAATACTTTTTATTTATCTAATTCTGATATTAGTGTTTTAGAATGGGGATAAGTAAGAATGTCTATTCAGATTCTCCTTCAGTGTTACACTCTAGATTGACTGTAGGGGGTCAAAATAGGATGTGACAAAAAATTGGTATCAGAGCCTAAATAAAAATTAAACGAAATCATAATTGGATTTAGACAATGAAGTAGGATAAGATATAATGAATCTAATGTATACAAAGCTAAATGTTGAATTAAGGTTGAATGAAACTATGCATTTATTTTAGTAGAATAAGCATAATTGCATAACAGGCTTATTTAATGCTTTAAAATGATCATGTTTATTATAATGAGTACATGTATTATATAAATTATCTATATATATACAAATACTTTTGTCTGAAGAATTACTAGAAAGCATGACTAGTCAATCATCCAGGCCAGATGTAGAAACAAGAATGAATGAGGGAATTAAGTTTAAGTAACTTGAAAATACTATGCATTTGATTTCACAAGTGTTAGATAAAATAACATCTATGGAGAATTCTTCTACTAGAAGTTGACTTAGATCTGAAAGTGACAATGAAGTGGATCGACATTTAAAGTTATATCAAACTTTTAAACCGCTAGCATTCAAAGGTGCAAGTGATCCAACAGTAGCTGAAGATTGGTTGTTAAAGATAGGGAAGATTCTAGATGGCATGATCTGTCCTGAAAATAGAAAAAGTACTCTTAGCTGCATTTATTTTAGAAGGAGAGGCAGAAAGATGGTGGTAAACACAACATAGAAAAAAATTTGGATAGATGCCTATCACTAACATATAGTGGGATGATTTTATAAAAATTTTCAGAGATTGGTTCAGTCCTCCTTTAGTTAGATTAGCTTTACAAGACAAATTCTTCAATATGACTCAAGGTTCAAAAATAGTTATGCAATACGAAGCTGAGTTCACTTCTATCTCGTTATGCCTCATTATATCAGCACACAGGAGAAGTGTCACATATTTTTGAGAGGCCTTGGGGATCAACTACGACTCGCATTAGCACTTTTTGATATCAGTGAATTCTCTGTCTTAGTGGAGAGAGCTAAAAGGATTGAAAATGAGCTAAATTTATCTAAGCATAGTTGGGAACAACAATAACTAGGAAAAAGGAAGATGTTTGAAAAAGATAATCGATTCAAAAACAAGAAGACAAAATTTGATGATAAACAGAAGCAAAGTTAGCTTGAAAAACCTTTGTGTGAGCAGTGTGGGAAGCTGTATTCTGTCCAGTGTTTGGTTGGATCTGGAAGATGTTTCAGATGTGGTGAGTTGGGTCATCGCAAGATGGATTTCCCTCAAGAGAGAAGAACCCATGCCAGTCCACAGGGATATCATAGGTATTAGGAACAAATACAACATAGGAGATATTTAGAAGGCAACCAGGCATGAACAACTCGGTTTTAAGGAAGGCCAGCAATACAAGAAAAACCACCAGTTCAGTTATAAGGAGAAGCGTCAGATGTTAAAAGTAATCAACCTATCAAAACTTTTAACATTATTTTGGGAATGGATTGATTAGTTAAATATTTTGGTACAATTGAATGTTGAAAGAAAATAATAAAGTTTTATTTATCAAATGAGAAGACCTTGTATTTTCCCTATGAGAAGAATGCAACATCCTCTCTGAAAAGTGCAATAAAGATGGGTAAATATTTGAGGGGTGAGTTAGTGTTCTTAGCCAAAATGGAGGTGGTCCTAAGTAAAGATGTTCAGACATTGCAAAATGTTCCAGTTGTCTCTGAATTTTCAAATGTATTTGAAGAATTACCCGGATTACCACCTGAAAGAGAAGTTGAATTTGACATAGAACTGCAACAAAAAACATTAACAATTTACAGACCTCCTTATAGGATGGCCCCAAAAAAATTGCAGAAGTTAAAAACTCAACTAGAGGAATTGTTGGACAAGGGATTTATTAGGGCTAGCCATTCACTTTAGAGTGAACCGGTACTTTTTGTTCAGAAGAAAGATGGATCTATGAGAATGTGTATTGACTATAGAGAGTTGAATAAAGTGACTATCAAGAACAAATATCTACTACCCCGCGTAGATGACTTGTTTGATTAGTTATTAGGTGTCACAATATTTTCAGAATTGATTTAAGATCATGATATCATCAAGTGAGAGTCAAAGAAGCAGATGTATGATCATTTTGCAAGTATGGTCATTTTGAGTTCAGAGTCATGCTTTTGGGTTGACAAATGCTCATGCTATTTTTATGGATATGTTGAATCAGATTTTCAAAGATTACATAGATAAAATTTTGATTATTTTCATCAATGACATTCTGATATACTCAAGGACCGATGAGGAGCATGCTGAACATTTAAGAATAGTTTTTGAGACATTGAGGAAAAATCAGCTGTATGCAAAATATTCAAAATATTGAGGAAAAATCAGCTGTATGCAAAATATTCAAAATATGAATTTTGGCTAAGGAATATTTTTTTTTCTTAGGGCATATTATTAGTGGCGAAGAAATTTTAGTAGATCCACATAAAGTGAAAGGAATTGTGGAATGACCTACACCAAAGAATATTACAGAGGTTCGTAGCTTATTAAGATTGGCAGGATACTACAAAAGATTTGTTAAAGGATTTTCACAAATTGCTATGCCTTTGCCCAAGCGGATGAGAAATGATATTAAGTTTGAGTGGACTGCTGAATGTGAGAAGAGCTTTCATGCATTGAAGATGCATTTAACCACAACATCAATATTGACACTTCCCTAAAAAACAGAAGGATTTCAGATTTATAGTGATGCTTGTTTGAAGGGTTTGGGATATGTTCTAATGCAGAATAGAAAGGTGATTGCATATGCATCTAGACGGTGGAAGTCCCATGAAAGAAATTATCCCACTCATGATTTAAAGCTGGTTGTAGTGGTATTTGCTTTGAAGATTTGGAGGACTACCTGTATGAGATAAGATGTAAATTTTTTACTGATCATCAAAGCTTAAAATATATATTTTCATAGAAAGAACTCAAACTTAAATAGAGAAGATGGTTGGAACTCATCAAAGATTATGATTTAGATATTCAGTATTGTCAAGAAAAAGCCAATATTGTGGCTGATGCTTTGAGTCACAAATCTACATGAATGATAAACTGGATGATTACTTAAGGTTTTCAATTGATCAAGGAAATGAAAAATTTGTAATTGGAGATTTAAAAAATGTGGAATATTTACATCAGATGACAGTAAATCTCACTTTAACATATCGTATCAAAGAAGCTCAAAAGCTCATTAGTAAATCTTCAAAATTGATAGAGCAGGTCCAATTAGGGAAAATACTAGATCTTTCTATTGATGTTGATGAAATCATTAGGCACAAATTCCAGTTGTGGGTACCCAACGATCTGGACTTGAGAAAGAAAATTTTGTAAGAAGTTCATCATTATGTTATACAATTCATCCAGACAGTACCAAGATGTATAAAGACTTGAAATTAATATGCTGCTGTCCAGGTATAAAGAGAGATGTTGCTGAATATGTAGCTTATGAAGCATGTCAAATTGTGAAAGCTGAACATCAGCGACCTAGTGGATTACTGCAATCACTACCTATTCCTGAGTGGAAGTGGGAAGAAATTGCAATGTATTTTGTTATGGGATTTCTCAAATCCAGACAGGGACATGATAGCATTTGGATGATTATTGATAGACTGACCAAATTAGCTCACTTTTTGCTTATCAAGCAAACTAATTCAGTAGACAAATTAGCATGGCTGTAAGTGAAAGATATTGTCAGATTGCAAGATATTCCAAAAGTTATTGTCTCAAATAGAGATGATAGATTTACTTCTAGGTTGTGGAAAAGTATTCATGAAAGCTTGGGCACAAATCTGCACTTCAGTACAGCTTTTCATCCTCAAATTGAAGGTCAATATGAAAGAACCATTCAGGTACTGGAAGACCTGTTGAGATTATGTGTTTTATATTTTAGAGATAGCTGGGAGGATCACATACCATTGATAAAATTTGACTACAACAATAACTATGAATTTAGTATACAAATGACACCATATGAAGCACTTTATGGTAAGAAAGTGCAGAACTCCCTTAATTTAGGTTGAGGTAGGAGAAATACAAGAAAAAGAGGCAACTTGGGAGAGAAGAAGATGTTAGACTCAAAATCCCTCATTTGTTTGACGACCACTAAGGCATCGAATTTCGAGGACGAAATTTAAATGAGGGGTGGATTGTAATATTCAAAATTTTGTGAATTGTAAGCATGAATTTTCCCAAAAATCATTCCCTATTTTTATTAAATGATAGTTATCATTTAGCCATTTGGTGTACATAATTATATCCATATATCCATCCAAAATATAGGGATACCTATTTATTTAAGCTACTATTGCTATTCAACTTTACATCTGCTACAGCTATTTAAAATTTTATTAAATGAAAATTGTAGTAAAAATCTATTTGCCACTTAAAACCTCATGCAATGGCTGCTTTTATCCAACATCTGGAGGTGTAGGAAAGGGATTAGTGGATGTGTAGTAGAGGATTAATAAGAATAATATTAAATAAAGTGAGCATTGGCCTATCCCTTCCTCTAAAATCATCATTGCTCTCTTTTATCTGAAGTTTGGCAGCAAGGCAGAGGGAGAGTAATTGGGCGATGGAGGTGTTTTCTATTGGAGCTGCTGCATGTTGCTGGAAGAATTCAGGGAATAGATAATTTCTAAGCGAAGGTAAGAGAATGCTGCAGTGTATATTGAAATGGAATAAGAGCTGCTGCGGGGGTTGCTAATCAGTGAGAAAACAGTGAGAAAAAGAGAGGAAATGCTTAATTCAATTGTGACTTTGGGTTGAATGAGAAGTTCATTTGCGATTGTATACAAAAGAAAAATAGGCCAGGATAATTCAGGTGAATCAAATTACCTGACTATTATGGAAAATGAGATGAGTTATCCAAACGATGCTATAGAAAATAGTAAAAAAAATTTATATAATTGCAAATTTATATTTATTATGTTTACTCCAGTATTTATTTCAATTTATTCCGGTTTATTTTTGTATGAACATAGGTGATTTATGGAGTAATGACTACAATAGCATATGCCATAATGGTTAAAAAGGAATGATATTGGAAATATTAAATAAGTTATATATGGGGGATAAACTCTCAAAAGTAAATGCGAAAGACCTAACGAAGTACGTCTCCACTCTCGAAATTATAAAAGTTGGGGATTAGGATTTAACCTTGAATGAGAGAGCAACATCAATTTTAAAAGTTATGAATTTGAACCCAATCTTGAATTAGAATGCTGGATGGATGCAAAAGCCTATAATTATTATATAACTCATATAAAGTTGTTGAATAGTAAATAAAACATAAAATAATGTTATGTATTTCTTATATTTAGTATAGAATTTTACATGCTTTTTACATTAATTGTTAATATATTAAGAATTATTTTTTCTGCATTGCTTGAGTATTTCATTGAGCTTTGCTTCATTTAGCAGTGGTTGTACTGCAGGCAAGAGGAAGGAGCCAGTGAGACAGTAGTCAGAACAGTTGACTACTTTTTTTGTATACATACATATTTTGAATATACAAAGAGATATATGTGATAGCTATACAAACTTTTGAGTATGTAATTAAATTTTAAAGATTTTAGTTAAGCTCTGTATTTTAATTGAGATGCGCATTTTATTTGAGATATATTATATATGCTTCCTATTATGAAAATCTTTATGTATTATGATTAATTATTTTAGTATAGTTGGAATAAAATACTTTTTATTTATCTAATTCTGATATCAGTGTTTCAGAATGGGGATAAGTAAGAAGGTCTATTCAGATTCTCCTTCTTTGTTACACTCTAGATTGACTGTAGGGGTCAAAATGGGGTGTGACATTAGATACATCATAAATTAAAAGAAGTCCTCTAAGTCCTTTGAGTATAGTGCTGTGGGCTCCGAAAATTCGGCCCCGGTCTACGCCCGACTGTTGCTTTTCCTTCAGGGGAGTTCTAATGGAATAAGTTCCGGAGTAAATTTTGGAAGGCAGATGGGTTTGTAGATAAGACACTACCCAGAGATTTCGCTCTCATTTTGCGAGGACTTTATGATCTGAGTTCTGGTTTCTTATAGGCGCAAGCCCCTATAGTTAATTACCCCTTCTGATCACGAGAGAGAACTTTCGATTAAGGCTAGTCGTCAATAAGTTACGTAGATAATATGTGTTATCTGGCATATAGTAGGAACATAGGTTTGTAATTTGAGAATTTGAAAAGTTTGATATTTAAAATTAAAAATTTCACCACCTTGCACTTAAAGCGGATGGTGGGGGAATGGATGGACCCGATCAAGATCCCATGGTTCCGTCATCCCGGGCCATCGTGGTCCCTGGTCTACTTAGTCAGAGGAGGTAGTCGACCCAACCTGATAGAATGATCCTTATCGGCAGCCATGAGTTGCTTTGTCCAAGGGGACCTTGTAGACTTGGGATGAATGTTTGTCTAAGGGGACAAAAATGAATCCACCTTAGCTGACAGAGGGCTTTATGCCCTATCGATCATATCATATTGATTCATATCTCAAGAATTTGATGCCACTAAGAAGCGTATTGGCTATGGTCATAACCGATATTTCGTGGTGCCATTTGGCGGCAAAACCACTCGGTTCAGAGGGCCTCGGGTCATAACCATTTATCCTGCGGTGCCATTTGACGGTAAAACTGCCGGTTAGAGGACACGTACCACGTCCTTACTGGTAGGAGATTGTTTGAGAATGGATCCTAGTGATATTTTCGACTAGGCATTAATTCTATGTAAGCTGAAGTAAATTTTAATTTGTCCACCTAGGGAAACTGTTGCGGAGGGTGGATGAATTTTGCTTTAAGTTATTTGATGGATGAATTTCAATTTTAAACATTTGAAGTTTTGAGATTTTGGGAGATCCTATGGAGTTATTGGATTTTGTGGGTATTTGGATGGAGCTTGTAATGCATCTGAAGATATTTGTGAACCCTTTTGGTTGAGGTCTTCGTTCAACACGGTCATCATCGGGGCATTTGAGATCATTTCCATTTGATTAAATCTTGTCGACCATATCAACTTGCCGACAGGGGCTCGGGTTTCGTAGGCTTTATGCATTTGTTTGTGAATTTTCATTGTTATGGGCCTTGAAGGCCTAATATGAATACATTAAAATAAATATACGGGTCCCCATAATTATATATTTGTTCGATGATTCAAACCATGTTGACTCTTATTTATCTGTTTAGGAGGATCAGATTTCATGGGCTTTATGCATTTATTAGTGAATTTTCTTGATTATAAGCCTTGAAGGCCTAATATGAATGTATTAAAACAAATATACCGGTCGCCACAACCGTACATTTATTTGATAGTTCGAACCTTGTCGACTCCTATTGATCCGTATAAAAGGATTAGGTTCGAACTTGAATTCACTTATTAACCCGCGTAATATCCCTAGACGTTATGTGTGTACCCATAACATGCTCGTCGAGGCCCATGCGGGTGTTTGGGGTCATTTATAATTATTGACTAAACCTTGTCGACTCCTATTTATTTGCTTAGGAGGATCAGATTCAGATTTATTAACCCGCGCAGTATCCTGGATGTCATTTGTGTTCCAATAACTTGCTAGTCAAGGCCCATGAGGGTTGATGATTGCATACCCCCTTTGTGTACCTATGTGTATACAAACTATGGTGCATGTGCAGGGATATTTTTGAAAATATTTGTAAACGCCTTCTGTCTGCTTGTACGAAGGTTATAGATCCGGTGGTGTATTATAGCAGCTTCTGAATTGACTTGTTCGCTCTTTATACAGGTAAACTGTCGTGCACTACTTGTCTCTTTTTGTAGATGGATTATAGTGCACTAACTAATCTCCTGCTTTAATATTGTAGATGCTTGTAGATGTATCACTGTATGCATGATAAACTTTCTGTAGTCATTTGTGGGCACACCATAATTTCTTCTGGCATCTATGATTTTTTATTAGTGTTTGCACATAGATGTAGTATGGGTTATCATGTTTTCTGATATGAGTGATATGAAGATTGATGTCAATTCCAATTTCTTTATTAATAAGGTTGAATGTATCTGCTTGTATTTTAATGTTGCTTGTAGAGCATTGTTACATAAATATGCACTGCGGTCCTATGTTGTACTCGATAGGTGCATTCATAATCTTCATTGTTTGCAAGTAGGCTATTATGCTCATTTACAATTTACTTGACGTCGACCACAAGATGTTGTATTCATTGCACACCTTCCTATACCCATAGGAGTTTCCACATATTTATAAGATGGCTAATTGAAGGGACATCATTACACTTGTAGCTCAACTATTGTCGTATGGTTCAACTATCATTGTCATTTGTGAACATAATATCACACTTCTACCATTCTTATTGGATGCCAATTATAGATGAGTCATGTTTTCTATTATTCCATGCTCGATCAATGTCTTCCAAAACTACATCTGAAAAATTTTCATCCTCCCAGGTAGGTTGCGACGTATATATATGATTAACTTGTCACCTTTAATCGTTAATATTTGCCATCCAATTGAAATGACGATTTCTGTTGATTGTCATTTGGGGATGAGGTATGTCCAACATTGAGAGTGGGTTGTCAAGATCTAAAGGGCTCATACTATGGCTCTATGATCAAGCTCTTTCTCCCATAGCCTTCTTCAATTAAAGATCACTTTATACTTGCAATATGTATGATGAACGTGACACTATTAATATTCTCAATTTGATTGAAGTGACAATATCTTGAACTTCCACTTAACACTTTGCATTCAAAGTGAAATGATGAATTCATTGGAATTTTTCGTATCTTTCAAGAAATCATTCCCCTCAATTATATTTAAACCTGACTCAAGCTCAAATTCAAGTTCATTGTCATTTTGTTCAAATCAAGTTCCCTTGTGACTTTATTCAAGTCTCATTTTTTGTTCAAGTCCTCAGCATAATCCTTTGCTCTGTTGTTCAAGCTCAAGTCCAAATCAAAGTCCCCTGTGATCTTTTGAGTTCAAATCATATTCGAATCAAAGTCCAATTCGTTGTTATTTGTTGCAAGTCTAAGTTCATATTCATTTAGATCAATTGAATCAAGTTCATAAGTTCTCATTTATCCTTTGAGTTTGATCAAGCTCAAGTCTTGTGTAAGTTCAAAAATTGATCCAAGTCCTCTGTAGTCCAACTCAAGTCTTTGCTTGAGTTTAAATGTTCAACTCATGTCCTTGTTCATTTGAGTTCTTATGCATATGGTTCAGGCTTAGTTCATTCAATTTCATTTATTTAAGTTCAAGCCTTTGTTAGTCATTTGATTTTTATTCAAGTACAAGTCCTTATTGTCCAAAATTTCTTCAAGTCCTTGTCTTTCTCAGATAAAATTTCGGCAGCCTCCTGGCGTCTCCCCCATTTACGGGAAAAACCAAGAGGCAGCCTACCCGCCACGTCAAGAAAGACGTGCACGGTCGGTGTTGTGAGACACTGCAGCTGTAGGATTTGTCATCCACCACGCCAAGAAAGGCGTGCATGGGTTATTAAAAGTAGATATTTAAAAAAAGCAGTTCTTTCCCCGTGTACGGGTACTTATATTTTTGCCCCGCCACGCTAAGAAAAGCGCGCACAAGGATCGCCTTCTTCGTTGTAAGCATCGCACCAAGTTCCATCCCACCACGCTAAGAAAAGCGTGCATGGGTGGTCCCTTGGTGTGCCACGAACACCAAAAATAGGACTTTTGGAGGGGATTACCCGCCTCGCCACAAGCACCGCGACGAACTTTCTCCCACCGTGCTAAGAAAAGCGCACATGGGTGGTTACTCGCCCCGCAGTAAGTTCCGAAACGAGCTTTCGAAGTTTAGGACGATATACCTTGCCGACCGACGATGGTGTTGGCTCGTGGATCGAGGCAAGGGAGGGGTATTCTTCTTTTTCTTATTATAATTAATTATACATTTATACTTAATAATAATTAATTTTTTTAAAAATTAATTATAATTAATGCTTAATCATAATTTATCATGATTAACAATAATTAATTTAAATTATAATTATAATTAATTTTAAGTAATTATAGTTAATTATTATTAATAATAATTAACTATAATTATAAAAATTAATTATAATTTATTTTAATTAATACTAATCATGATCAAATATAATTAAATATTTAATTATAACTAATTTTAATTAAATATAATTAATCATTATTATTAAATAATTAATTATAATAAATAATTAAAAAAAAGATTATACATGATCTAATAGAGATTTGTGCAGGATATGAATGATATTTAACTTGATCCCGTCAAGATTTGGAAAATTATGTGAGATTTGAGTTGAATCTCATTAAACAAGAGTTAGGGAACTATTAAATCTCACTTCTACTCAAATTCCCTTCTTCCTATTTGCGGCTTAGCAGGATTTGGCCGAAGAAGCGAACGGAAGAGAGGGAGTTACCTTCGCAGGGAGCAAGCTCCCAGGTGTTGCTTCCGATCTAAATAAGAAGAGGCATCGTCGGAGGAGGTTAGGGCACCGATCCTCTCTCTTTCTCTCTCTCTCTCTCTCTCTCTCTCTCTCTCTCTCTCTCTTTCTCTATCTCTCCGCGAACTGGAATGAGCGGAGGCGGAGAGATGGAGTGTGCCTTGCGTGGAATCAGAAGAAGTTGAGAGATTGAGGATCTCAGGTGGTCGTGGTTTCGGCCTGAAGTAGGCCCGAGGAAGTTTGGATGTAGTCGGGCTGGCTGTAGGGGACTTCGGTCGGGACAGAGGAAGAAGGCAAGGGATTTTCGGCTTGAGGGATTCAATACAGTGAGTGGAGGCTTCGGTTGAAGGTAGCAGCTATATGAGATGTTGGGTTCGGTGGAGAACTGATGGGAGGAGGTCGGAAGTGGTGAAGCTTGTGAGCTCTGTGTTTGGGATGAAGCGAAGAAGAAAGGGGCTAGAGTTCGGTTTGGTGTGAAATCGGAGGAAGTAGAGGAGGAATCGGGAGTCTTGCGAAAGTGAAGAGAGCCCTGAGAGTTTCACTTCCTTCTCCTTTTATTGACGCAAATGAGAGTGGGAGTCTGCGTGCTCTGCTTTGAAACAGCGCCGCTTGCAGAAGTATGGAGCGACTGTGGCGACGGGATTGTAGCGAATGATGAGATTTTCTGCAGGATTTGTGTACAGGTATGATAGAGGCTATGGTATGTATTTTTTATTTGCTCTTTCCCTTTTTTTATTCATAGCAGAGGTTAACAAGTGCATTTTCATTTTATAGGGTAAGATTGATCAACCTTGCCATGGCTTCTCTTAGCATCAACAACCTTAACGGAATTATTTTGTAACAAAATTTTGAATTATCTATCTCCATTTATCTTATCGAGTGCTACATGTTATCTTAATTCTAGTTTACGCAAGTATAGTGCATTTTCATTTTATAGGGTAAGATTGATCAACCTTGTCATGGCTTCTCTTAGCATCAACAACCTTAACGGAATTATTTTGTAACAAAATTTTGAATTATCTATCTCCATTTATCTTATCGAGTGCTATGTGTTATCTTAACTCTAGTTTACGCAAGTTTTTTAATGCATAACTTCTACCTATCTTTGCTGTACTTTTTTTTCTTTTCACTTTAGTTCTATCTTTCTATCTTCTGGATTTTTGAAGTATCTTGTGTTTTAATTCTATATATTGAAACAACTTCTGCCAATTTTCTACTATCATATCTATAGTATATGTTAATTGCATTGTCTCATTAATGTGATCACTTCTTACCCATCATTCTTAGTTTCACCATAATTCCACCATAACATTTTTATTTGTCACAATCAGCTTAATTGTTAATGACTTTATTTTACACATCACTTAAATCTATATAAAATACATGACTAATTCAGTTTTATAGAATTCACCCTTAATCTTCATGACATTTTCTTTTTTCAAAGTATAATGAGGACAATTCTTAATTTTATGATCCAACCTTAGCATTAGAAGTTATGTGCCCATCCATTTTATATTTTCCATAATATGCTCAATGAAACTATATCAATATAACCTAGACATTACTATATCATTCATGTTATTGACTAATAAGGCATAATTTTACACGCCTAAAACTAGGTTGCGCGTTGTTTCCGCCCCTACAACATTTGGTATGCTAAGCTCAAACATGGCATCGGTTTGTGGAACAAGGATCGTCAAAGGGCTCATTTTCTCTATCATTGCATTTTGCTATCCTGTGATGTTATAAATCGTGTTAGAAATATACATACCATGTAGTAGGTTTACAGTTGAAACAACAACATTTGTATTTCTATCATTTCATATGCATTGTAGGATGGAGGATCAAGTCAGGATGCTTTCTTATATGATGAAAAAATTCTATTTCTTGTTGTAAACACTTTATCATCAGTAGCCTTATCCCAACTATTTGGGATCAATTTATGAATGATCATTATTCTCCATTTGTTCCCGATTGTTGCATGAGGTTGCTAAACCTATTTTTTGCTATAGCTTGTTTGCACAATATCTATATAATAATAATTAACATATGTTCTGACTCGCATTTTTTTTATGATTCTTCTTGGCTTGAGTAAAGTGGAGAGGAAAGTGGCAAACAGGATTTAGATGCCCCACAGTTGATTGCCCATTGTCAACTTTGAGGGCCAAACCTACTCATGAAAGAAAGAAATATGTTTCCATTTTTTTCCCTCGAACAAAGACATATTCATGGGTAGATATGCTGCTAGTTTGTCCAATCGAAGAGTTTCCAGAACCGCTTGCTTATGGAACTCATTGTAGTTGGAGAAAATTAGTAAAGGATTTGAGCACCCCACGTCGGTATATCATGCAAAAACTTGCCATTGCAATGCTAAATATCAGCGACCAGTTACATACAGAGGTTTGAAATTCATATTTCCTCTTATTGTTGTTTTCCCACTTTTCATCTTTAAATTTTCTCAAGTAGTAAAGTCAAATCACAGGCTGTCATTGAGGATGCTCGTAGGACTATAGCATGGAAGGAATTTGCTATGGAAGCATCACATTGCAGAGCCTATCCTAGTCTTGGAAAAATGCTTTTAAAGCTTCAAAAAGTAAGTTTTAAACCATTTCTTAACTGAATTCATATTTTAGCCCATTCGGCTTATTTATTTAAAATCTACAAACTTAATGATGCCTTAGCATGACATAGCTGCTCAGTGAACTAATTGACCAAGTGGAGGAAGAAGTTTGATCTCCTGCCTTATTTTCCAGCTTTGTTAGAAGGCCTATTTGCCTATTTTTATGTTTTTTTTTTTTTTTGAGAAAACTAACAATAATAATTTTTCTATTGCTTGCAAAGCCTTATCCAGCACTATTGGAGCTACTAAATTGTGAACGATTGGCCTTTTACTTGCCCTCCCTTTGATTTAATTGTATTTCATAGCCTCTGTAAGTTCCTTTGAGTCTGCAATGTTCCTAGCAAACCCTCATTTCATCATCTACCCAAATGTGCGGTGTGGCAGGGTCTCCACTAAGAAAATATCATTGAAACCCCACAAATAAATAAACATGGTAAGGATGTATGTTGTATGTGTATTCAAATTAGGAAACCTTGTTCCATTATCATTTTAGGGCCATGAAAGATGGGCTTTTGTTAAACATAAATAATAGTAGGGTTAAGAAGTTTTGAAATTTGCAGGTTCCAACTTCTAATTGTGATGTAAGACAAACAAGCAAAGAGTTGTTTTGAGATTTTAACAAATAAGATTGAATTATTACATTGCTAATTAATAACTCATGCTTCAATCAAGTTAAATTCTTAGAACTTTCCGTTGGAAGGTTAAGTAAAGGTATGCCGTTACAAGAGGTTAGCAAGACAATTGTGATAACAACAAAATTTAAATAGTAGTTTCTAATAGCAAGTAATCAAGAATCCAAAGCGTAACATCAAGACATGGTCACTTAGAGTTCTTACTCACTCAATCACTCTAAGGCTTAGCGGTTGAAGATGAAGCATACGATGAGAGAAATTGCCACTAGGAAGATAGTACCGAAGGTCTTTGTTGATGGAGAGGTAGCCATGGACGGAGATGGGGTAGATCTCCCAACGAGAAGCCAAGGCGTCTTAGGCTTTTGAAGATCGATCGTCTCTGCTAAGCAATAGAGGATGCGCTTGACGTATCTCTCCACAATCTCGTCGTATTCCCAATCAGGATCGTAGAAAGGAGAGAGAAGAATGTCGATCTCCCCACGATCGTTGTAGGCGAAACCATGATCAACCTCGGGATCGGCCATTCATCATAAGCATGAGAAAAAGAAGGGACAGAAGGAGGAAGAAAGAGAGAGATGGCAGTGGGGAGGGAAACTGGCGGCTTAAGGAGGGAGAGAGGCCGTCGGCTTCAAGGGGGAAGAGGGACTAGGGTTTGGAATCAGATTTCAATAAATCTGAAATCAATTTCAGATTTAATTAGATTTGGAGGGAATCAAATTGAAAATTGAATTCAAATTCAATTTGGGTTGAGGCCTCAATAGGAAAAACAAGGAGAGAGCTCATTAATGGGGGTCGGCGGGTTCGAGAGAGAGGGAGTGTGGGAGCAATTTATGAGCTTCCAAATCAGCACATAGGAATTAGGAAAGTTTATTATGAAATCCACTTCAATTTGAATTTCAAATCGATTTGGATCTAAGTACTTTCTTAATTAGGATTTGCAAATAAGGAAAGTTTTTGAAATTTGAATTTCAAATTTCAAATTGTGATAATTACTTTCCTTTTTATTGAAACGAAATTAAGAGGGGAGTTATGATGATTGAAATCATCATCATGAGGGAATTCCTTGGGTGGGTTGGCGGTGGGTTTGGGCTCGAGTGGGGACGGGTGATGGAGCCAGTGGGGGAAAAGGGGTGGGCTAGTGGGGACTAAGTGGACGGTGGACTTGGGGAGGTGGGATTATGTGGTGAGCTTGGTGGTGGGCTTGAACGGTGGTGGGGGTTATGGAAGGCTGGCGGGTGGGAATGAGGGAAGAGGTGGAGAAGACGAAGATAAATGAGAAAACCATGAGTCGAGGACTCTTCCAACGACTGGTGGGCCTTGTGCTTGCTCACTTCGAGCTCTCTCTCTAGCTCTCATGCAAGAAGAAGAAGAAGCAAACAAAATTTCATTAAACATTCATCCCCCTTTTACAACACAATGGGCCGCTATATATAGGCCTATCCACATGAAAAGAAAAGTACAAACACGCCCTCCGGGCTACAATGATAAGATACTCCCCATATGGGTAAAAGCGGAAAATAACAAAAACCAAATAAAACATCATGCATACAACTAGATAAAACATAAAGCGTCAAAAGTAAAGACGCTGAATCGTAGCCGTCGATCTACGATCCCGTCGTCAGTACACGTGTCTGAATCTTTAAGCGATGTCCTCATCATTCTCCCCAGGTGGGAGAAAACTCGACCCCGTCGAGTCAACATCTCTAGAACTCTCGTACCACTCTAACAGATCAGGGTCCAATCGCTGCAGCTCCTCGCAGTCAATCCACGTATTCTTCGTCTTCGGCTTCCCCGTCCATTGAACTAGGTACCTTCGGTGGCCACCGTCTCTAGTAGAAATAATCTCATCACCAAGTATAGCTTCAACCTTCTCCGCAGGGGTGTGGATAGGGATGTTTTGGAGTGGGGGTAAGCTAGGGTTCTCACCAGGTGGGTTCACACATGGCTCTTTATTTAGTGGATTGGAAGGGTTAAACTCAGGACCCTCAAAGGCTACCAGATCTTCAATGTTAAACGTAGGATTAATGTTAAAACCTTCAGGAAGGTCTAGCACATATGCATTACTATTTATTTTTGAAGTTATTTTGAAAGGTCCTGCGCTCCTTGCTGATGTAGGCAAAGGGGGGGTCAAAACATTTTGAATTATAAATTTGGCGAGCTTTTAGGTCCTCTACTAGAATCAGCTCATTAAATTTTAGTAGAGAGCCTTTTTAGCTCATAAATTGATATTCATTCCTCCATTTGCTGTCTCTTTGGTTCCCGTGCCTTGGCTCCTTGGTTCTCACGGTTGGCTCTTGGTTTCCTACGGCTGGCTCTTGGGTTCCCGTGCCTTTGGCTCCTTGGCTTTCCTGGTTGACTGCTGGGTGGCCTTTCCCGTGCTTTGGTGCCTCGGTTCCGTGCGGGCCTCTTGGGTTTTCGCGGCTGCCTCTTCGGGTCCCTGACTGGGCTGTTTCCCGTGGCTGTTTGGGGGCTTTTCCGTGGCTTTGGTGCTTCGTTTCCTAGAGTTGACTGTTGGCTTTTCATCTCCCTCATTTAATATAGAATGTGTAAGGTTTTTGGGGCTGTTTGTATTCCCCTCTAATGTCTATAAATATGAGATATTGTGGCTGTTTTAAGGAGTGAAAAAATGTGATTTTTGGAAAGAAACTTGAGGGTTTTTGGAAAAGCTTGCGAGCTTTGTCCACTTCTTCTTCTATCTCTTGGGGAGACTTGCGAGTTCTTTCCACCCTTCTTCTCGGCTTCTAACCTCTTTCGTCTCTCCGCAAGTGCCATTCCATCTGTATCTTTCTTCTCAACATTTGACAAGCAGTTTTAGGAAAGTTATTGTCTTTATTGTGTTGTTTGTTTGTGTCCAAGTTTGTAATAGTTTATTATAATATGAAGTTGTTTTTTAGTTCAATTGTCATATTTAGTGTCTTTTTGGCAATTTATGTCATTTCCTATTTCTTAAAAAGGTAGTCTTTTTGTGATAAAAAATTTGAGACCCTCTCACAAATTTTTGATTGCATTAATTTGGTATCAGAGCAAGTTAGGAAATCTTTATCTTTTGTGATAAACAATTTGGGTCCCTCTCCCAAATTTTTGATTACATCACTTGCATGTAACTTTTTAACGATCCCTGGTGGAAATCGCTCCGGTTGGATCCGAACCATTACAAAGTCTCCAATTTCAAATTCTTTGAATCGTTTCTTGAGATCTGCATGCAGTTTATAATTAGCATTGCTTTGTTCAATTTTGGTTAATTTCCCTATGCAACTCTTGGAGATGGGATGCAAATGCAGATGCAGACTCAAATGCTCTATGCTTATGACACATAGGGATCAGATCTATCGGCTGTCTAGGTTGGTATCCATACACAATTTTGGAGGGACCTAGACCTGTAGTTCGATTGACTGAATTGTTATAGGCAAACTCAGCTAAAGGCAATTTGGAATCCCAATCCCGTATGTTATCTCCCACCAAGGTCCTTAACAGATTTCCTAGGCTCCTATTCACAACCTTAGTCTGTCCATCTGTCTAGGGGTGGAAAGCAGTAGAACATTGAAGTTTGGTCCCCATCTTGTGCCATAAGGTTTTCCAGAAATAGCTCGTAAACTTAACATCTCGGTCTAACACAATAGTTTTGGGTAGCCTGTGGAGTCTAACAATTTCGTCAAAATATAGTTTGACGATCCTAGAAACATCAAAAAGTTTTGGAGCATGAGAGGAAGTGAGCCATTTTAGAGAATTGGTCAACTACCACACACACAGAGTCATGCTTCCTCACATTTTGGGTAACCCTAAAACAAAGTCCATGCTAACATCTTGCCAAGGTTGGTTGGGCACAGGGAGTGGTGTGTAAAGGCCGGTGTTTTGCTTCCTTTGTTTGGCCAACTGACAGTTATGACACCTCTTTACTAATCTGCTAACGTCCCTCTTAAGACTTGGCCAATAAAATCGATTTTCAACAGCAGTGATTGTCTTGGCTTGACCGAAGTGACCCGCTAAACCACCAGCATGTAATTCCCAAACAAGAAATTCACAAAGAGACGTTTTGAGAATACAGAGTTTTTGGGATTTAAACAAATATCCATTTTCCAACATGAAATCATCTATAATCCGTTCACCTCCAGTTGCTAATGCAGAATATGTTTCTTTAAAATCAGGACAATCTAAGTAGTCTTCCTTAAGTCGCTCGAAACCTATCACTTCCGTCCTCTTCTTACGAGTAATCATCATCCGACGACTTAGTGCATCGGCAGCTATATTCTTAGATCCCGCTTTGTGCCTAATCGTGTAAGTATACTCTTGCAAAAATTCAACCCACCGATCATGTCGCGCATTCAGTTTCTTTTGAGAGTTTATATATCGCAGGGCTTCATGGTCAGAGAAAATGACAAATTCTTGGGGAAGCAGATAGTGTCTCCAGTATCTGAGGGATTGAATAATGGCGCATAATTCTTTATCATAGGTAGAGTAGCGTTGCCTAATCTCATTTAACTTTTCATTAAAGTAGGCAATCGAGTGTCCCTTTTGAGATAAAACTCCTCCTATGCCAATACCAGATGCATCGCACGTCACTTCAAAAACCTTAGAAAAATCCGGCAGTCGCATGACTGGTGCTTCAACCATTTTTCTTTTTATCTCCTCAAAAGCCTTAGAGGCAGATGCCGTCCAGTGAAATTCTCCTTTCTTCAAACAGTCAGTTATTGGACCAACTATAGTGCTAAACTTTCTAATAAATCTCCTATAAAATGTGACCAGTCCATGAAAACTTCTAACATATATGATATTCTTGGGTTCAGGCCATTCATTGATTGCTCTTACTTTTTCAGCAGATATGCCTTGGGAGGATATAATGAATCCCAAAAAGATTACGTGATCGGTGAGAAAAGTGCATTTCTTGGGATTGGCAAACAACTGATCTCTCCTAAGGACTTCGCAGACTCGCCTTAAATGATCCAAGTGTTGATCCACCGAGTTACTATAAATCAAATTGTCATCAAAGTAGACCACTACAAATTTTTCTAGGAAAGGTTTGAGGATCTGAGTCATCACTCTCTTGAATGTACTTGGAGCATTGCTAAGGCCAAAAGGCATCACGGTCCATTCGTATAAACCATCTTTGGTTTTGAACGCGGTCTTCCATTCGTCCCCCGGGCGGATCCGAATTTGGTGATAACCACTTTTAAGATCGATCTTAGAAAAAAGTGTGGCTCCGATCATCATATCTAGCATGTCATCTAACCGAGGGATTGGGAAGCGATACTTGACCATGATTTTGTTGATAGCGCAGCTATCAACACACATTCTCCACGACCCATCCTTCTTAGGGGTAAGAAGGGCGGGAACAGCACACGGGCTAAGACTCCTTAATGAAACCGCATTGTAACAACTCATCCACTTGTTTCTTGAGCTCCTCATGCTCAGCAGGGTTCATTCGGTAATGGGGCAGATTTGGTAATGAAGCTCCGGGCACTAGGTCAATAGCGTGTTGAATATCCCTTAAAGGTGGCAGTTGGTGGGGGAGATCTTCTAGGAAGACGTCAGCAAAAGTTTCCAAGAGTGGTTTTACTTCCTCAGGGACTCTCTTCTTGTGTCACACTCACTTCCCGAGCTACTAAGGCATAGAGAAGGGCTCCTGATTATAGTTCCGTGCCCAAGTCTTTAGCAGTTAATAAGTTCAAGCCCGAGCTATGTTTAAGGGAGTTGGGCTTGACGTCCTCCTTGGTGGACTTGGGCTGGGTGGGTAGGAGTTTAATTTTCTTGCCATCGTGTTTAAATCAAAGTTGTTAGATCCGTCATAGATGTGCACATCGTTATCAAACAGCTAGGGGTGGCCGAGGATTATTTGGCCAACATCCATAGTCAATACATCACACCAGATTTTCTCCTTATATCCAACGAACTCAATAGGAACGAGACTCCTATCTTTCACCTCCAAGGTGGTCGAATTGATCCAAGCGACTTTGTAGGGGTTTGGGTGTGGTGTAGCTTTCAAGTGGAGTTTAGAAACCATCGCAGACGACACAACGTTTATACAACTTCCACTGTCGATTATGACTTTGCAATTCTTATCTCCAATCTTGGTGAAAGTGTAGAAGATCGAGGTTCTTCGCCAGTCGTCGCTTAGCTTAGGTTGTGAGAAGGCACACCTAATGACTTGTAGGTCTAAGTGATCCAATTTTTGGAGGCAGTGGATCACGGCAGTATCTTCATCGCAGAAAAATTCCTCGTCGTCATCAATGTGATGAACTAGTTTGGTATCTAGTTCATCCTCTTCTTCCATGACTTCTTCAATTATGGTAACCTTAAACGGGCTGGAACATTGGGAGGCAATGTGTTCGTACCCATGGCATCTAAAACACTTAGTGCCTGCAGGGGTTTTGGGTGTTTCCTGTTCTGGTGCTTTACCTTTATAGTCCGGACGAGGTTGAGTTTGGCCAGGGGAAGGCCGACTACTCGGGAGTCCAGTGGGTTTATTGTAAGGTTGGCTAGAGGAGGATTTGAATTGGTTAGGACGAGGGTCTTGATTTCTAGAGGTGTGGCTCCTAGATTCTTCTAAATCTAGTACAAGACTACAGGCATCTTCAAAAGTGCTCACTCCTCTGGCAAAAAGCTCATTCCGCAGATCTTCTCTTAGTCCAGCTCTAAACATCGACAGAAGTTGGGCAGGAGTGGTGGTTTCTTCCCTGTTACAGCGGATCATGAAATCATCAAAAGCCGAGATGTATTCCTTTATTGGCTTGCTTCTCTGGGTCAATCTATTCCAGCTATCCAAAAGTCTAGGGTAGAAAGAAGGAGGGAGATATTTTCGTTTCAACTCTTGCTTCATCATTCCCCAGTCAGTCACAGGGTATTCTCCTCGTGTTTCACTTATGTGTTCAACGTTAGTCCAATATTGATTAGCTCTACCAGTCAACTTCATTTCTGCGAATCGCACCTTTCTTTCCTCCGAAATATTGTATCACTTGAAATAACTATCCATTCCTTTGAGTCAATCAAGGAAAACTTGGGGATCTAACGTACCATCGAAAGATGGGGCATCTATCCGAATATTCTTAAGCAGTTGGGTATCGTTATCTCTCCAAGGAGTGTCACGTCCTACCGGGTCTTGATTGGGTCGGTAGTGTTCTCTAGGAGGCCTGTAATCAGTTCGGTTATCTTCGCCATAAGGAGAGTGGGGTCTAGAGGGGGTGTAGATTGCAGGGTTTCCTATTCTCTCAATGTTGTCAAGCCTCTCATCCGTTTGGCGTCTAAATTCAGTTAAATCCGTTTGGGTGTTCCTAATCTGTTGCGTAACCGTTTCAAGTTGGCCCACAATTAGGTCTAAGGTTGCTTGGATGTGTTTTGGATCCATGGTTGGGTGCTAGGGGACACTAATGAAGGTTCCTAGGTTAAGGGCAGCAACTAAACACAACGAATTGCTTACTAAAAGTGACTAACAGCGGCAGGAAATTTCTGGACAGCACACTAAACAATGGATTAAGTCGCCTAGATGTTAAGGGGATACCAGTAGGGTGAGGACAGCACCTAGACACCACTTTAAGTTCACTAAAAGGTATCTAAATGTTGCTGGAACAGTGAGGACAGCAGATTATATTAAGGGTGTAGTTGTCCTATGCACTTAGAATCGATGGGGGTTAAGGGCAGCACTAAGACACTAGCTAGAATGACTTAAACTCCACTAAATGCATGCAGGAAATCCAGGGACAGCAGTGAAAACAGTGAATAAAATTAATTATGCGATGATATACATGCAAAATTTAAGGTTTAACGCAAGGCTAGACCCTAAGATGTTTTTCTAGTACATGACATGCATGCCTATCATGCTCTGATACCAAATATGATGTAAGACAAACAGGCGAAGAGTTGCTTTGGAATTGTAACAAATAAGATTGAATTATTACATTGCTAATTAATAACTCATGCTTCAATCAAGTTAAATTCTTAGAACTTTCCGTTGGAAGGTTAAGTAAAGGTATGCCGTTACAAGAGGTTAGCTAGACAATTGCGATAACAAGTAACAACAAAATTTAAATAGTAGTTCTAATTGCAAGTAAACAAGAATCCAAAGCGTAACATCCAGGCATGGTCACTTAGAATTCCTACTCACTCAATCACTCTAAGACTTAGCGGTTGAAGATGACGCATACGATGAGAGAAATTGCCACTAGGAAGATAGTACCGAAGGTCTTTGTTGATGGAGAGGTAGCCACGGACGGAGAAGGGGTAGATCTCCCAACGAGAAGCCAAGGCATCTTAGGCTTTTGAAGATTGATTGTCTCTGCTAAGCAATAGAGGATGCGCTTGACGTATCTCTCCACAGTCTTGTTGTATTCCCAATCAGGATCGTAGAAAGGAGAGAGAAGAATGTCGATCTCCCCACGATCGTTGTAGGCGAAACCGTGATCAACCTTGGGATCGGCCATTCATCATAAGCATGAGAAGGAAGGGACGCAAGGAGGAAGAAAGAGAGAGATGGCGGTGGGGAGGGAAACTGGCGGCTTGAGAAGGAGGGAGAGGGGTCGGCGACTTCAATGGGGAAGAGGGACTAGGGTTTGGAATCAGATTTCAGTAAATCTGAAATAAATTTCAAATTTAATTAGATTTGGAGAGAATCAAATTGAAAATTGAATTCAGATTCAATTTGGGTTGAGGCCTAAATAGGAAAAACAATGGGAGAGCCCATTAATGGGGGGCGACGGGTTCAAGAGAGAGAGAGAGGGAGTGTGGGAGCAATTAAGAGCTTCCAAATCAGCACATAGGAATTAGGAAAGTTTATTATGAAATCCACTTCAATTTGAATTTCAAATCGATTTGGATTTAAGTACTTTCTTAATTAGGATTTGCAAATAAGGAAAGTTTTTGAAATTTGAATTTGAAATTCAAATTGTGGTAATTACTTTCCTTTCTATTGAAACGAAATTAAGAGGGGAGTTATGATGATTGAAATCATCATCATGAGGGAATTCCTTGGGTGGGCCGGCGGTGGGTTTGGGGTCGGGTGGGGACGGGCGGTGGAGCCAGTGGGGGAAAAGGGGTGGGTTAGTAGGTGGGCTTGGGGAGTTGGGATTATGTGGTGAGCTTGGTGGTGGGCTTGGACGGTGGTGGGGGTTATGGAAGGCTGGCGGGTGGGAATGAGGGAAGAGGTGGAGAAGACGAAGATAAATGAGAAAACCACGAGTCGATGACTCTTCCAACGACTGGTGGGCCTTGCGCTTGCTCACTTTGAGCTCTCTCCCTTCTCTCTAGCTCACATGCAAGAAGAAGAATAAGCAAACAAAATTTCATTAAACATTCATCCCCCTTTTACAACGCAATGGGTCACTATATATAGGCCTCTCCACATGAAAAGAAAAGTACAAACTTGCCCTTTGGGCTCCAATGATAAGATACTCCCCATAAGGGTAAAAGTGAAAAAATAACAAAAACTAAATAAAACATCATGCATACAGCTAGATAAAACATAAAGAGTCAAAAGTAAAGACGCTAAATCGTAGCCGTCGATCTACGATTCCGTCGCCGGTTCACATGCCTGAATCTCTGAGCGATGTCCTCATCAAATTGATCTCTAAATTGTCAGGCTTCAAACTAATGGCATTATCGTTGTACTGATTCTTTTGAAGTTTATGTTGATTTCCATATCTATTCCATATGTTTTTCGACTTAAAATGATGAAATTGTTGGAGGACAAATGAGACATTGCACAAATCCAATTCAAAATGCATCATATAAATCCCAAATTTATCAAATCATCACTCATTTTACAAAAATAGTCTGTGATGAGGCATCCAAAGCATCAAAATTATCAAAAAAGCACCTCCTGCGATCAATTCAATCAACCTTAACCTAAACGCTGAACAACAAACATGTCTTCATGCAAATTAAGATCGAAATGCCTCGACGGCAATGAAAATTACTCAAATGTCATCCTTTCATAATACAAACTAACTCGATACAGTTGGAACAACAAAATTGCCAAGAAAGTGTGCTTCTATTGCTTGGTTTATCGCAAGGGGAAAATTTGAGAAATTTGTCCCCGTAGGAGATGAACATAAAATTTTGATGCGCACAAGCAATAAAAAAATATTGAACGAGGTTGAATTTACAATTTAATTAAATAGTTTATATATATATATATATATATATATATATATATATATATATATATATATATATAATATTAATCAAGTCTCCTTCATATCTCTATGTCATCCTGTACCTTATAAATTTCGCAAATATTGCATCTCCTCATACTTGCATTGTGGGATATGCCATTCAGATAGACATTGACCTTCCCTCTTAATCTCATCTTCCCCCTTAAAGCACTATAGCCCTTTGCCTTTTGGTAACTCTCTATTTTACCCTTTTCATTTTCTCTACCCTCTCAGCCCTGTCCCAAATTCCCGAGACCTTCTATGTAAAAGAGCGAGGAAGTCACACGTGGCTTTGCTAGAGAAGGCATGATAGGTCCATCGGTTTGTAACATAGAAGCAAGGAAGACATGCTGGTGCTTTCTGGGAGAAAGCATCGACACCAATAGTATATGAAGAAGAATAGTTTGGAGCTCACTTATAGAAGGCGTCAATGAGTCTAATTGCATGTTAAGAAGTGTCAAAGTCGCGCAGTAGCTCAACTAGAGGAAGGCTTTGACTACACATGCTACGGTGAGAAAAGAAGTATGACATGAACTTGCTGATGAAGGCCCGATAGGATCAACAACATGTGAAAAAGTTGGAGAGGTTGTGGAAGAACAGACTTAAGATTCAAGTCATAGTTTTTGTTTCCAGCCAAGCATAGATCAGAGACAAAAATCCAACTCTTAACATATGGCTATGGAAACTACGAGATGCCATTGATGAGGCAGATGATGTGCTTGATGAGTTTGAGTAAATTCATGACCAAAAATAAGTTGCAAACAATAATGTGTTCCACCATGAAATACATGAAGAGGGGATCCATGTGTGCTCTTCAAATTGATCTGAATCTGAAGATGTTTGAGTAGGTTGTGGAGATATTTGATAAAGTTTCAGCTGATGTTAGTAATTTCCTTCATCATTTAGAAAGCACAAAGTAGTAGTTCGAGTTGTACATAACACTGGAAATATGATCCTTGCCTAAAAATTATTAGTTTGGTTGAGGCAAGCTTGTTATGCAATGGTTGAGGAAGCCATCAAAAGAAAATCAAACTCATATTGTTGGCACTACTTCATATAACAACATTTTGCTGCTATCCATGGTTGGCCTTGGCGGTAAAAGGAAGACAACTCTCTTATAACATGTTTATAAAGATGAAATTACAACGGAGTTTGATCTTAAAATGTGGGATTGCCTTTCCAACAACTTTGATGTGAAAAAAGTCTTTGCGGATATGTAGGAGTCACTCTACTTTTCTCTCTCTCTAAAAAATTGAAGAGGAAAAAAAAAAGAAAAAGGTCAAAAAAGAAAAGTTGAGAGAAAGAAAAATAAGCTTTTTTTCATTCTCATAGTCTTGCATCCTCGTTGATTGTGTCATGCAGGCATAAAAATATGCAAGCTATATAAAAAACCCAAAATCTAGATTGCAGTGTGTTTGGCTTGTGGAACCTTTGCGCATTTTTCTTAGCTTGGTGGGGGATATTCATAGGTGATGCTTGCGACGTAGTGGATAAACCTTGTGCGTACTTCTCTTAGCTGGAAAAAAATCAAATTTAATTGCTTATGCTTATTGTTCCAATGTGGCGGAAAAATATTGCACATTTCAAACACGTACTTGAGAAGTCATACATATTTTTCTTGGCATGGTGGAATAGAATTCCCTTAGCCACAATAATTCATGATATTTATCATGCATGTTTTTTTAAGCTTGGTGGGAAGGTCAAGCACTCATAATGCCTCTTATGCAAGAGATACATGGGGAGTTTGTCGAAATTTTTCAGTGACCATACATGAAAAGAGATACTGAATAGACTTTTGGACACATTATAAAAAATAAAAATAAAATGAAAAGTAAGAATAAAAACTAAACACAAAATTACATATAGAACTTGGCTGCAAGGAGTTCAGTAGCTCACCAACGACTATGAATAGGATCTCTCACTGAATTTTAGAGCACTAGAAAAAAAAAAAAAACGTGAACTATGATTGAACATAAAAATGATTAGGTGAAAGCCATTTTTCAAAGGCGAACGAGTGCCATTGTGGGGTTTTGATTAAATACTTGTTGGAACTAAATGCAAACAAAGATTCTAATTTGTCTTTTATGACATTGGATATTCAACACACGTAAGACATTCTTTAATTTTTCAAAATAAAACTTTATGCACATTTCAACAATGAACATTCATGCGACTAATCAAAATCCGAATATTTTAAATCATGCATGCATCGCAACAAAAAACTCTCATATTTAAATGTCATCTCATAAAAGGTTCAATAGTTTGGAGAAGCATGCAAATGCATCAAGAATTGTGCAATCATCTTGAGAAGCTTATAATTTGATGTAAGACTACAATGCTTAAAGTAACTTAATAAGAACTTGCACGACTTATTAAAATAATAATAATTAGAACTATTAACAAATAAAACGAAATAAAACATAAGAGCGGTCAATTCTGTTTAGGCTAAGTTGCACAATAAGAGCTGTGAATTATCAAAATAACAAAGGAAATCAACAACATGCAAATATAATAGCTTTCAACGAAAATCCCTAATCTAACTAAAATTAGAAACAAATGAAGTGCACTCAATCCCTACGTTTACTAAGCTCGACAGAGTTTGGCGAACACGATCTTCATGAATTAAATCAAATCACTAGAAAGAGGGTTAGACTAAGGAAGTACAAGAGGAGGAAGATTAGAAGACCTTCGTTAAGGTTCGGATGTAATCCTCCACTGTACGGTACCAAGTTGCTCGTCAATAGCCTCGACCAAGGTGTCCAAGATGTGCTCTATGTACTCTTCTACGGTGTGGTTGATGCGCGGGTTGATGTCGAAAAAGGTCGAGTGCATGTTGTAAAGAAATCCTTGCTCGTCGTAGGCGAGGCCATAATCAAGATCTGGATCGGCCATTCATGAATGCTAGATGACAGTCATCTCCGAAGATCACTAGCAACCTATGAAACTCCGTTAGAGAGCAAGCAGTTTCTATTGAACTTGAGGTGGAGATGAAGATGGTGTGGCCGGCCAAGGAAGGAAGGGTTTGTGAGAGGAGAAGTAGGTTAAGAGGGAAAGAACTAATTAAAAATTTGAAATAAATTTCAGATTTCTAATTGGGAGGGAAATTCGAAATCAAGTTTGAATTTAATTCCTAGATGGGAAAGAGGGGATTGGAGAGAGAGAGAAGGGGGGGGGGGTAGAGAGAGGGGTTGGCGGCTTTAATGGGATGGGGGAATTGTGGGAAAGAGATTTGGGTTTCTAATTTTAGATTTAGGGATTAGGAAAGATTTAATTAGATCCAATTTAATTTGAAATTCAAAATATGATCTAATTTGGAAACTTTCCTTAAATAGGTTCAAGGAGTTTAGGAAAGATTTGAAATTCAAATTAGGTGAATTTGAATTCAAAATCTATCCTAAATATTTCAATCTAGAATAGGAAATAGAAATTGAGAGGGGAGGTGCGGCTAGGGCCGGCGGCTAGCTAGGGCTTGGGTAAGGTGTCCGGCGGCTAGACCTTAGGCTAGGTGGGGTTTTGTGGTGGGACGATGTGAAGATAGGGAAGATGGTGAGGGTGGGATTATATGGTGGCCGACAGTTTAAGGGAATGGGTGGAGCTTGGGCCGTGAGAGGAGGGGAAGATGGGGCTGGCGGTGGTGGAGGGGAAAAGAAAAATAGATAGAAAATAAAGCCACAAACCCGACTTGTCAAGGTTGGTGGGTGATGCACGGTTCTCCCTCTCCTAGGGATCCTTCTCTTAAACACTCGCAAGATCTCACAAAGAAGTTGAGCAAGGGAAAATTTCTTCATTCATTCATTACCAACGAAAGAGAATAATTGGCTCAAGAAAAATAAAAGACGACAACGCCCACTGGGCTTACATACTACGTCCCTTAAGTAAGGGGTAAAAACGGAAAACTAATAAAGTAAATACAATATGACATCATAAATAAAAAAATACATAATACAACTCAAAAATACAACGAATCAATCGTGGCTGTAGATCGACGGCCACGTCTCTGATAGACTTTCCACGATCTGATGTCCCCATCAAAATTACTGTGAGAAGCTTGTTACTGTTCTAAAAGCATGCAATTGCAGAATGTTGACACATCGAAAAGCATGCAGGTACATTATGTAAATACATTGAAAAATGTGTAAGTGCATTGAAAGGTGTACAAATACAATATACAAATGCATAGAAAAACAATTACATCATGCAAATACATAAAAAAAGTGCAAGTGCATTGGTAGGAGTGTAAGTATATTGTATAAATTCACTTAAAACGTGCAAGCTCAAATTGCAAGCACCTCGACATGCGCACAAATATATCATTAAAGTATAAGCACACTTTACAAATGTATTGAAAAGTATGCGTGACATATTGAATCATTAAAAATAATCATTTGCATGCACTCTAAGAATTTTTCTAATATCCAAATATAGAGATCAGAATGTTGCAGAGGCTAAAAAAGAAATGAATTTAAATTCTCTTGCTTTGAAAAATGTGTAATTACTTTGTAAAGCCTACAATCATTTTAAAATTCTTTGACCCTTCAAACTCAAGTTTGGTCACATGAGCTTTGACAAATGTGTTAAATGTTCTGGCATAAAATCTGAGAATTATACATGGACTGAGAAAAAGTTGAAATAATTTACTGTTGTATTGAAAAGTGTACAGAGAGCTGTAAGCTTGCATTGATTTTTAAAGTTTGCAAAATGATTTTTTAATTTCAACCTCATTCGAGTATGCTCTAACAAGAGTGCTAAATCTTTGAACTTAATGTCTGAAAAATGCTGCATGGAATGCAAGCAATAACAAACTTATACTCCTAGAAGTATGCAAATATTTTGGAAAAATTGCAATCATTTAAAAAATTCGTCTCTTTTGAAAAGGCTGATTCAAGCTTATCAGGCTCTCGAGCAGGTCATCCGGCATAAGGGCACGGTTCTCTTGAAGTATGATCCTTCGTATCCATAAGACCGAACTTGGAAAGACTCTCACCACTCGATAAATTACTGCAACACTAACTGAGATAGAGTTTTCTAATCGATGTGCAATCGAATATCTGATCCTGATACTCACTACGATTTTTCCATATAAATGCAACTGCAAGTGTTAACTATAGGCATAATCTACTGCAAGCAAGCTAGTAGCATTGACAAGGTTGAAAGTAACGAAGTGAGAGTTTCAAAACCCATATGATAACCATATTAAATGAAATTTTCAATTGGAGGCGACAATATTTACAAAATTCTCTCAAATCTCAAAACATATCATTGTGTGGACCAAATTTCTTAAAAATATAAAAAAATTACAAAATATAAAAATGTTTGAGAAAAATTAATTGCCATAAACTTAAATTACTGTCACGACCAAAGCACTCAGGAACTAACGATTAGTTTTAATCGAAAATTTTCTCTTATCATTAGGAGAGAGAATTAACTATATAAAGCCTTGCGCCTATGAGAACCTAGAACAATTTTTTGAAGTTTTTGAAAAATGAGGGTAAAATCTCTGAGTAATATCTTATTTATAATCTAATCTCTCTTTTGGAAATTTAACTCGGATCCCTAAACTCTCTTTAGGTGAATTGGGTGCGAATTTTTTGGAGCCCATAGCATACACACCTGGTTTTCTAGGCCTACAAGTCATTGTAGCCAGCAAGTTGATGACTTGGAGTTTTCCCTTACCTTTTTTCTTCTTCAATTCAAAAAGAGACTTATTTATATGGAGAACTGCCACAAAATGTCTTCTATGTATCTACATTGAAATGATTTTTACGCTTCAGTAGAAAGCATTATTTTTAATTGAATCCCTCATTATCATCAATAGTAGTTATGGATTTATATCTTCGGAGTAAATTGAAAATGATTAACAAATAATTGTCTTAGAATATGTTAATGTAGCTTTTCAAGTGATAGATTGTTAATCTATCTAGATTAGATTGCTAAGAAAGGTAAAATTGGTATTCTTTCTGTTAAATCTCAGCATTTCATTTTCATGTTGATCCCACGGTGGCAAGTAGAGGTCAGTGGGAAGCCCGTCTTAATCACGTTGAACTCCTTCCATAGATTTGTAGCTGATTTAGGAAGAATTTATATTTCATCATTCTGTAGTTATTTGTTTCCTTATTAAAGCATCTATATAGATCTATAAATAAGGATCATAATGTATTATAAAATTTATGTTTTCCTCTCAAACTTCTTGATTTAAACATAGTATTAGAGAGACGAACGAAGTAAAGAGGAAGCTATCGGAAGCCGAGCAAGCGGGAAGAAGTCTTACCAGAGCGATGGAGCCTAGCAGAAGAAGTCTCGATCCGGCCTCCAAACCCGAGAAGGGACGCCCGACTGTCGATCGAGCTAAGGAAGAAGCTGCACGAAGAGACGTTTTCTCGGGTACGATGGGAGAAGATCTGTATGGGAGAAGATGCTACCTATCTGATTCGCTCGGATACGCAGAGACAGACAGAAGCCCTTTCTCGATTATCTGGGACGTATCGACCGCAAGTGAGGTAGCCGAAGGAGGAAGCCGCCTACCGACCACAAGTGAGGAAGCCAGGACAGAGACTCGGCTTGCAAGGGCGAATTTTTCCTCGCTCCATGCGTACCTTAGCTACCCGATCCGAGTCTTTTTTTAAAGACTCGGCTCGATCCGATTAATTAAACCTGGAAGTAAAAAAAAAAGGGCTTTATTGACGGAGGGATTTTTTTAGAAAGTGATGTAGACAAAGGGGGGGTCAACACTAGTCCAAAATAAATCAAATTTTGGCTTCCCTTGAGTCTAGTAGTTCATCATATTTGAGCTGAACTTTTAGTTCATTTATTGAACTAAGGGTTAGCTCATTATGAACTACTATTTTAGTTCATTTATTATCCTATATTAAATGTACTTTGTATGCTTTTTATGTTTTTTATTATGTAGGTCTCTTGGAATTTCAAACCGGCTTTTGAAATTCCAAGAAATGTCTTTTCCCATGAGGTGACTCCTTGGTTTCCTCATGGCTTTTAATATTTTGTGTTTGCCTCTTGGGATCTCACGGCTGGGCTCCTTCTCCCGTGGCCGTGGCTCTTTGGTCCGTGCGGTTCCTTCGTCTCCCGTGGCTGTCTCTTTGGTTCCTGGTTTGGGTGTTAAACCGAGAGCTTGGGGGGGGGGGGGGGGGGGAGATTCCCATGCTTTTAATGCTTAGTTAGAATTTATGTATGTGTCCTTTTGTATTCCCCTTTCATACCTATAAATATGAGGGGTTATGTAATGTTTTGAGTTAGTGAAGTTATGAAATTTGATTTTTGGAAAAAAATCTGTTAACCTGCGGGTTGCTTGGAAATCCTGCGGGCTCTTTCCAACCTTCTTTCTCATCCCCTCCGAAAATCCTGCGGGCTCTTTCCAACCTTTCTTCTCGGGCATCTAACCTCTTTCGTCTTTCCGCAAGTGCCATTCCACCTGTATCCTTCTTCTCTAAGTGAAGCAACTTTAGGGTGTCTTTGAGATCGAGTCGAGTTTGTGTTTTTAATTTCTTTTTGTTTCTTTAATTTGAAATGTAAGAGTTTGTTCGTCTCTTTTCTCGTCTCTTTCTCAATTTCGTTCGTAGAAGTCCGTCGTGTCTATTGTGATCAAGAGATATAGGCTCCTTATATCTTTTGATTGCATCAGAAAGCCTTCATTGCTACACAAGATCATACAGATAGTCTTCATAATTATCACCATAATATTAGAAATTAATTCTTCCTAGAGCATTAACCAATTTGAGGATCCTATAGTGCGCCAAGGGCGAGATGACCTCCAAAACATGCAACATTCCTATCAGCTAAATGGGAAGAACTTCTAAAATGGTCTCAATTTGTGAAGATCTACTTAAAAGGGAAAGAGAAATTATATCATCTCCTCAGAGGACCAAAAGAAGGAGATCCTAATTTTTGGGTATGTGATGAAGCAGACTCCATGATTATGTTATGGTTGTGGAATTCAATGACTCTAGAAATTAGCGATACATATATGTTCCTTTCCACTACAAAGGACATATAGGAGGCCGCCAAACAAACTTTTTCAAGAGTTCGGGATGCTGCTCAAATCTTTGAAATTAAGATCAAAGTAAGAAGTAGAACCATGATAGAGTATGCCACTCTTCTACAAAACCTATGGTAAGAACTTGATCACTACAGATGTCTAGAATATGTTGCTATCCTAAATTTTTTTTTTGAAAAAGAAAGAGTTCATGATTTTTTTGCAGAACTAAATACATAATTTGATCAAGTACGAGTCCATATCCTTGGCAAAGAGGAGACACTATCATTAAATAAAACCATTTCTCTCATTCGCTTTGAAGAAAGCCAACGAGAAGTCACGCTGGAGACAAAGATGGTTGAAAGTTCAACAACGATGATGAACAAAGAAGTACTATGGAAGGAAAAAGTTAAATGCTTCTCAAAATTTAAAGACAGAGACTCGCTTTGGTGCAATTATTTCAAGAATTAAAGACACAGAGGAGACGTGCTGGAAAATACATAAAAACCCCCAGTAAGGAGTGGAATCAAAGAAGTGAAAAAAGGAGCACATCATATGCAACCACTACAATGAGTCAGCCTAACCAGAAACACCAAGCAGCTTCAAAAACCTCAATAAAGAAGATATTGAGAAACTAAAACAAATCCAGGTATCCCTTGACAAATCACAAGCATCTTCCTCTCTTGCACTTTCAGGTAAGTTTCTTATATTCATTGGATCAAGTGCCTCTAGAAATCATCTGAAAGGATTTTGGATCGTTGACTCAAGAGCCACAAATCACATGACAAACTCATCTACCCACTTCACCAATTATAATCGTTGCCCAAGTGACAAGAAAATCATCATGGCTAATGGTTCTCTTGCCATAGTAGAAGGCCAAGGAGACATACCCTTATCCCCTTCTCTCACTCTAAAATGTTCTCCATGTACCTCAATTATTCACAAATCTCATATCTATACAGAAACTTATCGATGATCATAATTGTCAGGCATTATTTAACCCTACCTATTGCTTATTTTAGGACCAGGAATCGGGTAAGAAGATTGTACTTGCTAAAGAGAAAGTTGGACTATACTACCTGGAAGAGCTGAACAAATCTAAGAATAGCTATTATATGTTATCCCTAGTTGATAAAAAATCTATTATATGGCTTCATCATTACAGATTAGGACATCCATCCTTGAATGTCTTAAAACATGTGTACCCAAATCTTTTTCATAAAATAGAAAATGAACATTTTTATTGTGAAACATGCAAACTAGCCAAACATAAAAGAACTTCTTTTCCAAACAAAAATGAAAAATGCAATACTCATTTCTATCTTATTTATAGTGACATATGAGGACCTGCAAAAATCCCCAATATTTCTGGAGCTCGCTAGTTATTATCTTTCATTGATGATTGTACTCGAGTATCTTGGATCTATCTCCTCAAAAATATATCAGATGTTAGAACCATTCTTCACATTTTTCACACCATGATTTAGAATCAATTTTGGATAAAAATAAAAAATTTTGTTATGATAATGCCAAGGACTACTTCAACCATACCTTACACTCCTATTTTCAAAGTGAAGGTATCATCCACGAGTCTTACTATGTTCACAACCCACAACAAAATGGGGTTGCGGAAAGGAGGAACAGTCGGGTTTTAGCCTCTACTCGTGCCTTCTTACTCCACCACAATATACCCAAATACTATTGGGGGGAAGCTCTCCTAACTGCCACTTATCTCATAAACCGACAACCTTAAAAAATCTTGGGATTGAAAATTCCAATGGATATTATGTCCTCCTTTTACCCCGAGTCTTGAACCCATAATAACCTTACATCCAGAATCTTTGGGTGTTTTGCCTATGTTCACATCCAGAGCCAAAACAGAGGAAAATTAGATCCAAGACACTCAAATGTATCTTTATTGGATATTCAACCACCCAAAAAGGTTATAAGTGTTATCACACACCTACAAAGAAAACCCTTATATCTATTGATGTCACTTTTGATTAACAAAATTTCTATTTTTTTCAAACCTCATCTTTAGGGGGAGATTGGAACAGAAGAAGATGGGGAAACTACGCTTGCCCCTCTTGACCTTCCTCCACCACCTAAAATCAATCCTCCTAAAACCCAGAATAGGGAAACTGAAGATAAAGCTGTCATTAGATTTGGGAAGGTATATTCCAGGCGTACAGGTTCGAACTGTGATTTGAAGCAGATTCAAGAATTTGAGCCATCTCCTAAAATGAAGGTAAGCTCACCACTTCCCTTATATCCTATAGACAATTCTATATCCTTTAATAACTTTTCATCATCCCACAAAAACTTCCTGACTATACTAGAAGATATTCATACTCCTAATGATATTTCTGAGGCCTTATCTAATGAAAATTAAAAAAATGCCATGAAAAATAAAATGCAGCCGCTAGAGAAAAACAATACATGGGAGATTGTCAACCTACCGATAGAAAATACCAGTCGGTTGCAAGTGGGTTTTCTCTATAAAGTACAAAGCTGACTGTACGCTGGAAAGATACAAGGCGAGACTAGTGGCAAAATGGTATACTTATACATATGGCATTGAATACTAGGAAACCTTTGCATCCATAGCCAAGATGAATACTATCAGAATCCTACTCTCCCTAACAGCTAAATACAATTGGTTTCTGGAGCAATTAGATATAAAAAATGCATTCCTACATGGGGATTTTGAAGAAGAAATATTTTATGAAAATACCACCAAGATGTAAGGAATCTAGAGGTAACAGGGCGTGCATGTCAAAAAGGTCTCTATATGGGCTCAAATAATTACCAAGGGCCTGGTTTGGAAGATTCTCGAAATTCATGCTTCTTAATGAGTATCAGTAGAGTCAAGGGGACCATACACTATTCTTTAAACACTCTGACACAGGGGAAGTGATGTAGGCAAGGGGGGGTCAAAACAAGATGAAAATTTGTTTTGACCCTTGGGCTTATGGTGTTCTCGGATGGACCTTGGTTGCTTGATATTGAGCTCGAAATGCTGGAATTCTACTTAGTGTTAGCTCATTAATGTTGAGTTGAAGTTTTAGTTCATTTAATGGGGGAATTTATTGAACTACCTAGCTCATTAATCTACTAAGGTATGCTCATAAATTGGATTCATTATTAGTGGTCTTGTCCCTTCTTCTCCCCTTTTCTTCTTAAAAATTTGAGCTTGTCCCTTGGGTTCCTATGTGTGGGCTCCGAAAATTCGGCCCCGGCCTCTCCGCCGCGCTGTTTTCTCTTTTTTTTTTTTCGGTGAGGGAGTTTTAACGGAATAAGTTCCGGGATAAATTTTGGAAGGCAGATGGGTTTGTAGATAAGACACTACCCAGAGATTTCGCCCTCATTTTGCGAGGACTTTATGATCCGAGTTCTGGTATCCTATAGGCGCAAGCCCCTATAGTTAATTACCCCTCCCGATCACGAGAGAGAACTTTCGATTAAGGCTAGTCGTCGATCGGATACGTAGAAAATACGTGTTATCTGGCATATAGTAGCAGCAATGGGTTTGGAAATTTGGAGAATTTGGAAGATTGAAAGATTTGGAGATTTGGAAATTTTATATTTAAAAATAGAAATTTCACCATCGTGCACTTAAAGCAGATGGCGGGGGAATGGATGATAGATCCGATCAAGATCCCATGGTTCCATCGTCCCTGGCCATCGTGGTCCCTGGTCTACTTAGTCAGAGGAGGTAGTCGACCCAACCTGACAGAAGGATCCTTGTCGGCAGCCATGGGTTGCTTCGTCCAAGGGGACCTTGTAGACCGGGGTTGAATGTTTGTCTAAGGGGACAAATTTGAATCCACCTTAGCTAACAGAGGGCTTTGTGCCCTATCGATCATATCCTATTGATTCATATCTCAAGGATTTAACGCCATTAAGGAGCGTATTGGCTCTGGCCATAACCGCTATCTGTGGTGCCATTTGGCGGCAAAACCACTTGGTTCAGAGGGCCCCGGGTCATAACCGTTTACCTGCAGTGCCATTTGGCAGCGAAACTGCCGGTTAGAGGACACGTACCACGTCCTTACTGGCAGGAGATTGTTTGAGAATGGATCCTAGTAATATTTTCGACTAGGCATTTGGCTCTTTGTGAGCTAGAGTTTATTTGAATTTGTCCACCCCGACAGACTGTTGAGGAGGGTGGATGGACTTTGCTTTAAGTGTGTTGATGGATTTATTTCATTTTAAATATTTTTGAGATTTTGGGATTTTGAGATTTTTGGAATTTTCTGAGATTTTGGGTGGAGCTTTGGATTTTTGGATTTTTATGGGTATTTTGGGTATAGCTTTGGAGTATTTGAAATGGACTTTTAGGAAACAATTGAAAGTATTTGGGAACCCCTCCGGTTGAGATCTGCATTCAACACGGCCATCATCGGGGTGTTTGGGGTCATTTCTCTTTTGTTGATTGAATCTTGTCAACTCTATTGAATTATCAATAGAGGATCGGATTTCGTATATTTTATGCCCTTATTAGTGAATTCTTTTGATTGTAGGCCTTGAAGGCCTGATATGAATGCATTGAAACAAATACACCGGTCTCCACAACCATGTATTTGTTTGAAGGGTTCGAACCCTGTCAACTTCTATTGATTCGTATAGAAGGATCGGGTTCGAATAAGAATTCACTTATTGACCCGCGCAGCATCCCTAGACGTCACGTGTGTACCAATAACACATTCGCCGGGGCCCATACGGGTGTTTGGGGGGCATTTTATAATTGAACCCTGTCAACTCCTTTCATCTACTTAGAAGGATCGGGTTCAAGTTTAATAACCCGTGCAACATCCCTAGACGTCACATGTGTTTCTACAACATGCTCGCCGGGGCCCATGCGGGTATTTGATTACATTTACCCCTTTTAGTGTGCCTATGTGTATACAAACTATTGTGCACATGTGGGGGTATTCTTGGAATAGACGCCTTCTGTCTGCTTGTATGAATATTGCAGATCCGGTGGCGTGGCGTAGCAGCTTCTGAATTGAGTTATTCGCTGCTTTGTACAGGTGGACTTTCGTGCACTACTCGTTGCTTTCTGTAGGTGGATCGTAGTGCACTAACTAATCTCCTGCCTTAGATCGTATGAGCTTGCACTTGTCGTATTCTTCGTGCATTTTGTTGTGGTATTTGATCTCATGTAGTATATTTGCCATTGCTACAAGTATGCAGGTAGATGTATTCCTTCACAGACTGGAATTAACTTCAGGATACTGCATTTACTGAAGCCTTTTCTTGCTTGTAGATGCTCAAATTATTTTTCTTGATGCTGAATGATGGTTGACTACAAAAGCGTTGCAATATCCATTGGCTCTTGCTACATAGTTTGTAGGTGCTAGCACTTATTGTAGTATCATCCATCTTTGCTTATAATGGACCAACATATTTGCTCGACATTGAACAGTGATTGATTGTAAATGTGTTGTGATATTCTTCGCTGCATATGTTTTGAGTTCATTCCACTGCTCACATAATTGAATGTACACCTTTATGTTATAGTGTTGCTAATGACATAAACATCTGACATTTATTGTATATCTTTCATTCAATATTTAGTCATTGCTTGCATGTATTCGTCATTCCATGTGTATGTTTTTAATGAGTCTTTCCTTCACGAATGTTCTATTGATTTATGTTCAGAACCACATGCCGGCAGTCGTATTCTCTTATTCTCATGATAATTCTTTAGTACTGATTGAGATCCCCATATAATTGATCACAAGCAGGTAAGTGCACTCATTTGAATACTGCTATCAGAGAGTGGGAACTACTACACTTATTGCATGTTGTAGGTAGAAAATCATTCATGTTGTATGTGGACACTCATGCATGTAAAAATCTTCTACCATTACTTATGGGTACTCCTACAATTGTTCTTTGATATTCATGATTGTAGTAGATTCGTCTTTCTTGCTCGCACATGAACCATAAGATATTTCTACATTCCCTTTTGTGGGCTATCATTATTTGTAGATAGGCCAATATACCCATAAGCTGGTTGATGTTAAGCGTAGGAAAGATGTTATATTCATTATCGGCTTCCTTGTACACAATGATACAAACTGTTGCATATGCTAGTAATTGCCCAAGTAGTTTAATTACTTGGTGTGTAGCGTAGTTTTATTCCACATGAGTCTCACACTTGTTTGTTGATATGCATTTGATTGATTAAAGCCATCACTTGATTTTAGCATTTTATCTTCAATCATGTATTTAATGACCTTGAAGTTCAATCCCTTGTAGTATGACCTTAGTTGATTGTACCAAGTGCACAAGTCCCATATTGTTCTTTGAGTTCAATCAAGTTCACTTGCGTGTCCAAATTCAAGTCTTATATTTTCCAAGTCTTCTTCGAGTTCTCTTGCCCATAGTCCAAGTTTGAGTTCTTGTAGTCATTTGCAAGCTTAAATGTGAGCTCCTTGTTTGAGATCAAGTTCAAATATATTGAGTTATTGTTCATGTCTTCTTTGTAGTCAATTTTGCATGTCAAAAAATTTGCACCAAGTTTTCTTGAGTTCAAGTGGTCCACCTCTTGTTTTGAATTTTGCTTAAGCCATTTGCTTATTCAACTTTGAATTTAGTTCAATTGATGTCCAAATGAGATTCAATATTGTTCAAAGTCCTTGGATTTTTCAATCTAAATTTCGGCAGCCTCCCGGCGTCTCCCCCATTTAGGGGAAAAAACCAAGAGGCAACCTTCCCCTCGACGCTACGTGAGCACTTCAGGTAGGTGTCAAAAATGATACCGCGGTCGCAAACGTATTTTTTTATCCCCGCCTGCTACGTGAGCATTTAAGGGTTTTTTATGTTTGTTGATTATAAGAAGAAAACAGGCGTTAGAAATTAGCAGGATTTCCCCCCCTCTACACCACGTGGGCGTTCGGGGTACTTACATAAAAATAAAATAAAAACACATTTTTTTATCCCCTTCGCCGCAAGCGCCGCACCGGTTTTCCGCCCTACAACGCTACTTGAGCGCCTCGGGAGTTTGCCGGCTCGTTGCAAGTATTGAAGAGGGATCCTTAAGTCGTCGCAAGCATCGCACCGGTTTCCCACCCTCAACGCTACGTGAGCGCCTCGGGGGTTTGCCGGTTCGTTGCAAGCGTCGAGAAAAGAACCATTTTATTATATATATATATATATATATATAACTTATATAATTATATATATAAGATAGAGAGAGGGATCGGCTACAGGATGAGGTAGAGAGGAGATCGGGCAGGGCAGAGCTTCCTACAGAGGAGTTCGGTGGAGAGCTTGCTCGTGGGATTTGCGAACGGGAGAGGGGGCTCGGGCTGGAGTCGGAGGAGGCAAGGTAGGTCGGTTTCTCTCTCTCTCTCTCTCTCTCTCTCTCTCTCTCTCTCTCTCTCTCTCTCTCTCGGTTTCTCTCTGTCGGAGGTCGGACGAACGCGACAAGGAAGAAGGGGTCGGAAGTGGGAGAGGAGATCGTGAGCAGGCCGAAGAGGAAGGGTTTGGGATGGGGGAGATCGGGAGTTGTGGTTTGAGATGGAGGAGATCGGGTAGGGAGCGGCTTCGTGTGTGTGGGGGAGATGAGTAAGAGCGATAGTGGAACCAGCAGCCGAAGCTTTCATCTCCTTCGGTATTTAACATCGCGAAAGGCGTCTAGTTGGCACGCGATTTGGGCAAAGTTTTCGGAGAAGCGACGCAACGGTGCCGAGCTACAGGAATTCAGCGGGATTTCTTGCTGGATTTCGGGAGATTCGATCTGTTTCTTGATGTATACGAGGTATGTAATTTCTTGGTTATTACATAGAGGTTAACACTATGCCGGCTAGCTGTTTTTCGTGCTTTTGTCCCGTGAGTTTCTGTGGCTGGCTTTTGGGTTTTCCTATTTGGTTCCGTGCTGGGCTGCTTGATTCTGTGAGTTCCTTGCTTGGTTCTGTGAGCCTCCTCTGATTTGCTGTGCCGTTTGGGGAACTTGTGTGGTGGCTGTTGGCACTTCATATTCCCTAATTTAATAGCTTTTAATTAATGTTTATGGCTATTTAGATTCCTCTTTTGTGCCTATATATAGATGGTTATGTGGTAGTTTTAGAGAGTTAATGGATATGTGAATGATTTTTGGAAAGAAACATGAAGGTTTGTTGTTTGGAAATGCTTGCGAGCTTTGTCCAACCTCTCTTCTTCCTTCTTCTAGGAAAGCTTGCGAGTTTCTCCTCTTTCGTCTTGGCTTCTAACCTCTTTCTTCTCGCCGCAAGTTTACACCCCACCTGTATCATTCTTCTCAAGGAAAGCAACTTTAGGTGTCTTTATTGCGTTGTTTGTAAGAGTCAAAAGTTTGTAAGTCATCTTTTAATATAAAAAGTGTCTTTTTGGGTATTTTTGAGTATTTTATGTCTTTTATATCTCCAAGGAAGACTTTATTTTTCTAGCAAAAAATTGGGGCCCTCTCCCAAATTTTTGCTTACATAAGGAAGTCACAATACAACTAGTCTATGTGGATGATATTATCTTGACTGGAAACAATGGAATAGAGAAAGAAAGTCTAAGGAAAAATCTTTCCAAAGAATTCAATATTAAAGAACATGGTAGACTAAAATACTTTCTTGTAATTGAAATAACACAATCCAGCAAAGGAATCTTCATTTCACAACATAAATATATTATAGATCTTCTAAAACAGACAGAAAAACTAGCATGTAAGCCATTACCAACACCAATAGAACCAAATCTCAAATTAGGGGAAGCGAAAGAAGATCTAGATGTAGATAAATGTGCTTACCAGAGACTTGTGGGGAAATTGATATACCTTTTCCACATTAGACCAGATATAACATTTGCTGTAAGTTTGGTTAGTCAATTTATACAAAATCCAAAACAGACACATATGCAAACAATAGACAGAATACTCCATTACCTTAAAGGAAACATAGGGAAAGAGTTTCTCTATGGAAGAGATCGTGGAATAACTTTAGAAGCATACACTGATGTTGATTATGCAGGATCACTGGTAGATAGAAAATCTACCTCTGCATACTGTACATTTCTTGGAGGAAACCTAGTTACATGGAGAAGCAAGAAACAGAATGTGGTGGCAAGTTCTAGTGCAGAAGTAGAATATAGAACTATAGCCTTGGGAATGTGTGAGTTTCTATGGATCAAGATGATTCTAGAAGATCTAAGGATCAAGTGGGACAATCCCATGAAGCTATATTTTGACAACAAATCAGCAATCAACATAGCCCACAATCTAATCCAGCATGACAGGACTAAGCACATAGAAGTGGATCGACATTTTTTCAAAGAAAAATTAGACAATGATCTTGCATGTATCAACCATGTACCATCGAAAGATCAACTCACAGATATCCTCACCAAAGGACTGGACAGCTCCACCTTTCTCAGAATGATTGTTAAGCTGAGAATGACATATCTATATTCCCCAGCTTTAGGTGGAGTGTTAAATCTCAGCCTCTCATTCTCATGTTGATCCCATGGCTGCAAGTAGAGATCCGTGGGAAGCCCGTCTTAATCACATTGAACACCTTCCATAGATGTGCAGCTGATTTAGAAAGAATTTATATTTTATTATTCTGTAGTTATTTGTTTCCTTATTAAAGCATCTTGCATTGATCTATAAATAAGGATCATAGTGTATAATAAAATTTAAGTTTTCCTCTCAAACTTCCTGATTTCAACACTTTCAATTGAGGTAAATGTATTGTGAGATGAGATTGCTCTTTTCATTAAAAAGAGCTTGATAGAAATTTTACGAAGGTCTAGAACTGAGTGAAGAGATATGACAGGTTATTAAAAAAAAAATATGGTTTTGAATTATGGCAAAAGATAAATAATGTTTTGGTTTATAATGATTATATGAAGGCTAAAAATCTTACAAAGAAGATATTAAATGAAGTAAAAGTTATACTTTTTAATTAATTATGTAATTAGTGAGGTTTAATGGAATTTCTATAAAATAGTGATGGCAATGATGCAATACGTGAGCCTTTTTTTGTTAACATACAACAACAACAACAAAAATATGAAGTCTTTATCCCACTACGCCATGTCAGTTACATGAATCATTTTTCTCTATTGTGTCTTATTAAGAGTTAAATTCTCATTTAAATCTAATAAAAGAAATCATTTCAATACTTTCTAACCAAAATTTCTTAGGTCTACCTCTATCTTTCTTAATATAAATCGGATCTAATACATTTACTCTCATAAATGAGTCATCGAATGGCCTACATTTTATGTGACCAAATCATCTAAGGTGACTCTCTCTAATCTTTTCTGCCATTGGAGTACTCCAACCTTTTCATGTATATAATCGTTTAACATTCTTTCTCTAAGTGGAAAGCCACTCATCTACTTGGGCATTCTCATCTCTGCAACACTTTTTTATAACATAGTTCATAATATTCAACAAGTCATGTTTATACTTTATAACAATTATCCTTATTTGTCATCTTGATATTTATAAGGGTTAAGATGGTCAATTTCCATTTAGACATGCTTACCATAATAAAAAAATGTCTACTATTATTATGTAGGCTTAAGCTATAAGTAATGTTGATTGATGATGTATAAAAAAGAGGTGTTCTTTTGGCGTTTCCTTTGAGTTTCAACTTCTCTTCTTGCTCCTAGTCATGAGGCTAGTCTTTCTCTTTTCTATGCCTATGACCCTACCCAGTGGCGGAGCCAGAAAATTTATTGAGGGTGGGGGAGCCTAAATTATTTTATTAAAATTTTCTCTCAAATTTTTTCATTCGGGCTTAAGATTGGCATAGACAGTTTTAAAAATTTCTCTCTTAATTTAAGAAGGTTGCGGCTTGCTGAATGTCGTGATAGGCGAAGTCACGAACAATAAAAAAATGTTGAACCGGTAAACCTTGTGACTAATTAAATTTTTTTTTTTTTACAAAAACTTTTCTCTTAATTTAATATTTCATGATTGATGTTTTAAAAACATGTCCCAATATGAATGATTTCTTACTTTCTGATTACAGAAATTCTTCACATTTGTATAAAGGCATTGGACCTTTAGCCTTTATTTTTTCACATTCTTCTTTTGAATTTTTCACCCTTCTTGGCTTTTTCTTGTGCAGCTCACGTACTTCATTGCTCAACCTTTTGTGGTTGTTCTTTTTTCTGTAGTTGTAATTATCTTCTTATAGAATGATATTCCCCTGCCTGTGTGTTGCATCCATATTTAGGAGTCGGAGAGAGGGAGGTTGGCATAAGCCTTATTTCCCATCCATAAATGTAACTAAGAATTCAAGTAAATCCTAAATTTTCCTCTACGTGAAAGCATGCTACACATCTTGGCCCCTCTCCCCGACCCTGCCACTCTTGAAGTATCCATTCAATTCTTTTTTTTTTTTTGAAGAGTCCCCAATTCTTCCTCTATATTATATTCTTTCCTACTATCTATCAAGTAATCAGAAGTTACCACGATATTCACTTATTTGCACTGCTCTGCATTAGTTGATATCATAGTCAAAGTTTATGACTCAAAGAGTTCTTCATGAAAAAAAATTAAGGCAAGCTTTGATTTTATGGGTAGCATAATATCTTGTCTTCTGCTCAACCTCTTTGGTCTCTGATATTGCCTATAATAGAATTCCTAAAAACTTTAGGACAACCATTCTTTTTATCATATTCAATCAAGACTGTTAAATCATACACAATTTTATTTTATTTTTTGTTGGTTTGTAAGACTAATTTTATTTGTATATATATTTTTTTTATTGTTGCTTTTAAAGCTTTCTTAGACCATTTTTCTTAGACCACCTTCTTCTACCTGGTTACAGGATAGTTGCAACAAAAATAAAAACAAAGAAGTATTAAGGAAACTCAATAAAAAAAATTGTAATTTGAAATTTTGAAAAAGGGTTATAAAACTATGAATGTTCAATTTTTTATTCAAGATTGAATTTGAAATTCAAATTGAATTTAAATTTTTCTTGCCATTTGCCCTATCTTTCCCTTTTTAGCAACCATACTTTTTATAACCTCTACAATTTTCTCCATATTGTCCTCCACAATGCACTTTATAATAACCTTAAAAAATTCCTCCACCAAAACCTGTAAACTACTTATCAAATTAAAATTTGAATTTTAGGACTTAATAGTGATAGTGTTGTGATTTGTTTAACAAATCAATTATCTTTTAGTCAAGGTCATAAATTGCTACTTCAGAAATGCTACTTTTAGTTGTTATTAAAAGAGAGTATCAAGGAAGAAAGCATTTTCGAAGTGCATAATGACTATAACTTGATTCAAACAAGTCGACTTAGCTCTGAAAGATGCATAATATATCTTTTGGGATTTGAGTACTTATTGGTGATAGTGTAGTGGTTTGGTTAATAAATCAAATAGGTTCTAATCAAAGACATAAATTGCTAACCCTTATCACATGTATGTGTGTACTATCCAGAAATGTTTGGTCATGCAGGAGTCTTGTGGAGTTGATGTTTCTTGTGCATGACTTTTCTTGAGAGTTTTCAACTTAGTCGTGTGCATGTGCTGTCAAGATAGCAAGCATTCTCACTGTCATTTTCTGGATATTTTTCTTTCATCCGGGGCCTTGGTTTTTTTAATTTACTTAAATTGCAAATATTGCCTCCTTGAAATATCTGCTTTCCATTAGGAAGTTTTTTAGTTTGGAAATATCTCTTGAATTCTTTCAACTTATTTTTTGTTTATCAACTTATTATTCATGGTTGCTTCATTCGCTACTTTTTCTGTTGATGTTTCTTTTTCCTGTCCTTTTTTATATAAATTCACGCTTTTATCAACTTGTTCTCGTTAGATTGTCTCTTTTGATCCATTTAGAAATTCTGATGATTCTCCTCTCGTAAAGAATCAGGCCTTCATTAGCTTTTCTGAAATTTTCTTTTCCTGCAGATGATACTTCCACGTTATATTAGTAAAGATTGGCTGGAAAATTCTTTTAATTGCTGGATGCAGAGATGTCGCAATGCATCAAGTGCTGAATCCATTGAAATTCTAACTGAGGTGCTTGATTTAATTTGATGATTTCTTTGTCGCTATTACTCATAAAACGTAGGGTAATGTCATGTATTTGTTTGTTTTTATTTTCTCAGTGATTTTAAGGGTTGATGTACAATACAAACTCAAGAGAGCCATTATTATGTCACCGATATCTTGTTCCATCTGCTTGTTTTTTATAAAAACTTATGTTGGCACTTGTAACCATATGGGGTTACTTTATGATGAAAGTTGAGGCCTGCTTATTGTATTTTGGCTCTTTGACCAAGAAAAGGTATAGTATATAGATCTCTTTATAAGTTTATATTATTTACTCAACACAAATTACTTAATTTGTAAAATGTCCTTAACTTCCCCATCAGGCAAAAAGGCAACTTTATTAGTACTTATTAATGATTATAGGTTATAATTACAATCTTATTATTTTGAAATATTAACACTAGTTGAGAAATTTTAGAACAAAACCAAGTCTCCCTTTAGCAGCTAGCTGGGACAGTTTGAAATAGCTTTCTGGTGAAACTATGGTGGCATCGGTCCTGAGGCAATCCTTCAATGAAACTCTTAAAAGGAAATCCAGTAGTCGAGATGGAGAGCTTGGTTCCGTTGGTGGTTGCTTCTGTCTAATTTATTGGAATATACCTCAAGTGAGGAAGTTAACAGCGATATTGCAAATTTTTAGGAGTAGTGTTATATAACAGATCATATTGCAGTTGTATTCTAAAGAATAGTTTCCTAAAAAGTAATAAATATCATCTATATATTATCAGGTAAAACCAGGGGTTTAAAAATTGATTCTGGTGATGTGTACTGGTGATCACTGTTATGATATTTGTGGTTCTATAGTGTGTCACTCTCTTTATTTTCTAGGGAGAAATCACTTCCGTTTGCTTGTGTTTTTATTTCATGCTTGGTATTTTTAGTTTACACACTCGCATGGAATGGTCCAAGCCATTCTTTTTGTGAAACCATGTCAATCAGATCTTACGCACAATTATGAGTATCATTTATATTCTATATGTATTTCTTTTTTGTTTGTTTGTGTTGCTGCTTTAAGAACTTTTCCATTTTTCACTTTAGATATTTTTCTATTTTATGTAAATTTCGTTATCTGAACCAGGAAATGGTGGAATCTGTTCTATGGAGTAAGGTGGATGAGCTTTGGAATGGACCTGTGCAGCCTGAATTAGGCCCTGAATGGAAAACATGGAAACAAGAAGCAATGAAATGGTTTTTTGTTTCACATGTACGAGCTAGTGCTCAGAATGTTGAACTTAATACCTCTGACATTTCTGTGGAGGAACCCCAAACTTGCCGGAAACGTGTAAAGCTTGAAATTCGCCGACCAGAAACATCTGCTTCTAAAATAGAAGTTCTTGATTGTAAAAGTCAATCCCACATAAAAAGCCTGGATAATAACTGTAGACAAGACATCTCTGAAGACCTTTCTGAGTTGCCTTTAAATTGTGAACCTCATAAAATGGTGGCACTTCCTAGAGTAGCTGCAGCAACAGGCTCTGGCAACATGCTTGTTCGAGGGAATGAGGCTGCATTTGAAGGCAAAAGTGTAGGGCATCAAAGTACGGTTGGCACATCTACAGATGGCGCATCGTGCAAGGAATTAATTATACATTCTCCTCATCACCTGGACTCTTCAAATAGGTATCGGCAATGCCTAGCTTTCATAGAAGCTAAGGGAAGACAATGTGGAAGGTGGGCAAATGATGGTGATGTCTACTGCTGTGTACACTTGACTTATCATTCTGTTAGAAAACACCCTAAGATTGATCAAATGCTTCCTAGTGAAACTCCAATGTGCCAGGGCACAACCACACATGGTAATAAATGTAAACATAGAGCTCGATACAACTCAACATTCTGCAAGAAACATTGGTTTCAGGGAAATCAGAGCTCAATGACAGCAGGTGCTCTCTTGTTATCATCTGATGACACGTCCGAAAGAAAACAACAAGAAGTTCAAGTTCCAGGAAATCTCTCTAGTTTAAATTCAACTAGTGGCCATGAATTTAGTTTGATGAGAGAACCTATAAGTTCCACAGAGGAAAACCTCATTCCAATCATAATAGAAGAAACGCTGGACGAAAGGAATTGCTTGATGAGGCAATCAGAACTTTGCAATGCACTGCCTACTGGCAAAGGAATTTGTTCAGAGATTCAAAACTGCATTGGACATTATAGCCACAGAAATGGTGGACAGTGCCAAGAATTTCCGAGGAAGCACACCTTGTACTGTGAGAAGCACCTTCCCAGATTTCTTAAGCGTGCAAGAAATGGTAAAAGTCGGCTAATATCTAAAGATATTTTTATCAATCTTCTGAAAAGTTGCTCCTCAAGAAAACAAAAATTATGTCTCCATCAAGCATGTGAACTTCTTTATGGATTCTTGAAAAGTGGCTTATCCTGTCAAAAATTTATTTCAAGGGGTGACAATGTGGCATGGATATTAGCTGAGGCCTCTAAAGATGTAAATGTTGGAGAGTACTTACTTAAGTTGGTTACTTGCGAAAGAGAGAAAATTATGGGGCTATGGGGTCTTAAATATGATTTAGATAAGCATGCGTTCTCCAAAGAAATTAACTCCTTGTCCACAATGAACCAGGATTCCCATATGACCCTGAAATGCAGGATGTGTTCTGCTGAGTTTTCTGATGATCATATGCTTGCTAGACATTGGACTGAAGTCCACAAAAAAGAAGCTCGACGCTTGTTCAAAGGATATGCTTGTGCAACTTGCATGAACTTATTTAACAACCGAAAAGTACTAGAGACACATGTGATTGAGAAACATGGAGTGCAATTTCTCGAGCATTCAATAGTAGTCAGGTGTGTACGTTGTAGCAGCCAATTTGTGAGTCCTGAGAAATTGTGGCAGCATGTTTTCTCATTCCATTTATCTGAATTAAGGTTACCAGATTTTAATTCAAGTAATTGTATCTTGTCAAAAGAGAAAGCAACCCAGACAATGCTGGGAACCACAATTAAGCTATGCCAAAATAAGAGTGTACTTAAGAAAGAAGATGACTCACGAAAATATATTTGCCGGTTTTGTGGTTTACAATTTGATCGCCTCCCAGACCTCGGTCGTCACCATCAAATTGCTCATACGATATCATATTCCGCTAGCCATTTCCCAGCAAAGAGAAGGAATTTTTTTCTCAAACGCACCAATTCTAACCATTCTAGATTCTGGAAAAAATTTGGGTCCTCATTCAGATTCAAGAATCAGAGTAACCGTGTGATACTAGAAAACTTTCAGTCTTCCAGCTCGGTGTCCCAAATGAAGCCAACATTGTATAAGCAGCCATCAGAAGTGGTTGATTTTGGAGGATTATCAGAATCTAATTGTTGCAATGTTGCAGAGACATTGTTTTCTATGATACAAAGAGCAAAACAACGACCGAGTAATTTGGAGATTCTATCTTTTGCACGTTCTGCTTGTTGCCGGACCAGCCTTGATGCTGCGCTAGTTGAGTTTGGGGTATTGCCTGAGAATATTTATTTAAAAGCAGCAAAACTTTGCAGTGAGTTGAATATTCAAGTAGCTTGGCACCAGGAGGGGTTTATTTGTCCAAGAGGATGTAAGCCTGTTACAAAACCTTATTTTTTAGCTCCTCTAAAGTCTCTCCCATCCTTGGTTGTTGAACCTCCTCAATTAGAATCCGGGAATGATGTCAAGTGGGAGATGGATGAAAGCCACTATGTTTTAAGTGCTGAAAATTTTGACTGGAAACAAAGGCGAGATTCCATAGTTCTATGCAAAGATGTGAGCTTTGGCAAGGAAGCGATTCCAGTGGCTTGTGTAGTAGATGAGGATCTTAAGCATTTGCTTACAACTGATGTTAGCGAAGATTCTCGTACCCAAAAACCTTGGTTATCTATGCCTTGGCTGGGTTATACTTATGCTACTGAAAGATTGATTGATCCATGTCTTGGCCTTGATGCAAAGGTAAGTAATGTGCTCATCCTTTTTTTTTTACTTGCTAATATCCATTTTAATGAGGTATGTGATGAGGTCAAGCATATGCTATATGGTGACCTTTTTCTTTCCCTTTGGTTGCGTTGCACTTCTGATGATTTTTTTTTTATTGATGCCCTTGTTGGACTTAATGGATCTCTGTATAAATTACTCTCCTAATTTTCCTTTTCCAGAGTTCACAGCTGGGGTGTGCTTGTCAACAGTTGAAGTGTTATCCTGAAAATTGTGATCATGTCTACCTCTTTGACAATGATTATGATAACGCTGTTGATATTCATGGTAATTTAATGCAAGGAAGATTTCCGTATGATGAGCAAGGAAGAATTCTGCTAGAGGTACTGCAAGATTCTAATATAAATAAATATTTTTCTTTCATGCTTATGATAATAGCATTTCTACATGGAAAGCCTGGTGCACAAAATTGTATGTATAAACAGCATAGTGCAACTACCTTCTTGAGGCCTTTGAAAATCATACAGGAAATGAAGGATGAGTTAGAATTAGAAAAAAAATTTCATAGTTTTTTTTAAGTCGATGAAATTTTAGCCTTTGAAAATCACTCCCTCTTAAAGTTGATCTCATCCCTATATGTGAAAAGCATACAACTCAAGATCTTGAATATCAACAACCATTGTGATAGAGTTCTCGAGAGAGCCATCAAGAAAGCCATTGAGTAGTTTTCCAGAATTTGCTCAATAGCACTACCTGCCTAAGGGCCAAGGCCATACACTCTTGTTGCTCAGAAAATCTTCAACCCTAGCTATCACATCATTCTCACTAAGGACCACTTTGGGCTTATGATGCACAAACACGGACACGGCGACATGACACGGACACGGGACACGTCAATTATTGAAAATATAGGACACGGACACGGGATGGACACAGTATTATAGTTTTATATTTTAAAAATAGTGTATAAAAATTGAATAAGTATACTTTTAAAAATAATTTAGAAATAATAAGTCTTTTAACTAGAATTTGTGCTTAAAATGATAAATATTAGAATGTCGAGAGTCGGCAGTCGATGCCGTTTATCAGTCATCGAGAGAGGATATTACAATATTGTCAAGAGTCGTGCATTGATGTTATGCAGTAAATATTGAACGTCAATGTTAAGAGGGCGTTTCTCGTTGATGTTGAGAGGGTGTTGGTCGTCGATGCTGAGAAGGCGTTGGACAAAGATGAGATGTCAAGTTGTGGGTGTAGAAATTGTTAGCATGGAGCCTCAATGTAAAGACAATGTCAGACTTTGATATGGAGATTGTTTTGAAATGTTGATGTTGTAACGATGTCAACCATCGATATTGAGATGACATCAGACATTGTTGTGTAATCAAAGTTGTAACATGCCAAAGAGAAATGAAAATGAGAATATTCGATGAATGTGATATTAAGTGTGGGAGATTGATTTGGTGTTGTGGATATGAAATAAGAAATTTAATTTTTATATTTTAAATAAGTAAAATTTTAAAATACAAGAAACTATATTTTAAAAAATTCATAAAATATTTAAGACACGCGTGTCCAATTTGTATTTAATATTTTTTAATCGGACATGTTTTCGGTGTGTCCGACACGTGTCGTGTCAGATATGTGTCGGACATTGCACGCCTCTTCGAGGAGAAGTGTCGGTGCATCATAGCCTTGGACCCAATGACACTCTTTTTGCCTACTTTCCTATATGCATACAGAACATGTAGAAGACAACAAGACATCTAGATATCTGAGCATTAATGGAGAGATTTAGCATTTCTTTTGTCGTGCTATTGCATTTATTATTGTCGTTTGTTTGGTCTAATAGAACTGAAGTATAACCACTACTTCCACTGCACACTTAACTTAATTGGGATCAAATAATCATCATGGGAGATAGTAATAATCTCTACTGCACCATCCGTATAAATATCTCCCCATTTGGCACAAGAAGCCTCTTGTAGCTCTCTGGCTCTCTAGCTATCTCTTTCTCACTCCTCTCTAGAGGTCAAAAATTGACACGACCCAAAAACCCGACTTGAATTCGACACAAATTTTTTGGGTTAGGGTCAACCCGTTTTAAGAATGGGTCGGGCTCGAGTCCTGATTTTTTTCCCTCTTTTTTTGATTTTTGGGTCGGGTTTGGGTCAACGTTGAAACCCGATTTTGCCCACAGACCCGCCAGACCGCCTTCGTCGCTCTCCTCCGGACCTCCTCGCTCTTGGTCGTCACCACCTCTTCCCCCATCTCTGGCTCGCCGCCGACATGCGATCCCACTCCCTCCCCCTTTCCTCATCCACCTTCGACTCCATAATCAGTGATGAACTAGCCCTTTGGGGTCTCCTCAACCTTGCACTTCCTGGTGCGGCCAATATACTTGACGAACTCGGTGAGGGTAGCCCACTTCATGGAATTCATGTGAACGTGGTGACGATCTGAGATGTACTCTTTGTAGACGACAGTGACAGGCTCGGTTAGCATTCAGGCCGAAGACCTGCATCTGGTGCTGATGGCTGATGTAGACAAAAGGGGGGGGGGGTCAACTCAAACCCAAAATAAACTGATTTTTGGCTTCCATTGAGTCTACAAGCTCAATCAAATTTGAGCTCGAATTTAGCTCATTTATGAGCTGGTCTTTAGTTCATTTATTGAACTAAGGGTTAGCTCATTATTAGTTAAGTTTTAGTTCATAGTTATCTTTTAATTAATGTACTTTTATTATAGTTTTTATGTCTTAATTTAAGTTGTCTCTTGGGATTCCAAAATGGCTTTTGGAATCCCAAGATATTTGTTTTCCCATGCCATGACTCCTTGGCTTCCACGGTTGGCTGTTCATGTGCCTTGACTCCTTGGTTTCCTCTGTGTGCTGCTGGTGGCCTTTCCCGTGGCTTTTGGCACCTCGGTTCTGGCGGGCCTCTTGGGATCCCGTGGCTGCTCCCTCGGTTCCCTGGCTGGGCTGTTTTTCCGTGAAGTTGGGGGGGGGGGATTTCCGTGGTTGTGATGTTTGGGTTATTGTGGAAATTTATTTATGTGTCTATTTGTATTTCCTTCTCATATATGAGATGTTTAAGAGTTGTAATGTAAGGATATATGATGTGATTTTTGGAAATATAAACCTGCGGGTTTCATTGGAAAAGCTTGTAAGGGTCAAGTTTGTAAGTCTTTTATTTTATAATATTAAAGTTTGTTTTGTCCAATTTGTCTTCTTTTTAGTATCTTTTCTATTACCTAGTAGAGTCTTATTTTGTTAAGCAAAAATTAGGGTCCCCCTAATTTTTGCTTGCATTAATGGCTCTCGCTCAAGCAGTGACACTTGAAGCCATTATCATCCTGACACTGCTTCTGGCACATTTGGAAGTACCACAACTTCTGTAGCCATGTTGCTTTGATCTTGTTCGCAATTGCATCCATTTATCACTTCCTATGCAGACGCCTCTCTTCCCGATCTTGCCATCGATATCTTCACCGCAGATCAGTCTCCCCCGATCGCTGCACCTTTTCTATCCTCGTTGTCGCATGGTGTGCCGCTTGCAATCACCGCGAGGCACAAGATTTCCTCAAGGAAATGGCCCGTCGCTGCTTCTAGCTTCCTGTTTGCATCCGCGATCTTCTCATCGACAGTCTCGTCCGTGCCGGCCTAAGGAGGGCCTCCTCCCTGATGTGTCCACAGACCACATTCAAATCCCTCCTCGAAGCTCTTTGTGACGTGGTCGAAATTGACTTCTTCGTTGATCTCCTTTAGCTGCTTGCTCGTCGCGTCGCCCACGCACGCACGTCGACGGTTTCTTGTCGGGTCAGGTCAACCCGTAAATCTGACGGGTTGAAATTTCTGACCCATCTGTGAAAACGGGTTGGGTTTGGGTTGTATCAAACAGTAGGGGGTCAGTGTTGGGTTCAACCCGAACCCGACCCGTAACCCGATTTTGACACCCCTACTCCTCTCTTAAGTATGGAAGATCTTGGGCACACAGATATAAACCTAAGGCGCACTTGAAGAATTGGCTGTGCTCAACCACCACAAACAAATGCAACTTAACTCTTCTTCTTCTCTCTTTCATCCTCTTCTTTTAAGAATAAGCTTTAGCTTGGACATAAGACATAAGAGCATTCTTTCCACTATTGTACTCCATATTGTAATTCTTCTCTCACCATCCTTATGGTGAGCTCAAATATGTAAGGTTCCGGCATGTGTATCATGCTAAGAGCCTAATAAATCTTTTTGGCAAACGCTTAGTTGACTCAAGTCGTTTGATCAAACCACTCTCCATCTTTTTGTGCTTGTGCATGCTTCTTTCTCTTTTTCTCTCTCCTCCTTTTCCTTATTAAGCATACTTCTAGAGCATTGGACTTTTGGTTTCTTCTCTCATATGAACCTATGTATGTGCTCTCTCTTCCACTATCGTGATGAGTAAAAAGCCTTCACCATCCTCATTGTATGCGGGAAAGTTTAATATTACAATTCTTGATGATAAGAAGTGCCATTGAGGAAGACCATCAACATCATTGCAATTCTTGACTTCTAGAAGACTAGGGGTGTCCATTTGGGTTGACAAGTTAGGTTCTGGTCTGACTAAAGTTTGCCCGACCCGAACATGCTTAAACTAAACCATTCCTTTTTATTATATGGGTCAAGATATTCAACTCGAACTTGACTCAACTTGAACTTGCCTAAATCAATCTCAACTTGTCTATTTGAACATGTTCCCCCTAACCCCTTTAGTAGATGAATCATGCAAATTTTTGGATCAAATGGAATTTAAGTGATGCTTATTATTAGAGATTGTTAGATTAGCCGAATTAAAAGGAAAGTTTGAACTGAGTTGTACGGGCATGCGGAAGATCCTTAGGGCATTATTGATCTATTTGCCAAAGGGGAGATTCAACCAATCTCAAAAGGCTAATTGAAGAGGCGTACCTCCTTAGAGCAATAGTCCAAATTTGGCCTCTTGTCTTTGCTTAGGATTTGGATCCCAAAGCTATCGAGAGATATTGCTCACATAGCCTTTCCACGTCAAAGTATTATACACGAACGCTAGGAAGTCACACTAGCATAATAATTAATGAACGATGTCATTAAAAGCTTCTCTTGAATCTTTCCTCAATATTTTTATTGACCTCAATATTCCCAGCAATAACCAGTACACAATGAAGTCGGAAGAAAGATGGATTTTGCATCAAGGGAAGATCTCATACCAAGCTCAATAGTTCGAAAGCATGAAGAAAGAAACAAAGTAATTAGCCCACAAACATTAAATAAGAAGTGCTGATATCAAAAAATAAATGTGAAAACCTCGAAGAATGAAACATCACACTTGTTGCCCATCAAATTGATGTGATGTGCCTCGAAGCACCCCAAAAGCCATCCAATTCTAGCTAAGAGATAAATTTTGAATTAAAATTAGAAAAGTTTTATTTTAGTATTTTAATTTTCTAGGAAAAATTTCATGAAACCATATTTCTCTTGGGTTGAATATAAATAACTCAGAACTAATTGTGCCACAATCAAGTCCTCATCCTCTTACCCAAATAGACTTCGAGTTAACCTTGGGATTATCGACTATAGGTTGACAATATCTCAGTGATACCTGCGACCTGTCTACCTCTCCGACATTATATATAGGTCATCATGTTGTTTTCTCACAATAAAATATAAAATGTAAACAAATCACATGCGAACAAGAATGTTCTTTCATTAATATCAAAAGATGCAAGTCATATTAATATAAAAAATATAAGAAATCATTCTTGATTACACACATTGACTTCATCCTATCACATATACTCTCAATGAGAGATTTCAGGACTCCTTAGCACCCTGCAATACTCGTGGCCTCTGCAATCATGTGAACAACCTTGGTGGTTTCTTTGCTGCCCATTCATGCCCATTGACGTAGGAAAGTGCCTTTTGGAGTAATGAGAAGGCTTTTTCATTGCATACTAAGATTACTAGATTTGTTGCATGCCTTACCATGGTGTATCATGACACAAACCCTAACGTCATTCAAAGTTTTGAGGTGGTTGCTATGACTCTCATATCCAGTAAAGCACTAGGATTTAGGTGCCCAAGCCATGTCATCATGAATATCCCTTGCTGAATATACTTCATTCTCATTTTGCTAAAGTAGTTAGGCTCTTCAAAGTTTTTTAGCCGAAGCTTGACCTCAATGTCATCCAACATGTAACATAGATTCTCGATCATCCTTGTCAAATCAAAAAATTGCACTAGACATCACTTGTTTTGTGGAAGGAACAAGTTGTCTTTCTTGTGGCATCTACAACTTTCTCCTGGCTTTTGGGCTCCGAAAATTTGGCCCCAGCCTCCTTCGCTATGCTTTTTGGGGGAGTTTTAACGTATTAAGTTCCGGGGTAAATTTTAGGAAGGTAGATGAATTTGTAGATAAGACACTACCCAGAGATTTCTCCCTCATTTTGCGAGGACTTTATAATCTAAGCTCTTATTTTCTATAGGCACAAGCCCTAATAGTTAATTACCCCTCCTGATAATGAGAGAAAACTTTCGATTAAGGCTAGTCGACAATCATATACGTAGAAAGTATGCATTATCTAGTGTATAATAGCAACATGGGTTTTCACCTTCTTCCACTTAAAGCTGATGGTGGTGGGGGGGGGGGATGATGGACCCGATCAAGATCCCATGATTCTGTCATCCTGGGCTATCATGGTCCTTGGTTTACTTAGTCAGAGGAGGTAGTCGATCCAACCTGATAGAAGGATCCTTATCGGCAGCCATGGGTTGCTTTGTCTAAGGGTACCTTGTAGATCTGGAGTATGTATTTGTCTAAGGGGACAAATTTAAATCCACCTTAGCTAACAGAGGGCTTTGTGCCATATCGATTATATCATATTGATTAATATCTCAAGGATTTGATGCCACTAAGGAACGTATTGGCTCTGATCATAACTGAAGAGAGTCTTGGGTCATAACCGTTTATCCTACATTGCCATTTGGCTACAAAATCATTGGTCAGTGGACACATACCACGTCCTTATTGTCAGGAGATTATTTGAGAATGGATACTAGTGTTATTTTCGATTAGGCATTAGCTCCATGTGAGTTGAAGTAAATTTCAATTTGATCACCCCGAGAAACTGTTGTGGAGGGTGGATGAATTTTGTTTGAAGTGTTTAATGGTTGGATTTCAATTTTAAATATCTTGAAGTTTTGAGATTTTGGAAATTTCAGTGGAATTTTGGAGTTTTGATGAGCATATTTGGGTGGCGACATTGAATACTTGGAATAATCCATTCGGTTGAGATCTTCGTTCAACGCGGTCATCATCAGAGTGTTAGTCGGCATTTGAGAATTTCATTGATTGGACCTTGTCGACTTTGTCTACTTGTCGACAGAAGATTGGGTTTTGTAGGCTTCAAATCTTTGTTGGTGAATTTCATTGTTCATAGGCCTTGAAGGGATAATATAAACATATAAAATAGATGTTCCGGTCGTGATGTAGACAAAGGGGGGGTCAATTCATGTCCAAAATAATATGAATTTTGGCTTCCCTTGAGTCTACTAGCTCAATCAAAATTGAGCTGAAATTTTAGCTCATTTATGAGCTGGTTTTTAGTTCATTTATTGAACTAAGGGTTAGCTCATTATTAGCTATGATTTTAGCTCATAGTTGTCTTTTTATTAAATGTATTTTTATGTTTTAATGTTTTAAGTTTTAATATCTTAAAGTTGTCTCTTGGGTTTCCAAAAAGGGCTTTTGGAATCCCAAGTTATTTGTTTAGTCTTCTCATGGTGGCTCCTTGAATTCCACCATGGCTTTATGTGCTTTTGCCCCCTAGGATTCCGGCCGGCTGCTAGTTTTTTGTGCCTGGGCTCCCTCCCGTGACCGTGGCCCCTTGGTTCCCGTACGGCCTCCTTAGCTCCCACGGCTGCCACTTCGATTCTTAGGTTTGGATGTGTTTTTTCATGCAAAGCATTATTGTTTTAATGTTGTGATGTTTAGAATTCCTATGGGAATTTAATGTTAGTGTCTTTTGGTCTTCCCCTTTCATACCTATATATATGGGGGGTATTGTAATGTTTTAAAAAAGTTGAATGAAAATGTTATTTTTGGAAAAGCTTTAACCTGCTGGTTTGCTTTGGAAATCCTGCGGGCTCTTTCCACCCTTCTTTCTCATCCCCTCCGGAAATCCTGCGAGCTATTTCCAACCTTTCTTCTCGGGCTTCTAATCTCTTTCGTCTTTCTGCAAGTGCCACTCCACCTGTATCCTTCTTATCTAAGTGAAGCAATTTTAGGGTGTCTTTGAGATCGAGTCGAGTTTGTGTTTTTAATTTCTTTTTATTTCTTTAATTTAAAATATAAGAGTTTGTTCTTCCTTTTCTCGTCTTTAGTCATTTCGTTGAAAGTCTTTGTTGTGTCGTCTTGTTTTCTTTTTGCGATCGAGAAGTATAGGGTCCCCTGTATTTTTTTGCCCGCATCTTTTGGTATCAGAGCAAGTTAGGAAGTCCTAGGTTGTGATTGGTCAAGTTGAAGTTTGTCAAATTTTATTTTGGTTGTCAAGTCTTGTTGTGTGTTGACCCTCATGTAATACCCAAAAGGAAACAAAGGAGAAGCAAACTAGAAATCCTGCATATATACCTCATGTCCGTTGAATCCCGAAATCACGCCGATTCGGCGCCGAACTGATCAAATCCCGTAAATCCAGCCGACGTTCCTCGCGGGATTCCTGCGGCCTACCTCGATCGAGCGCCATTGCGCATCGTTAAATAGAAGCCGAGCTCCTCCTTCTCCATCCGGCTGCTCTACCTTCTCCACTGCCGAATCTCTCACGCCTTCTCCCTCTCCAAGCCGCTCGACCCTCTACCCAACTTCCGATCCAGAAGCCGACCGAACCTCTCCCTCTGTTTCCCGTAGCCGACTTCGCCTCTCAATCCCGACGGCCTCTTCTCCTCATCCGACCCCTTTGCTCCTTCGATCCCGAACTCAGAGAGAGAGAGAGAGAGAGAGAGAGAGAGAGAGAGAGGAAGAAAGGAGAGGACTCACCCGGCCAAGCTCCTCTCTCCGACTCCAGCCCGATCCCCCTCTGCCATTCGCACCCATCCCGCCGCCCTCTCTGTCTTGCCCGATCTCCCCATTAGCTGTAGGTTTATAATATATATATATATATATATATATATATATATATATATATATATATATAATATGTTGTTGTTATTATTTTTATTTTTATTAATTATTTTTAATTATAATTAATTTATAAAATAATTATAATTAGTTATAAATTAATTATAATTTTTATAATTAGTTTATTATTTATAATAGTTAATTATTATTATTATTAATTAATTATTGTTAATTATAACTAATTATTTTAATCATAATTAATTAATTATAATTATAATTATTTATTATAAGATAATTATAATTAATTATAATTTATATATTGTTAGTTGATATTAATTATAATTAATCTTTATTAATTATAATTAATGATAATTAATTATCATTAATAATAATTAATTATTTTAATTATAATTAGTCTAAAATAAACAAAAAATGTTCTTTTCTCGATGCTTGCGACGGGCCGGCAAACCCCCAAGGCGCTCACGTAGCGTTGAGGGCGGGAAACCGGTGCGATGCTTGCGACGAGATAAGGATCCCTCTTCAATGCTAGCAACGAGCCGGCAAACCCCCGAGACGCTCAAGTAGCGTTGTAGGGAGGGAAACCGGTGCGACGCTTGCGGCGAAGGGGATAAAAAAATGTGTTCTTTATTTTCATATAAGTACCCCGAACGCCCACGTGGTGCAGAGGGGGGAAATCTGTGTATTACTAACGCCCATTTTCTTCTTATAATCAACAAACCTAAAAACCCTTTAATGCTCACGTAGCAGGCGGGGATAAAAAAAAAATTCATTCGCGACCGCGGTGTCATTTTTGACACCTACCTGAAGCGCTCACGTAGCGTCGATGGGAATGGTTGCCTCTTGGTTTTTCCCCTAAACGGGGGAGACGCCGGGAGGCTGCCGAAATTTTGTCTGAAATAAGACAAGAACTTGGAACCATTTGGACTTGTGAACTTGATGCAATTGATAAAAGCTCTAAATGAACTTGAACTTGGACTTGAAACTTAAGCAATCATAATTTGGACTTTAAATTGCACTTACAAGGACAACAGGGGACTTATAGACTCGGACTAAAATCAGATAATTTGAACTTGGTGAAGATGCACAAAGAACTCAAGTTTAAGCAAATTATCACAAGCCCAGATTTGAATTCAAATGAAACAATGACAAGGGATCTAAGTGCATTGCAAAAGACTTTAAATCATGAGATGAATAATTTGAACACAAGCAAAGGTGTTGAAGACTCAATTTGGGATTGCATTGAATGTGAATTCAACAAGGTTATTTGGGACTTGAACTTACAAACATGTGACACGAATGAGCAAGTTTTAGAAATGAACAAGGCTACTTGAATTTGAACTTGAATGTGCTTGAGATCAAGTTTGACATTGGTTTGAAAATGACCAAAAACAAATGAGTGATGAAGGACTTCAAAATATTAAAGAATTTTTAAAAGATGTCATTCAATCCCTATGCAAACAGATAAGGTTGCTTACACTCTGACATGGAACTCCTTGGACAATAGCATTCAAAGATCGTAAGTAGAGGTGGAAGTGCATATTCAAATCAGCAAATATCAAATTCATCATATAAGATGAAGTGCATGTTATTCATCTCAATCATGAACACTATATTCACAAAGAACATATGAAGAATGTGAGGCTGCTAGTAAATTCAATGATTTGCTGGCTAATGTATATGAAAGTAATATGCACCATATATGATGAGTTTCCAATGCATATGGATGCTTGTGTGAGGTGTCATTAGTGAGAAATGACAGAAGGAATTTGCTAATGCAGAATAATATGCTAATAAGTGGCAATCAACAACATGCAAGAATGACTACAATAAAAGAAAGTGTCCATGGACCACTGTAGGAGATTCGTAGTATACCCAGTCTATTTTCCATAAGCAATATAAAAGTGACTATAGCAAGTGCAAAGGCTTACGAGTTACAATGGAAATTGTCGTGCCCACAATAAGCTATTTATGGGTAGCAAGAAACAAGGCAGGAGGCTCGTTAGTGCACTATGACCCGCCTACGAAAATCAACAAATAGTGCACGACAGTCTACCTGTACGAAGCAGCGAATAACTCTATCCAGAAGTTGCTACGCCACGCCACCGGATCTGCAACATCAGTACAAGCAGACAGAAGGCGTCTATAAATATTCCAAAAATACCCCTTGCACATGCACTATAAATTGTACACACATAGGTACACTAAAGGGGAAAATACAATTCTTAACCTGCATGGGCCCCGGCGAGCGTGTTATTGGTACACACGTGACGTCTAGGGATGCTGCGCGGGTTGACAAGTGAATTCTAGTTCGAGCCCGATCTTCTTATACGGGTCAATAGGAGTCGACAAGGTTCGAACTCTCAAACAAATATACGGTTGCTACGACCGATATATTTGTCTTAATACATTCATATTAGGCCTTCAAGGCCTACAATAATGAGAATTCACTATCAAAGGGTATAAAGCCTACGAAACCTGATCCTCTATCGACCAATAGATAGAGTTGACAATGTTCAATCCATAAAGAGAAATGACTCCAAACACCCCGATGATGGCCGTGTTGAATGCAGATCTCAACCGGAGGAGTTCTCAAATATTTTCAAATGTCTCCCAAATATCCAACGTCCAAAGCTCCACTCAAATATCCAAAACCCAAAAAATCCACAATCCAAAAATTCCAAAATCTCAAAAATATTTAAAAGTGAAATAAATCCATCAACGCAATTAAAGCAAAATCCATCCGCCCTCCGCAACTGTTTGTCGAGGCGGACAAATCAAAAACTACTTCAGCTCACAAAAGAGCCAAATGCCTAGTCGAAAATATCACTAGGATCCATTCTCAAACAATCTTTTGCCAGTAAGGACGTGGTACGTGTCCTCTAACCGGCAGTTTCGCCGCCAAATGGCACTGCAGGTAAACGGTTATGACCCGGGGCCCTCTGAACCGAGTGGTTTTGCCGCCAAATGGCACCACGGATAGCGGTTATGGCCAGAGCCAATACGCTCCTTAATGGCGCTAAATCCTTGAGATATGAATCAATAGGATATAATCAATAGGGCATAAAGCCCTCTGTAAGGTAAGGTGGATTCAAATTTGTCCCCTCAGACAAACCTTCACCCCAGGTCTACAAGGTCCCCTTGGACGAAGCAACCCATGGCTGCTGACAAGGATCCTTCTGTCAGGTTGGGTCGACTACCTCCTCTGACTAAGTAGACCAGGGACTACGATGGCCCGGGACGACGGAACCATGGGATCTTGATCGGGCCCATCATCCATTCCCCCACCATCCGCTTTAAGTGCTCGATGGTGAAATTTCTATTTTAAATACCAAACTTTTCAAACCTTTCTAAATACCCAAATCCAAACCAAATCTTTCCAATCCAAACTCATTGCTGCTACTATATGCCAGATAACACGTATTCTATACGTATCTGATCGACGACTAGCCTTAATTGAAAGTTCTCTCTCGTGATCGGGAGGGGTAATTAACTATAGGGGCTTGCGCCTATAGGAAACCAGAACTCAGATCATAAAGTCCTCACCAAATGAGGGCGAAATCTCTGGGTAGTGTCTTATCTACAAACCCATCTGCCTTCCAAAATTTACCTCGGAACTTATTTCAGTTAAAACTCCCTCGCCGAATAAGAAGAGCGAGCGGAGGCCGGGGCCGAATTTTCGGAGCCCACATTGTGTAAGTCTGTCGTGAGTCTTATTGTGAGTCTTGTAATTTTTGAGTCTTTTTGAGTCTGTCAAAAAATAGAAAATACCAAAAATATGGCTACATTCAAGGAAGAAAGCGATCAACATAATCCTGATGTTCCACTTCCATTGGACAGATGGTTACCTACAGAAGGAGATTCTATTGACCCACTTCAAGATCGTCTATACAAACTTCAGTATCATATGTTCCTATGTATCAAAAATTCGAGAAGTACAAAAGATATATGCAACATCAATTCGAAAAAGAACGGGAAGAAATTTTGAAGAGATTTGACGAGAAACTTAAAGAGCTGGATGATCACTATTTACCTCCTCAAGGAAATCAACATCAACAAATTCATCAGGAGTTGAATTTGCAAGAAGGGGAGTCTGGTGTAGACAGGGGGGGGGGGTCAATTCATGTCCAAAATAATATGAATTTTGGCTTCCCTTGAGTCTACTAGCTCAATCAAAATTGAGCTGAAATTTTAGCTCATTTATGAGCTGGTCTTTAGTTCATTTATTGAACTAAGGGTTAGCTCATTATTAGCTATGATTTTAGCTCATAGTTATCTTTTTATTAAATGTATTTTTAAGTTTTAATATCTTAAAGTTGTCTCTTGGGTTTCCAAAAAGGGCTTTTGGAATCCCAAGTTATTTGTTTAGTCTTCCCATGGTGGCTCCTTGAATTCCACCATGGCTTTATGTGCTTTTGCCCCCTTGGATTCCGGCCGACTGCTGGTTTTCCGTGCCTGGGCTCCCTTCCGTGACCGTGGCCCCTTGGTTCCCGTACGGCCTCCTTGGCTCCCACGGCTGCCACTTCGGTTCTTGGGTTTGGATGTGTTTTTTCATGCAAAGCATTATTGTTTTAATGTTGTGATGTTTAGAATTCCTATGGGAATTTAATGTTAGTGTCTTTTGGTCTTCCCCTTTCATACCTATATATATGGGGGGTATTGTAATGTTTTAAAAAAGTTGAATGAAAATGTTATTTTTGGAAAAGCTTTAACCTGCGGGTTTGCTTTGGAAATCCTGCAGGCTCTTTCCACCCTTCTTTCTCATCCCCTCCGGAAATCCTGCGGGCTCTTTCCAACCTTTCTTCTCGGGCTTATAAACTTTTTCGTCTCTCCGCAAGTGTCACTCCACCTGTATCCTTCTTCTCTAAGTGAAGCAATTTTAGGGTGTCTTTGAGATCGAGTCGAGTTTGTGTTTTTAATTTCTTTTTATTTTTTTTATTTGAAATGTAAGAGTTTGTTCTTCCTTTTCTCAGTCTTCCTCATCTTAGTCGTCGTCTTCGTGGTGTCGTCGTTGTTTTCTTTTTGCGATCTAGAAATATAGGGTCCCCTGTATTTTTTGTCCGCATCAGGTCGACACCCTTACCGTATATCTATTTGATAGTTCGAGCCGTGTCGACTCCTATTTATCCACGTAGAAGGATCGGGCTCAAACCTGGGTTTATTTATTAACCCGTGCAGCATCCTTAGACGTCACGTGTGTACCCGTAACACCCTCGCCGGAGCTCATGTGGGTGTTTGGGGGTATTTTATATTTTTTTTGAACATTATTGACTATTATTTACCTGCTTAGATCTGGTTCAAATTTATTTATCCGCGCAGCATCCCTAGACATCACATGTGTTCTTACAACACGCTCTCGCTGGGGCCCATACAGGTGTTTGGAGATATTTAATAATTATTTGTTGAACCTTGTCGACTCCTATTTACCTGCTTAAGAGGATCGAGTTCAAATTTATTGACCCGCGCAGCATCCCTAGGCGTCACGTGTGTTCCTACAACACGCTCGCCAGGGCCCATGCGCGTCGTGTGATTACACATGCCCTTATGTGTACCTGTGTATACATATTACAGTTCATGTGCGAGGGGCATTTTAAAATATTTGATGTCGATCAGTTGTACAAGTGACCGCCATTTGAATGCTAGTACACGCCTTCTGTCCATTTTAAGGATGTTATGGATCCGGTGGCATAGTACTACGGTTATTTTCTCATCTCGTACAGGTAGAATATGTGCACTACTTGTTGCTTTCTATAGGTAGATTATAGTGCACTATCGAATCTCCTATTTTAATCCGTAGGTGCTTGCATTTGTTGCGGTTCTCTTGCATTTTGCTTATAGGCAATATATTTTGATGTATAACGGATCTTCTACAGCAGATCGTAGGAGCTTGCGTTTGTCACATGTCTCTCGCTTTTGGTTGCAAAAGGATCGATATATTTGTCTGTAGGTGATATATTGAGTGTATGTTTGTGTCCGCAGAGAAACAATATCATCTACAATATATCCACCAATGTTGCTTGCAGGTGATTTTCCATCTCTACTTGTATTGGTTACAGGCACCTCGTAGCTTCCGATGTACACCACTTGTATATATTTGCAGGAGACGTAGTACTTGCAGATCCATTCATATGTTCGTGGGAGACCGACACATCCATCTGCCTATTGATTAACATTGGCTGTAGGAGATTTCCTACATCCATTGCCTACCTATGATTATCACTAGCAGTATATACACAGCAATTCTTCCACTATCGTTAGTAGATGCCTACACTTACTACGATTCTTTCACATTTTTGCTTATATATGTCATCTTTAATGTACCTTTTGTATTCATAAGACCCATCACATCTGTAGCGTATTTACTGTTGCTGCTTGCGGATGTTATGCTGTATGCGTATATGTGCTCACAAAGAGCCAGCCACAAATGTAATATATCTATTGTCGCTGCTTGTAGGTGAGTTGGCGTATTCATCTGTGTGCTGATGTAGCTCGTCAGACAAGTTGCATTTGTTGTCAACGTCTCTCTATACATGTTGGCTATTGTCGTTCACAGGGAATTATCAGATTCATTTGCAATCAAGTGACACTAATTGCATGAGAACCGCATTTGCTTCCATATCTTCCTTATACATTGACTTTTGTTATTTGCATGCAATTCATAGTATTATTTGGAAGCTTGGTACATTCATTTGTGATCAAATTTCCTCTCATTTACTGTTTGTCAAGCTGAATATAGTCGCTTGCATTTTAATGTTGATTGCAGGGCATATTCACAATCATTGCACGTCCTTTGTTATTGCTTTGTGTATGTTTGCAATAAGTTTTATTGATTGTAGGCGAGTTTATGCATTTTCTTGTACGTTGACCTTCAGCATTTGTAGAGAACTGTAGTCTTCACCTGTTGATTGATCATCACCATTGGAAGGGACATTGTAACATTCATCACATGTTGCACCATGTGCATCTACTCGTCATTTGTATGCACTTGAAACTTATTCTCATTAGTCCTTGGTTGTTCAATTCGTTGATATTCATTTGAATGCCTTGCATCATCTTTCACAAACAATTTTTATGCGGGATTTTGCTTCTATTACAAGTCCCTGTGCATTTGTTTGCATTACAAGTCTATCACCTTCCTATTTTTGCATAAGCCATGTTCACCATGAGTTTGCTATTTTGATTTGCATGCAAACTATTATACAATTGATGAATCATCCATTGCCACTCATGGATGTTTCATATGCATGACAATTCTTCTTTTTACACTTGCGAAGGGATTTGTTATATTTGTTTCTTGCTTCATTCATGAGTAGGCTATTGCAGTTGTTGCAATCATTTTAAGCCAATTATAAATAAATCATGTTGAAGTCCACAAGTCCTTTGTTATAAGTGCTTATGCTCCTCAAGTAGGTTTGGATATGAGTTCAAAATTTAAATTTTGAAATAACTTAGAACAATTAATACAAAAGATACCTCTTAAAGAAAGAGTTTTTATTAGAAGAGATTTAAATGTACAGTTGGTAGAAAGGTAGATGATTTTAAAAGCATTCATGATGACCATGAGTTTGAAACGGCAAATAAAAGTGGTAAGACCATATTAGATTTTTCTTTAACTTATGATTTTTTAATAGCTAATATCGTATTTAAGAAAAGATATAGTAAAATGCAAATTTCTTATTTTCTTATAAGAAAGTTAGATTGTTTAAATTGTAAAAGATTCTAAAGTTATTCCGAGTAAAAATTTCTATAGCGAACATCGATTATTAGTTTTGAACTTTAAGTTAAAGTGACAGAAAATTAAAAAAAAAAAAATTTCTAGAATTAGATTGGGGTATTTAAAGAATATTAACAAAATTATTTTTTGAGAGTAAGATTTTAGATCTTAAGATTTTGTCTATCGTGAGGATGCTATGTTATGTGGGAAAAAGTGGCTAGTGAATTAATAATATTGCAAAAGACGTGCTTGGAGTTTCTAAGAGAAAATCTCCTAATAGTAAAAATAGTTGGTGATTGAATCCAAATGTACAAGGAAAGATAAAAAAATAAGAAGATTTGTTATAAAAAATAGTTTAGATGTAAAAATTTTGATAATTGAGGAAGATATAAAGAGGCTCATAAGGAATCTAAGAAAGCTATTTGCGATTCAAAGAGCTTGCTTTTTAATGATTTATATAATAGATTAGATACTAAGGAGGGAGAAAGATATATATATATATATATATATAAGTTAGCCAAATAAAGAGATAAGAGTAATAAGGATTTAGTTCAAGTGAAGTGTATTAAGGATGAAGATAAAAAAAAACTTTTCTTAGAAGATGATATTCAACAAAGGTGGATGAGAAATTTTGCTAAACTTTTTAATGAAGAATGTGAAAATATGATTGACTTTAATGACTTTCGCACCCTAAATGAAAATAAATATTTTTATTTTTAATTTTTTATCGACATATTTGTAAAACTTTAGTTAGAAAGGCTTCAAAAAAAATGAAGTGTAGAAAAGCTGTTGGACCTGATGATATTCCAATAGATACGTGGAAATGCTTAGGAGATGAAAGAATTTCTTGGCTTACTAAGCTTTTTAATACTGTTTTGAAGACTAAAAAGATGTCAGTTCAGTGGGGAATGAGTGTGTTAATTTTTATTTTTAAGAATAATGGTGATTCACAGGAGTGTGCGAATTATAGAGGAATTAAGTTAATGTGTCATACTTTAAAACTATGAGAGCAAGTTATGGAGCGTAGGTTGCGGCGTGATACTAATGTTTCTCAAAATCAATTTGGATTCATGCTGGGTAGGTCTATTATGGAAGCCATACATTTAATGAGAGGTTTGATGGAAAAATATAGAGAGAATTAGGAGGATTTACATATGATATTTATTGATTTAGTGAAATCATATGATAAGATTTCAAGAGAATCGCTATGGAGAGTTCTTAAAAAGAAAGGAGTTAATAATGTTTATATTCAAATCATTAAAGATATGTATGTAGGAGCTATTACTTGTGTTCAAACACAAGGTGGTTTGACAAAGTATTTTCCTATTTCGGTTGGATTATATCATGAATCAGCCTTAAGTTCATATCTTTTTTGCTTTAGTCATGGACGTTCTCACTAGACATTTGCAAGAGGATGTACCTTGGTGTATGCTTTTTGCTGATGATATTCTTCTTGTTGATAAGACTAGAGAGGGAGTTGATGATAAACTTGAATTATGGAGGTCAACCTTAGAGTCTATAGGTTTTCACTTGAGTAGATCTAAAACTAAATATATGAAGTGTAATTTTAGTAGTAATAGACTTAGTGGGGGGATTGTGACTTTGGGCGATCAAGTCATTAATAAGAGTATATGTTTTTGATATCTTGAATCTATTGTTCAGAGTGATGGTGAAATAGATGGGGATATTATCAACATAATTCAAGTTGGATGGTTGAAGTTGAGGAATTCTTCGGGCTTGTTGTGTGATAGAAAAGCCCCCCTCAAACTTAAGTGAAAATTCTATAAGATGGTGGTGAGACCTTTTTTTCTTTCTAAGATGGTGGTGAGACCTGCAATGCTTTATGGTGCTGAATGTTGGCCATTATAAGAGAAGCATAATACTAAGTTAAGTGTTACAGAGATGAGGATGCTTAGGTGGATGAGTGACTTTACCCTTAGAGATAGGATATGAAATGAGCATATACGTGAAAAGGTTGGAGTAGCTCCAGTGGAAGATAAGATTAGAGAGAGTCGCATTAGATGGTTTGGTCACATTCCAATGACCCGGTTAGGAAAGTTGAGGTAGTAGATTTGACTTATGTTAAGAAAGGTAGAGGTATACCTAAAAAGACTTGGTTAAAAAATATTATAAATGATCTTTCTTTATTAAATTTAAATGAGAATTTGACTTTTAACATGACAAAATGGTGAAAAAGGATTCATGTAGCCGACCCCACGTAGTGGGACTAAGGCTTGATGTTGTTATTGTTATTAAAAATAATCTAGGCCTTTAGTTAACATTTGCACTGATGTGATTGTATGTTTGCCAAATTAAAATCCAATTCCTTGTGGTTCAAATCGAGTTCCCTGTATCACTTTCAAGTTCAAGCTCCTTGTTCAAGTCTTATTCAAGTCCCATATGTTTCAACTCAAGTCTTTGCTTGAGTTCAAGTGTTCAAGTCATGTCGGCTTAATGTTCAAATCAAGTTTGGATTCAATGATTGCAAGTTCGATTAATGTTTAAATTGAGTTAAAGTCCTTTTATTTAATCAAATTCAAGTTCGATCTCAAGTTCAAATTGTCCAAAATTTGTCTACGTCAGGTCCCATGTCCACTGGAAAATCTAGTAGCCTCCCGGCTTCTCCTCCGTTTAGGAAAATTGTAGGAGTTTGGGCCTCCCTCCACGCTAGAGAAAAGCGTATACGGTAGGTGTCGGATGACACCACGGCCAAAAAGTCTATAATGCCACCACGCCTGTATGGGTCTTCGGGCACCTGTTTAAAAAAAAAATGCAGTTTTATATTGTCCCTACAACACTAGAGAAGAGCGTGTATAGGGCCTACCCGACTCTCCGTAGGCGTCGCACCGGATTCCCTTCCCACCACGCTAGAAAAAAGTGTGTATGAGCGGTTTTCCAGTGTATCGCTAACGCCGAAAATGCATAAAAGTTCTCTTTTTTAAACTCTTCTTCTCCTCCTTTTCCTTTCTTTTTTTGCATGTTTTTTTTTTTGCATGTTTTTTTTTGCATGTTTTATTTCTTCCTCGTTCTTTTTTTTTGCATGACGTGTGTATATATATATATATATATATATATATATATATATATATATATATATATATATATATATTTGATACGTCATGCAAAAATTATCCTGATCGGACACGAATCTCGAGGCAAAAGGTTAATTGGAAACTTCAAAATTTGATTTCGAGAGCATCCTAGCTCCGATTTCAACGAGCTTACAGTCAAACTGAGCGTCTCGGAAATACGAACCCAACGACACCAAGATCGACCCAATCCGAGCCCAAATGAGTCCGAATCAAGGGTTCAAAGCGCTGTCGGAAGGTTCAAACCGCAATTTGAGTTACCAAACGGTCTCCGATTTTGACGAGCTTATACTTGAATCGAACGGCTCGACGAGACGAATCCAACAAGCCCAAGATCACTAAATTCCGACATCATTAAGACCTCCAAATGGCCAACGAACGGTGCACGGTCATAGGATTCAATATCGGCCGTCCATTTGACCACTCCCTATTCGCCCCTGATCTCACGCCTATTTACGGGCCATGCCACTCCAGAAAATCTATAAATAGAGCCCTCATTCTTGACAAGAGAGGATCCAAGCAAGAGAGAAAAGAAGAGAAGAGAAGGAAGAAGAGAAGGAAGGAGTTCCTCCTCGACAGCCGCCGGACCACCACCGGACCACCGCCGGACCACCGCAGGAATCTCGTCGGACCACCGCAGGAACCTCGCCGGACCACCGCAGAACCTCGCCGGACCACCACCTTAAGGCCCGACGTTCAGTCCCTACTTCCTGCCAAAGACCCAACGTCCTACTCAGGACCCGACGTTCAGTCCCTACATCCTGCCAAAGACCCGACGTCTTGTTCAAGGCCCGACACTCAGTCCCTACTTCCTGCCAAAGACCCGACGTCCTACTCAGGGCCCGACATTCAGTCCCTACGTCCTGCCGAAGTCTCGACGTCTTACTTAAGTAATTGATTGTAATCTGATCACCCCTGGAGGTGATTCAGTCCTTTGTAACCAACTCAAAGTCTAGTGAAATCATTTTCAACTGGGCTAGGCCTCGTGGTTTTTCCCTTTTAAGGGTTTTCCACGTAAAAAATCTTGTGTTCTCTGTGTGTGTGCTAGTTATACGTACAACGCTAAGACGTAAAATTAAATCTCTATCGCCGCGTATTTTCTAGCCCGCAACAATATTAAATTATCATATCTTGTATAACAGATTATATATATCTTATAGTAGAAGGTAGAGTAGGTGGGATCAGCTATGGGTTAGAAGATGAGGTCGGGTAGAGATTTGGTTGTTGGGCTTCAGTTGAATGGCAGAGAGGAGACGGAATGCGCAGGGTCGAGCGGCTCCAGGTGTCGGGCTTGGGACTTGCAGCAAGCGGAAAGACTAGCTACAAGTAAGGGTCTGTGTTCGGTTCTTGCTGTGGGAAATCGGTTTGAAGCAAAGGTTGGCAGGTAGAGTAAGTTGAGCTGGAGGAGGTGTCGGCTTGTGCTTAAGGTATGGAGGTCGGAGGTTGCGGCTAGGGATTTGGCCGGATAGAGGGGAGAGGTCGCTGTCTGGGATGAGTTCGGCTCTAGTGGAATCAGAAGGTGGAGTCTAGTGTGGAAGAACTATCGTCAGCTTGAAGAGGTGCATAAGAGGGTGGCTATAGGTCGGGAGGTGTCCGACGGCTGAAGGTTGGGTAAAGGCAAGGTCTAGTCTGACTAGAAGAAACTAACGGGGCTTGAGGAGGAAGAGGGTCGGTTGCTGGAGGCTAGGGCAGAGGCGGATGGCTCACTGCTTGCGTGGGCTGAAGGCGTCGGCACAGTCGCGTGAGGCTTCGGGCGTATGCAGGCAGTAGAGAGCAGAAGAAGTGGGGTGGCTTCGTCTCTATCCCGTTTTAACAAAGCGAACGAGGGCAAGGATCGAGGAACAAGATGCGACAGATCAGCAAGATAGAGGATTTGAGCGTGACTTGGACAAGATTCCTGACGTGAAATGAGCAGCTGTACAAGATTTTGAGCAGGATTTGAGTAATGCTTCAGCACAGGTAATGATTCATCCCTATTTTTATATTTCTTTTTTTTTGCTGTGGTGTGGAGGTCAACATGGCTATCATATCCCCTTGGAAGCTTCTCAAATTTTCATCAAGCTTGATAACCCTTGCTTTAATTACCTCTCAGGAGTTTATTACTCAGGAGAGATGTAGCTCCTTTAAAGACCTACTTTACATGGTCACCTCCTTGAAAGCCTTCGGGCTCCTATTTGTTGCTTTCTTGTTGACAATCTCCCTCAACTTCATTATTGCTTCAATCAAACTCCAAATAAGGTCTTCGTCGGAGACGTCACTTGAAAGAGTAGGAACAGAGACGTCACTTGAAAGAGTAGGAACAGGCGCACCCATTGGCTCTTGTAGTGTTGTGCAGCCTAATTACCCACCATGTCCCCAACGTAATTGATTGTTTGCTCTGGAAACTTTGCACCAAAGGAGGGCTAGCTCTCACTTTGAAGAGATAGTTCTTTGTTTACAAACAAAGGCTCCTCACTCTCTTGAATCAGTTCTTTGTGTGCAGAATGCAACGTCTCTCACCCTAAAGATAACTCTACATTAACAATGTTCTCTCTTGTTTGAATCACCTCTATTGTCTTCTTTTCACTCACTCAAGGTGCAACAACAGCTGCATCTTCAATACCAAATTCTTTTCTTGTAGATGCAAGAGCCTCTCGAAGGGCAATGACATTGGAATCAACAACAACCCCGACAATAGTACATGTCTTTGTCATGTCACGACATTCCAACTTCCACATCTGATGCGGGCAAGAGATCTAGGGAGCCTATACCCTCGCCCACAAAAAGACACGGCGGACTTCTACGGACGAAATTGACTAAAGACGAGAAAAGGGACGAACAAACTCTTACATTTCAATTTAAACTAAACAAAAGAAAACTTACAACAATACAAACGACTCTTGCAAACAAAATGACGACACCCTAAAGTTGCTGCACTTGGAGAAAGATACAGGTGGAGCGGCACTTGCGGAGAGACGAAGAGATTAGAAGCCCTAGAAGAAAGGGTGGAAAGAGCCCGCAGGATTTCCGGAGGGGATGAGAAAAGAAGGTTGGAAAGAGCCCGCAGGATTTCCGAGCAACCCGCAGGTTAACTGATTTTTTCCAAAAATCAAATTTTCATTCAACTTTTTAAAACAATACATAACCCCTCATATTTATAGGTATGAAAGGGGAATACAAAAGGTCACAAACACTTAATTAACACATAATTAAAAGCATAGAAATCTCCCCCCAAAGCTCTCGGTTTACACCCAAACCAGGAACCAAGGAGACGGCCACGGGAGACGAAGGAAACCGCACGGACCGAGAGCCACAGCCGCGGGAGACGAAGGAGCCGCACGGACCAAAGAGCCAGCCGTGAGATCCCAAGAGACATACACTAAATTTTAACTTCCCATGGTGGAATTCAAGGAGCCACACATGGGAAGACAAAACAACTCCCTTGGATTCCCAAAAGCTATATTTTGGAAATCCAAGAGACACTTTTTTAAGACATTTAAAACTATAATAAAAATGCATTTAAATAAAGATAAATATGAACTAAAATTGTTAGCTCATAATGAGCTAACCCTTAGTTCAATAAATGAACTAAAGTTCAGCTCATAAATGAACTAAAAGTTTAGCTCAAATATGAAAAACTACTAGCTCAAGGGAAGCCAAAATATGATTTATTTTGGACATGGGTTGACCCCCCCTTTGTCTACATCAGACTCCCCTTCTTGCGAATTCAGCTCCTGATGAATTATCTGTTGCTGATTCTCTTGAGGCGGTGCATACAGTTCATCGATCTCCTTGAGTTTTTCACCAAACCTTTTCAGAATTTCCTCTTGCTCTTTTTCAAATTGTTGTTGCAGATACCTTTTGTATTTTTCAAACTTTTGATCACATAGGAACATGTGATACTGCAATTTGTAGAGTCGATCTTGAAGTGGATCCGTTGAGTCACCTTCTGTAAGAATCCACCTGTCCAACGGGAGTGGGACATTAGGATCATGTTGCTCGCTTTCCTCCATAAATGATGCCATATTTTTTGTATTTTCCATTTTTTGACTCAATAAAAAAAATTACAAGACTCAAAATACTCAAACTAAAAAAAACTTAAAACAAGACTCACAACTTGACTTGACAAAACTCACACCTAACTTGACTTAAAAATAAACTTGACAACCAAAATAAATTCGACAAACCACAAACCTGTTGATTTCCTAACTTTCTTTGATACCAATTGATGCGGGCAAGAGATCTAGGGAGCCTATACCCCTCGCCCACAAAAAGACACGGCGGACTTCTACGGACGAAATTGACTAAAGACGAGAAAAGAGACGAACAAACTCTTACATTTCAATTTAAACTAAACAAAAGAAAACTTACAACAATACAAACAACTCTTGCAAACAAAATGACGACACCCTAAAGTTGCTGCACTTGGAGAAAGATACAGGTGGAGCGGCACTTGCGGAGAGACGAAGAGATTAGAAGTCCGAGAAGAAAGGGTGGAAAGAGCCCGCAGGATTTCCGGAGGGGATGTTAAAAGAAGGTTGGAAAGAGCTCGCAGGATTTCCGAGCAACCCGCAGATTAACTGATTTTTTCCAAAAATCAAATTTTCATTCAACTTTTTAAAATAATACATAACCCCTCATATTTATAGGTATGAAAGGGGAATACAAAAGGTCACAAACACTTAATTAACACATAATTAAAAGCATAGAAATCTCCCCCCAAAGCTCTCGGTTTACACCCAAACCAGGAACCAAGGAGACGGCCACGGGAGACGAAGGAAACCGCACGGACCGAGAGCCACAGCCGCTGGAGACGAAGGAGCCGCACGGACCAAAGAGCCAGTCGTGAGATCCCAAGAGACATACACTAAATTTTAACTTCCCATGGTGGAATTCAAGGAGCTACACATGGGAAGACAAAACAACTACCTTGGATTCCCAACAGCCATATTTTGGAAATCCAAGAGACACTTTTTTAAGACATTTAAAACTATAATAAAAATGCATTTAAATAAAGATAAATATGAACTAAAATTGTTAGCTCATAATGAGCTAACCCTTAGTTCAATAAATGAACTAAAGTTCAGCTCATAAATGAACTAAAAGTTTAGCTCAAATATGAAAAACTACTAGACTCAAGGGAAGCCAAAATATGATTTATTTTGGACATGGGTTGACCCCCCCTTTGTTTACATCTGAAAACTAATGTAATCAAAAAATATAGGGAGCCTATATTTTTTGATAACAAAAAGAAAAATAAACTTCCTAATAAAAGAAGACACAAAATACCTCTAAAAGAAGAGATAACTTAAATAAGACTTAGCAACGGAAATTAAAACTACAAACGATGATTTCAACAACTTAAACTCTTATAAACGACTCTAAATAAAATAAAAAGACACCCTAAAGTTGCTTTACTTAGAGAAGAAGGATACAGGTGGAGTGACACTTGCGGAGAGACGAAAGAGGTTAGAAGCCTGAGAAGAAAGGTTGGAAAGAGCCCGAAGGATTTCCAGAGGGGATGAGAAAAAAGGGTGGAAAGAGCCCGCAGGATTTCCAAAGCAAACCCGCGGATTATAACTTTTTCAAAAATCACATTTCATTCAACTAACTTTCAAACATAGACAATCACCCATATATATAGGTATGAAAGGGAATACAAAGAGACAAATTACATTAATTTTAACACAAGAAACTAAACATCAAAAGCATTAAACCCAAATGTTTTTCACGCAAAAACATCCCAAACCCAAGAACCGAAGTGGCAGCCGCGGGAACCAAGGAGGCCGAGCGGGAACCAAGGGGGCACGGCCTCGGGAAAGAGCCCAGGCACGGGAAAACCAGCGGCCAGCCGGAATTCCAAGAAGCAAAACACAAAAAACAATAAGCCATGGAGGAAACCAAGGAGACACCTCATGGGAAAAGCAAATCTTGGAATTCCAAAAGCCGGTTTGGAATTCCAAGAGACCTACATAATTAAAAACATAAAAGCATAAAAAGGTACATTTAATATAAGATAAATATGAACTAAAATCATAGCTAATAATGAGCTAACCCTTAGTTCAATAAGTGAACTAAAGACCAACTCATAAATAAGCTAAAATTTCAGCTCAATTTTGATTGAGCTAGTAAACTCAAGGGAAGCCAAAATTTGTATTATTTTGGATATGAGTTGACCCCCCCTTTGTCTACATCAGACTCCCCTTCTTGAGAAAGTCATCTCCCGATGAGTTTGCTTTAGATTTCTTTCGAGGAGTTGAAGATGGCGCATTATTGATCAAATCTTCATACTTCTGCATGATCTCATCTCACTCTTTTAGGAATTTGTCTTGTAAGCGCTGCTTTTTCTTGAAGTATCTTTCTGTCCGTATGTGCATTCATGATTGAAGCTTGTATAATTCATACTCCAGTAGATTTTTTTATTTTGTCGGGATACATCTATCCATAGATTCATCAATGTCTTCTGCCTTGCTTTCTTCAATTTTTTTTTATCTTTTTTCATTTTTTTTGACAGACTCAAAAAGACTAAAAAATTATAGACTCACAGAAAGACTCAACCTAAACTTAGACTCACAAATAAACGCTTTGACAAACTCGACAAACTCTGACTTGACAATCAAAATAAAATTTGACAAACTACAACTTGACAAACCACAAACCTAGGACTTCCTAACTTGCTCTGATACCAAACTAATGTAATCAAAAAATATAGGGAGCCTATATTTTTTTATCACAAAAAGAAAAATAAACTTCCTAATAAAAGAAGACACAAAATACCTCTAAAAGAAGAAATACCTTAAATAAGACTTAGCAACGGAAATTAAAACTACAAACGATGATTTCAACAACTTAATCTTATAAACGACTCTAAATAAAATAAAAAGACACCCTAAAGTTGCTTCACTTAGAGAAGAAGGATACATGTGGAGTGACACTTGCGGAGAGACGAAAGAGGTTAGAAGCCCGAGAAGAAAGGTTGGAAAGAGCCTGAAGGATTTCCGGAGGGGATGAGAAAGAAGGGTGGAAAGAGCCCGCAGGATTTCCAAAGCAAACCCGCAGATTATAACTTTTTCAAAAATCACATTTCATTCAACTAACTTTCAAACATAGACAATCACCCATATATATAGGTATGAAAAGGAATACAAAGAGACAAATTACATTAATTTTAACACAAGAAACTAAACATCAAAAGCATTAAACCCAAATGTTTTTCACGCAAAAACATCCCAAACCCAAGAACCAAAGTGGCAGCCGCGGGAACCAAGGAGGCCGAGCGGGAACCAAGGGGGCACGGCCTCGGGAAAGAGCCCAGGCACGGGAAAACCAGCGGCCAGCCGGAATTCCAAGAGGCAAAACACAAAAAACAATAAGCCATGGAGGAAACCAAGGAGACACCTCATGGGAAAAGCAAATCTTGGAATTCCAAAAGCCGGTTTGGAATTCCAAGAGACCTACATAATTAAAACATAAAAAGCATAAAAAGGTACATTTAATATAAGATAAATATGAACTAAAATCATAGCTAATAATGAGCTAACCCTTAGTTCAATAAGTGAACTAAAGACCAACTCATAAATAAGCTAAAATTTCAGCTCAATTTTGATTGAGCTAGTTCAATTTTGATTAAGCTAGTAAACTCAAGGGAAGCCAAAATTTGTATTATTTTGGATATGAGTTGACCCCCCCTTTGTCTACATCAACATCACATGTTGTATTAGTTCTGTGGGCTCCAAAAAATTCGTGCCCCAACCTCCATTCTTTCGGGGGAGTTTTAACGAAATTAAGTTCTAAGGTAAATTTTCATAAGGCAGATTGGGTTTGTAGATAAGATGCTACCCAGAGATTTCTCTCTCATTTTGCGAGGACTTTATGATCTGAGTTCTGGTTTCCTATAGGCGCAAGCCCCTATAGTTACTCCCGATAACGAGAGAGAACTTTCGATTAAGGCTAGCTGTCGATCAAATACGTAGAGATATGTATATGGCATATAGTAGCAACATGAGTTTAGGTATTTGGAAGGTTGATATTTAAAATTGAAAATTTCACCATCTTGCACTTCAAGCAGATAGTGGGGGAATGATTGATGGAAGTTCTATCCATTACAAATCTCATGTTCATTTATTGATGTACATTTGAAAGGTCTAAATTGTTATTTTGTGCTCGCAAATTAGAGTGATCATTTATCAATTTGAAATCTAGTTCCCTACGGTCCAAATTGAATTCAAGTTCAGTTCGTCATTCATTTTGGTCCCCTATTCAGTTCAAGATTTCGGCAACCTCCCGGCGCCTCCCCCATTTAGGAAAAATTTCAGGAGTCTTAGTATGCTCGTCACGTAAAAAAAGACGTGCACGGTCGGTGTTGGGTGACACTACGGCCGTAGTCTTCAATCCTACCACGCCAAAAAAAAGGCGTGCATAGGTCTTCGGGAATATACATGTTTGAAGATGCAGTTGTTTTTTTGCCGGCACTGAGGCGCGTACAAGTACTTAAAATTTTTCTTGTCATGCTAAAAAAAGCGTGCACGGGGATTACTCGCCTCATTGTAAGCACCGCGAAGAGCTTCCTCCCATCGTGCTAAGAAAAGTGTGCATGGGTGGTTGCTTGCCTCGCCGCAAATGTCAAGAGCGAGACTTTGGAGTTTGCAGAACATTATACCTTTGGTGGCGAGGTGATGACAATGACACTTACAATTTTCTTATGATTTCTTCTATTTTTTTTTCTTTTTCTTTTAAACATTAATAGTGGTATATATATAAAACTGCTAATGATATTAGCCAACATATAAAAAAAGCCGACAATAATGATAGGAGAAGAAAGACTATTGCAGGAAAAAAAAGTTGATGCAAAGGCGAGGTTGAGCAGGGATTTTAGTGAAGTAGACTATTCGCTAGAGATTGATGGACTTATTGTCTCAAAAAAGTAACAAGTCACGGCTTGGGTTCCATAGCAGGTGTCAGGATGCATGTGAAGCCACTATGAGAAAATCTGTATAAGAATAGCAAGTGAAGTGTAGAAGAGTGCTCAGGTTATGTGGCTATGTGAAGTGAAGAAACAATTTTTGTTGTGATATGAGGGAGAACAGTTGTAGATGATTAAAGTATTGTAAAGGGAGGGCGGCTGTAGCTGTGAAGAGAAAGGAACTGATGTGCAGGAAGATCAGGTGAAGATAGAGTTTCTATAGACTTCGAATAAGGGAAGAGCAGTGAGGTTGGACTGTAGGAGGTTCATGCGGCTCTGTAAGTGGAGAGGAAACAGGATAAGGCCATAGGTGATTCGGCTATAGGGATTGGAAGAGGATCCTGGTTGGGCGTGAGTCCGATCGACAGAGTGAGGTTTGGGTCATGGCTCAGGTGCTGGAGCTTGTGGAGATTGGGCGTCTGAGGTGAGGACGGATGCAGTCGGCTTGGTGGTGTGTTGGTCGGATGAACAGGGAGTTCAAGTCATGGCTTACTTCTCAGGGACAGACAAAGGAGGCGTGATGAGGGTGATCGGAGGTCGTGAGGTCGATTTGCGTGGGATCGGATGGACGTGGGCTTGCGTTGGCTTGAACGGTCATCTGCGACTTCCATTTGGATGAGGGAGTCGATAATGGTTGTTGTGTGTGGCTGAGGTGTGGAGATCAAAGGCTAGGATGTGGTACAGTGAAGAGTGGTCGAAGAAGTGGATGGTCATTGCGGCCGTACGGAGGAAGATGGGGGAATTTGAGATCAGGATTTTGTTGGTGTCGTGAAGTTGAAGAAGAGAAGAGGCTCCAATTGATTTCGTTTTATCGCTGAGGTGAAGCATTCAATCGAGACAGAAGATTTTTCCATGATTTACGTCGGAAGAGTCCGAGTGTTTTGCTCGGAATTATCATTAAAACTATAGATTATAATCCGGATTTTGCTCGTCTTGAAATTTGCGCGCCAGCTTCTAGATTTACGTGCATTTATAAAAAATCGTGCATTTAGTCTCGGAATGCTTGTCGATTTCCCTACATGAGCTTTATTTGGTAAATTCATAGTCAATTTTGAATATTGCAACATTCCGAACGCAACGACGAAGTCCGTTTTGCTTTCGGATGTTGTTTAGGCGATGTCGCTTGCCAGCTGCCTCGATTTGTGCGCGTTGCCTCAAGATGCGTATCGATCTTTGCGCGCGGATTTAATTGGTTAAATTGATAGTCACTTTTGGGTATTGTCGACGTCTCGAACACAATGGCAAAGTCCATTTTGCTATCGGACGTCGTTTGGGTCGCGTCACACGTTAATTTCCTCGATTTGCGCGTCACGCTTTGGGATTTGTGTCGTTTCGTCAGGCGATTCCAATTGAAAAAGTTTATAGTGATTTATGGGTGTCAACGTTGTTCCGGACGCAATGACGAAATCCGTTTTACAATGGGATGTTGTTTGGGCGATGCACGCATCAATTTCGGATGTCAGTCGCCCTTTTGGATCGATCTCGTCTGATTTGACTATGAGAGATCCCCTCTTAGGAGAACTCGGCGTCCTGATTGCAAAGGCGCAGTCCGTTTGGCAATCGGAGGTCGTTTCGCCCTTCAAGTGACGTGATGCGTTGCTTGGATCGCCGATTTTGCCCCTTTGTACGTGGTTTGATGTGTAGGGGTCAACAAGTTCCCTCGCCTACTTCATGACTTTCTTGTGAGAATCATTTTGCAACTTCTTGTAGTGGTTTAGATTGAAAAAGAAGGAAACATGGTAGAAACAGGATAAAACAAGTAGCACAAAAGATTTTTTAAGTACAAGGAGAGCGTGCAATTTTTGAACCTTCTGCTACTTCACTTTATAAACTTTTGAAATTGAGGAAAAATCTAGGTTACAAAAATTGCGCCTTCTCAAAGTCCATGTTAACCCTACTCTTGGTAAGCATACAACTCAAGATCTCAGACATCATGATAGAACCCTCATGGGAGTCCTCGGGAATCTTATTAGGAGCGCTACATGCCTGAGTCCATACACTCATCTTGCTTGAGAGATCTTCAGCTTGAACGGTTATGTTATTCCCGTTGAGGATCACTTTGAGGCCAATGAAACTCCTTTCGTCTGCTTTCTTGTTTGTAGAGGGATCACATGGAAGGCAATACACTTCAATATCCAAGCATTAATGGTGAGATCCAACATAAATCTTGGACTTACTACACATAAATCTGGTAGGACAATTTAATTATTAGAATTTACCACAAATAAGTCTTTTTTGTTCATACCATAATCAATAGAGCTTTCATGAACAATAGGACCCATAGAGGTGGATTTTCTCAATTCCTAATGAGCTTGAAGCAATCGGCGCACTCAGGGCTAAAGATTTTGCAAGACATACAATATAATGACAAACTCCACATTCTACTTGTTGCCAATAACTATTTAAAGAAGAGCCAATCCAAATCTCCATAATCAAGGGCAAAAACATATGCAAATAAGAACAGGGGCAACATATAGTCGGGAGAGTGGCGGTAGCAATATCTATCTATATTGGTCAAGCATTGCTCTTCGTGAGTATATTGTAGTTTTATTGACAAAAATGAAGGAAAAAAATCTGTATTGGGGTAATGTGAAACTGAAATGTGTCAAATTATGGAGACCATGTTAGCAAATGCATTGATAGGCCATTCTCATAATAGGAAAGATGAGAAATATTTTGAATAATTTTTTTTCTAAATATAGTTTGAGAAATATGATTACATTCTAGAAATCCAATAGAGAAATCCCAAGCAGACAAATCTTTTATAAAAGTATGGATAATCTACAAATTTGGGCGGCCAAATGCAATTTTTAGCTACTAAAGAGCAGAAAAATGGTGTTATCATATCAGAAAATGAAAGTGATCAGGCAGACTATAAGCAAAAGATGCCAAGAAGGCTAGGACTAGCACATGCTTTGGATCTCTTAGCTGCTTCTTGGGGGCTCAAGGCCAATGAGCAATCCCTATCCCTAAGAAGTTATTATTTATAAGCTCCAATTCTCTGAATTTAACATGGTATCAGATCAAGGCATTCAATTCTTCTTCAAAAATGAGTGTGAGAGAGGTGAGAGCTGGTTCTTGCGTTCTATTCCTGCTCGCATGCGCCTAGGGCAGCGGAGCAAGTGAGAGGGCTTTCCCTTTGCAGTCTTCTGCGTGCGGCTCTGTGGGCTCCGAAAATTCGTCCCCGGCCTCCACTCGCTTTTCTTATTCGGCGAGGGAGTTTTAACAAACTAAGTTCCGAGGTAAATTTTGGAAGGCAGATGGGTTTGTAGATAAGACACTACCCAGAGATTTCGCCCTCATTTGGTGAGGACTTTATGATCTGAGTTCTGGTTTCCTATAGGCGCAAGCCCCTATAGTTAATTACCCCTCCCGATCACGAGAGAGAACTTTCGATTAAGGCTAGTCATCAATCAGATACGTAGAGAATACGTGTTATCTGGCATATAGTAGCAGCAATGAGTTTGGATTGGAAAGATTTGGAATTTGGGTTGGATTTGGGAATTTGGAAAGTTTGGGAATTCGGAGTATTGGAAGATTTGATATTTAAAATAGAAAATTTCACCACCTAGCACTTAAAGCGGATGGTGGGGGAATGGATGATAGACCCGATCAAGATCCCATGGTTCCGTCGTCCCGGACCATCATGGTCCCTGGTCTACTTAGTCAGAGGAGGTAGTCGACCCAACCTGACAGAAGGATCCTTGTCGGCAGCCATGGGTTGCTTCGTCCAAGGGAACCTTGTAGACCGGGGTTGAATGTTTGTCTAAGGGGACAAATTTGGATCCACCTTAGCTAACAGAGGGCTTTGTGCCCTATCGATCATATCCTATTGATTCATATCTCAAGGATTTAACGCCATTAAGGAGCGTATTGGCTCTGGCCATAACCGGTATCTGTGGTGCCATTTGGCGGCAAAACCACTCGGTTCAGAGGGCCCCGGGTCATAACCGTTTACCTGCAGTGCCATTTGGCGGCGAAACTGCCGGTTAGAGGACACGTACCACGTCCTTACTGGCAAGAGATTGTTTGAGAATGAATCCTAGTGATATTTTCGACTAGGCATTTGGCTCTTTGTGAGCTAGAGTTTATTTGAATTTGTCCACCTTGGCAAACTGTTGCGGAGGGCGGATGATTTTTGCTTTAAGTTTTGATGGATAATTTCAAATTTAAATATTTTTTGGATTTTGAATATTTTTGGAATTTTTGTGGAGTTTCGGGTTTTTAGATTTTTCTGGGATTTTGGGTGGAGCTTTGGAAGACATTTGAAATTATTTGAGAACCCCTCCGGTTGAGATCTTCAATCAACGCGGCCATCATCGGGGTGTTTGGGGTCATTTCTCTTTTATTGATTGAACCCTGTCAACTCTATCGGGCTGTCGACAGAGGATCGGGTTTCGTAGGCTTTGTACCCTTGAAAGTGAATTCTTTTGATTTTAGGCATTGAAGGCCTAATATGAATGTATTAAAATAAATATTCTGGTCGCCACGGCCACATATTTATTTGTTGGCTCGAACCTTGTCGACTCCTATTAATCCGTATAGGAGGATCGGGTTCGAGCCTGAATTCACTTGTCAACCCGCGCAGCATCCCTAGACGTCACGTGTGTACCAATAACACGCTCGCCGGGGCCCATGCGGGTTGAGAATATATTTTCCCCCTTTAGTGTACCTATGTGTATACAATTTATAGTGCATGTGCAGGGGGTATTTTTGGAATAGACGCCTTCTGTCTGCTTGTACAAATGTTGCAGATCCGGTGGCGTAGCAGCTTCTGTATAGAATTGTTCGCTGCTTCGTACAGGTAGACTGTCGTGCACTAGTTGTTGTCTTCTGTATGTGAATCATAGTGCACTAACGAGTCTCCTGCTTTGCATTGATTTCTTTGTATGTTGGTTGGAAGAATCTCATATATTTGCTTGCATGCTGACTGATATCGATTGTGGAAGGATTATGTGTCACTTTGAACTTGATGTTTGTGTACTCATCTAAAATTCCTTCCTTCTTCGTGGTGGAATCATTTGCTTTTTCTTGTTCTTCGTCAATCTTCGTTTGTGGGTTAGCTGATTATTGAGTGTTGGAAAATTACTAAACTCATCATATGATGGTTATTATTGTCCACAAGTAGGCATCATATTCTTTACAACTATTGTTGATTGTTAATGATGGATGAGCCTTGTTGAACATCATACATCTTCCACTAGTTCCGATTGAAGAACTATCATATCCATTTGTATGCCAATCTCCATCGTCCATAAAAGATTCATCCTTTATGAAGTACTACTAGTACTGTTGTTTGTATGTAGATTTAGCTCATTCACTTTGTGTGCCAACATGTTGGGTGGATTGTGCTCATCATACATTGTCAATACTTGCACCACTTACTTGATCATCTCTGCTCATTTGTAAGCATGGTTTGAGATGGATGTTGTAAATCAATATCATCATACAAAAATTCCATGTCAAGTTTGAAGTGAATTTGTGCATGAATCTTTGCTTGTTTGCATGACATTTGAATGAGTACTTTACCCTTAAATTATAGTGACAACTCCATATCATTCCATTGGAGCTTTGATGTCATCGTTCAAATCAAGTTCTACTTGACTTTGAATCAAATGAGACTCAAGATACAAGTTCTTTGCATTTAAGATCAACTTGCTTGGACTTAGTTTGAATTCTCAATTTAGTTTAAGTTCAAGTTAAGTGCATTTAATGTTCCTTTGTTCTTCTTGAGTTCAAACTCAATTCAAATTCAAGTTTTCATAGTCTTGTTGAGTTCGAATGAGAGTCCAAGTCTAGGCCAACTTGGATCCAACTCAAGTCTTGCACAAATTTTTATTTGAGATCAAGTTCAAATATATTGAGTTATTGTTCATGTCTTCTTTGTAGTCCTTTGAGTTCATGTTCATAGGTCCTCTGTTCTTGTTCGAGTACAAGTTCTATGTCCTTGCTCAAATTGTTCAAGTCAAGTCCTTCACATGAGTTCGAGTCCGAGTCCAAAATGAGTTCAATTAAGTTCTAAGTCCTCACTTGGTTCAAACCAAGTTCATGAGTTTCAAGAGAGCTTGTTCAACTCAAGTTCAAAATATATGTCCACAAGTCTTTCGTCTGAGTTCAAGTTCAATGTTCACAAGTTTTGAGTTCAAGATCATGTTCTAATCATTTGATTTTTAAAACAAATGTAAGCTCCAAATCTTATATCTTCAAATTTATTTGAGTTTAAGTTCAATTAGGTCTATTTGAATCAAGTCCACGAGTCCAATTTTGCTTCAAGTCCTTGTCTTTTTCAGACAAAATTTCGGTAGCCTCCCGGCGTCTCCCCCGTTAAGGGGAAAAGCCAAGAGACCGCCTACCCGCCACGTCAATAAAGACGTGCACGGTTGGTGTTGGTGAGACACCGTTGCAGTTGTATTTTTTTGTTTTCTCCCACCACGGCCAATAAAGGCGTGCATGGGGTTTTAAAAAGACATTTTTTGAAAGATAACAGATTTGATTTCCCCCCGCCCGGGGGTACTTATAAGTTACCCCGCTTCGCCGTACGTGCCGCACCGGGGTTCCATCCCACCACGGCCAATAAAGGCGTGCATGGGGCGATTCTCCGGTTTGCCACGAATATTGAAGCAAGGTTTAGAGTTTAGAAAAAGTTCATACCTCCGCGGGGTTGTAGTGGCTGACACGTGGATCGAGGGGTCACTCGCCTATCTCGTCGTAGGTGTCGCGCCGGTTGCCCCTCCCACCACGCTCAATAAAGGCGTGCATGGGCAGACCACCGACTCGACACGTTGGTCGAGGTAAGAGAGTGGAGGGAGCAACATTTTTTACTTTTTTTTTATTATTGTCATATATTTTTTTATAATTAACATTTATTATAATAATAATTAAGTAATTAAAATTATTAATTAATTAATAATTATTAATTAATTACAATCAATAAATTAATTATATGTATAATTATTTAATAATTAATTATAATTAATCGAAATTAATTATATTTAATCAAATAATTATAACTAATAATTAACTATTAATTATTAATTAATCATAATTAAATAACTAATTAAAAATTATAATTAAATTATTATTATTATTAATTAAAGTTAATAAAAAAAAATTTAACCCCCTCCCCCCTTCTCTTTTTTTTTTTTCTCTGTTCACTGGATTCGGCCAAAGAAGCGTGAAAGGGAGAAAGTTACCTTCATAGCAAACGAGCTCCTGTGTTGCTTCCGATCAAATAGAGAAGGGAACGTCGTGGAAGGAGGCGGGGAAGGCTCTCGGCAAGGTAGGGGATTGCTCTCTCTTCTCTCTCTCTCTCTCTCTCTGCTAGCACAAAGGACCGACACTGGCAGTCGGAGGAGGAGCGACGGGTTCGGCTCTGTAGGTTGACGTCGGGCTAGGAGTCGAAGGCAGGGAGGTCGGACGGGATCGGTCGGAGGAGGCGTGGAGGTTGGGGCTTCCGATCGGCTTCGGGTAATGAAGACCGGAGTTGCTGTGTGGGATCGGAAGCTTGGAGAGGTCTTGCCGAAGGAGGTGGGAGAGATTGGGAGAGCAGTCGTGTGCGTATGGGAGAGCCGAGAGTTTTGGGTCGGTATTTAACGAAGAGGATGAAGCTACGGATCGCAGGATTCGCGCAGGGGTTCCGGGAAATGACGCAAACGGCGCCCAATTCAGCGGGATATTCGCTGATTTTCTGGACTTCCTCGATAGATACGAGGTGAGCTGCTTTCTTTTTGTTCTTTACCCGCAGGTCAACAAATGCCCCCCAACAAATGTGGTACGCGACTAGAGCGAATCACGTTTGTTGTAAGCTGTTCGGCCTTGTGGTTCTCCAGATATTTATTCCAGATGTCACATAAAGGGTTCCAATTAGTGGATCTCCAAAAATTCGTTTTGGATGTCACACTAAGATTTTCTTTTAGTGGATCTCCAAAAATTTGCTTGGATATCACACTAGGATTTTCATTTAGTGGATCTCCAAAAATTTGTTTGGATGTCACACTAGGGCTTTCATTTAGTGGATCTCCAAAATTTCAGTTGGATGTCACACTAAGACTTTCTTTCTCCACTGCGCTTCTAGATGTATCCATAGATGATTGATATCTTGTTGAAATTTTAAATATTTATTTGGGGATCTCGGCACGCAGCACGATGTCGACCCAAATAAATATTTAAAATACCCCCAGTCTTTAGGGACATTTGTAGATGTCATCGGGGTTCTCATTCTGCAACTTGAGCTAGAGCCCCGAGATTTTGATTCCTTCTGTCCTGTGCTTTGTGCTGCGGACTTGATGAAGGATTGTCTGATTTGTCTTTTCTGACTTGTCAGAAAGTTTGTATTCCTTCTGCCCTTTGCTTCTAGCTTTGGCGGGCTTGATGAAGGAGTAGATGCCGGTGACCAAAACCCTTAGGTTTGTATTAGGTCGATGGCGAGAAGTCATCGGTCCAGAGCTTTGTGCGTAACGGACTTGTTGATGATGAAATCCACTTAGTCCAGCCTAAGGCTTTTCACGAACTTTGGGATAATTTCTTCGAACCTTTGCTTTGTGCTTTGGCGGACTTGTTGAAGAAAAATTCCTTCGATCCTCGCTTTGTGCTTTATGGATTTGTTGAAGGATTTGCAGGTTTTGGATTCAATTGACAGCACCGAACGTAGGTAGTATCTTGATCCTTAACCACTTGAGAAGACTTTAATCTGAATCACTTGAGTTCGTCAGATTAGGAGAGCTAGATTTGATAGCTCTTTGTCCTCTGGTTGCTGAGATGGGGGTTCCTCTACTGCGGCCTTTTTTATGGCTTGTTGAGTAGATGGAGCTGCCAGCGATCCGGCCATATTTGGGCTTGTTGGATCCGACCTCTTACACCCATTCAGGCTTCAGACTTGAGCTATGGGAATTGCGCTCCTCAATGCTGATTTTACTGAAGTTGACAGATTTGGAGTCCTTCGTGGTTTTGGATTTTGGAGTCTACGAACTTTTGGTAGTCGCTCGAGACTCAGCTTCCCTACTGGAACCTTGATTCTCCAGTCATTTCAGAAAACTTTGTAGACTACGATCACTCGAACTGGTCGAGTCAAATTGGCCTTCGTTCTTCCTACAGTCCCTACTGACGGGTTGACGAAGTGGGGGTTCCGCTACTACGGCCGTTCTTATGGCTTGTTGAGTAGACAGAGCTGCCAGCGATCCGGCCATATTTGGGCTTGTTGGATCCGACCTTTTACACCCATTCGAACCTTAAGCTTCAGGCTGTTGAAAGACTTCAAGCTTTTCCGGCTCAATTTTGTAGGAGTGTGTAGCCACAAAAGTCACTTTCTTGACCTTTGAGTCTTGGTTTGTTGGAGAAGACGGTGTCTCTAACATTTGAAAGATCACCTGCATATACTTTGGAAAACAAATATTTGTATTCTTTAGCACAAAAGAATATCTGGATTGATAATTTTAAATATTTATTCGGGGATCTCGGCACGCAGCGCGATGTCGACCCGAATAAATATTTAAAATGCCCCCTGTCTCGCAGGGTCATTTTTAGAATGGAATAAACTTGGGATCTTTGAGATTTTAAATATTCATTTGGAGATCTCAGCGTGTAGCACGATGTCGACCCAAATGAATATTTAAAATGCCCCCTGTCTGATGAGGGATTTTTTGAAATGCGTTCTTGCTATACAAGAGAATTTCAAAAATATAAGCATGCATTGATAAATATGCATATAAAATTTTGATCATCACAAAATACATCAGATATGAAATTTTCATGCGTGATATTTCTTTAAATGTCGACCGTTGATCGGTGGCATGGGCCTTTGACCGTTCAGATCGATCAACTGATATGCTCCTCCTTGGTACACCTTCTCGATGACGAAGGGGCCTTCCCAATTTGATACGAATTTGCCACCGATTTTCCGGTGTGGGATGATTGGTCTTCTCAGCACCAGGACCAATTCCCCTTCCTGAAATGATCGAGGATGCACCATTCGATCAAAGGACTTTGCCATTCTTCCTCGGTAAATTTCCAGGTTTTGTTGAGCTTGTAACCTGAGTTCATCAAGTGCATCGAGCTCTTCCATTCTGAGGCGGGCATTTTGCTCTTGAGTGAGATCGTTCTGGACTGCTACCCGGAGTGATGGTAGCTCAATCTCTAATGGTAATACGGCTTCAACGCCGAACACTAGAGAGTAAGGAGTAGCTTTGGTTGGCGTCTTATAGGTTGTACGATACGCCCACAGTGCCTCTGCCATTTTCGTTTGCCACTCTCTTTTGTTTTTTGTGAGAATCTTCTTCAACAATTTCACCAGCGTCTTGTTGAAGGCTTCTGCCAATCCATTTGCCCTTGGATTGTATATAGATGAATATCGCCAATCGATTTTATGCCGATCAACGAACTTGTAGATTTTTGTACTTTTGAATGCAGTACCATTGTCTGAGATTATCCGGCGTGGCACACCGAACCTGTAAACGACATTATGGGTAAAGAAATTAATCACACGCTCCGATGTGACCTCTCTGAATGGAGCTGCTTCTGCCCACTTGGAAAAGTAGTCTATTGCTGCAAGTATAAAGCGGTGTCCTGCTGATGACGGCGGATCTATTGGCCCAATAATATCAGTACCCCAACACTCGAATGGCCAGGATGCTATTGTTGGGTGCAGTGGATTTGGCGGTTGATGTATAACATCACCGTGGATTTGACACTCGTGGCACCTCTTAGCGTGGTCAATACAATCTCTAACCATGGTCGGCCAATAGTAACCCATTCTTTTAATTTTAGCGGCCATCTTGGGACCTGACTGATGTGCTCCACAAAGCCCTTCGTGGACTTCTGTCACCACTTTATCAGCTTCCTTGGTCCCCAGGCACCTTAGCCACATTTGATCAAAAGCTCGTCTGTATAACGTATCATTGACAAATGTGTATCGCAACGCCCTTTTTCGAATTTGTGCGGCCATAGACTTTTCTGTCGGGAGTTTGTTTTCCTTGAAGTAGTCAATGAATGGCTGTCTCCAATCATTTTCGACTTCAATATCTAAACAATGCCACCACGATTCTGAAGTTTGACTAGCTTTATGTCTCTTGGCCACGTGATATTCTTCTGGATAATTCTCCATGACGATCTGATGGAGAGGTTGAGGGTCAACTGGAGTTTCATCCTGCTGGCTTGAATCTGGAATTCCTTCTGCTCTCGGGAATTGTAATAGAGCGGGCTCCAAGACCCTACGAGTGTAAACCCCGATGAATATAGGACTCTCCTCGTTGATGTTCGTCATTTCTTTGGCTAATTTGGCCAGACAATCTGCTTTAGCATTCTGTCCTCGAGGAACTCGAGCCATTTTGACATTTGGTACTTGCTTCAGAAGCTCGAGGGCTCGTCGGTGATAGTGGGCTAATTCGACTTTGCCAACCTTATAAATACCGAGGACTTGATTTATCACGAGCTGAGAATCACCAAAGATTTGGAGATGTTGAATTCTGACATCAATCGCAATCTCCAGCCCTGCTAATAGAGCTTCGTACTCGGCTTCGTTGTTTGTTCGAGGTTCAGTCAAACTGAATGAGAACCTCATTATGCCTCCCTCGGGTGCTACGAAAATGAGACCGATGCCGGCTCGGGCTCTTGCAATATTTGGAGGTCGGACAGGTCTAATCGATGATGCACCGTCAAAGTACATCTCCCAGAACGGTAGCTTTTCATCCTCCTCGACCTGTATTATTTGCTCATCGGGCAAATCATCATTTAATGGGGAATCTGCTGGGATCGGATGTGCAGCAAGAAAATCTGCCAATGCTTGACCTTTCACTGCCTTTTGTGGCATGTATATGATTTCAAACTGCAATAACAATACTGCCCACCGGGCTAGACGACCTGTCAACGCTGGTCTTGTCATCAAGAACTTCAGCGGATCGATCTTCGATATCAGGGTGATTTTATGGGATAGCATATAGTGACGGAGTTTCTGAACTGCAAAAATCAGCGCCAAACAATGCTTTTCAATAGGAGAATAACGACTTTCTGCTCCAATCAATCTTCGACTGATGTAGTAGAGCGAATTTTCTTTGCCTTCTTCATTATTCTGGGCCAATAGTGCTCCGAGGGACTCTTCTAATGCTGCCGTATACAGTATAAGAGGCTTTCCCGGAATTGGCGCTGCTAGAATGGGCGGATTCAACAGATATCTTTTGATGCTGTCAAATGCTTCCTGGCATTCTTCGTCCCATTTGAAACGGACATCTTTCTTCATTAATTTTGAAAATGGCTGGCACCTACCCGATAGATTTGATATGAATCTCCGAATAAAAGCCAGTTGTCCTTGCAGCGAGCGAAGCTGTCGAAGGTTTCTTGGTGGTGGCATCTCCGTGATTGCCTTAATTTTGTTGGGGTCGATCTCTATGCCTCGATGACGAACAACATAACCCAGGAATTTACCGGAGGAGACCCCGAATGCACACTTGAGAGGATTCATCTTCAGATCGAATTTTTTGATTCTCTCAAATACAATCCTGAGATCTTTTAAGTGATCTTTTCGGCCAAGACTTTTGACAACAAGGTCATCTACATAGCACTCGACCTTCTGATGTATCAAATCATCAAATATATGAGTCATTGCTCGCTGGTAGGTGGCACCAGCATTCTTCAAGCCAAAGGGCATGACTGTGTAGCAGAAAATTTCGATGGGCGTCCTAAATGATGTATGCTTTTCATCTTCGGACGCCATTTTGATTTGATTGTATCCTGACGATCCATCCATAAAGGAGAACATGTCGTAGTTGGACGTATTATCCACTAAGAGTTCGGATACAGGGAGTGGAAAATCGTCTTTTGGGCACGCCTTGTTGAGGTCCCGAAAGTCGATGCAGATACGGATCTGCCCGTTCTTCTTCTTCACTGGGACGATATTTGCGATCCAATCGGCGTACTTTTCTTCACGAATAAAGCCTGCATCTATAAGCTTCTTTGTTTCAGCAATCACCTGTTCTTCAATCTCCAATCTCATTCTCCTTGGAGCTTGCTTGACGGGCGCTATCTCCGGTTTGATTGCTAATCTGTGAACTGCTACGTCAGGGGATAAGCCGGGCATCTCAGCATATGTCCAGGCAAAGCAGTCCCTGAATTCACAGAGAAGTTCTTTTATTTCTTCTATTTGTTCTTCGGGTAGGAGAGAACTAATGAAGGTTGGGCGAGGATCTTCTTCGGTCCCCAAGTTGACTTCTTTTAGTTCATCCATGGTAGCTGCCTGTCCGCCATCTTCAAGCTCTTCTGGTGCAGGTTCGGCTTCCAAGGGCTGTTCATCATAATTATCAGCTTTGTATGTCTCTTCAGCATCATCATCTTCGGATTCAATTTCCGTGCATATGATTGCCCGACAAGTCTCTTTCCGGAGACACTTTCGTTTGATGAACCCGATACCTTTATATGCATCTGCATCCTTCTGCCGTAATGGACACGGATTCCTTCCATACCAAAGGCCTAGGCTTGTACGAAGTTGTCGCTTGGTGGTCGGAATATTGACTTGCTTTCGTAGCATTCTTTGAATATTCTTGGTATTGAACCTGGGTAGCCTCGTAGGGAATAATTCATCGGAGTCGATGAACATGCAATCCCAGTCATGATTCTCTTCTTCATGGATTCCCGTAGAATATAGTACATTCCCTGGCACAGTCCCATTTTTAAGAGGAGGAAGATATAGGGTAGCTAGTTCTTCAACTTTATGCATCTCGCGCGGGATGATTTCCTTGAAGTGTTGCAAAGGAACACGTGTGACTACAAGTACGCTATCAGAAATTGATAGGCTATCAATTCTTCTAGAGAACACATTTTGCACCGTGTTCATGTAGATGGAGTCGTAGTCATAATCATCACTTGAATATTCGACTTGCCTACTCCATTCGTCCGTGGATTGACATACTTTTCGAGATTTGGCAGGAATAACATCGTCTTCATCTGTGTCACTCCCAAGATGAGGTACATGTTTCTTTTCTTTTGGAATGGTCGGTGCTTTGGGAAGAGTCGGCATTGCCTTCTTTCTCCCCACCTGCTTCTTCTCACTTTCTCGTTCAGGTCGCTTTACAGTCCTTGAGTTTGATGCTCTAGCTTCGAGGGAGCTCAAAGATTTTTGCTTCTTTGGCATGAAATATCGTGCATCTTCATAAACTGTTGCTTCATGAACTGTAAAAGGCTGAATATCACTAGAGATCCTGAATTCTTCTCCATCTTTGAGATATTTCATACACTGGTGTAATGTTGACGGGACAATGTCATACTCATGCAACCAGGGACGACCTAGCAGCGCCTTAAACGAAGTATCCGCATCAATCACATGAAATTTAGCTTCTGTATGAAGCTCTCTAAATACAAGAGGAAGCATGAATGACCCGAGGGTTTTCTGCCCTTTTTCATTGAAACCATGCACCATCAACTTATCTGGCCCGAGGTGCTCCACATCGAGGCAGAGAGATCTCAGTGCTTTCAAGCTTATCAGATTCACGGAGGACCCAGGATCAATTAGGATTCGACTGATAATCAGTTTATCGCTCTCTGCAGTAACATACAGAGGACGATTATTGTCTGCAGTTCCGAGCATCATGTCCTCTTCGGAGAAAGTAATGAATGGCTCATTTCGAGCTTGCAGAACCTCAGTCAAATTGCGTTCAGCAAAATACGCCTCATATCTTTCGGGATCTTTTAGAGCCTGAATCAGAGTCTCCCGAAGGTCATTAGACATCACTAAGGCATCGTATATGCTGAGCTGTGCTGGAATTTTTCTTAGATGGGATAAGATATTATAATCTATCCCATTGGCTGAAGTGTTCTTCTTCTTGGTATCTTTAGGGATAATATCGTCATTGATGATTATCTCTTTCTCCTTATCTTTATTGGAGACCCCTTTCTTCGGTGGAGGCGGCAGTATTTTGCCGCTTCTTAACTGCACTTGAGCAATCTCCTCCGGTTCAGAGTCATTTGACTGTACATTTTCTTCAGAGTCAGCCATCGTTGCATCTAGGGACTCATTTGTTGATCCAGAATCACTACCCAGGTTTACATGTCCCATCCGAGATGCTATGCTAGGATCTGATTCGTCTCCCTCTGGAAAATACAAATCCTCCTCCGAATTGTAATCCATTGGCAAAACCATCATACAGGATTCAGAGGGTACTTCTGTGTGTTCCTCTTTTATCGAGGTACTCGGCGCCACTGAGATGACCCGACATACTTCTTTGGGAAGAGAATTCTCATCATCTTCTTCAGCTTCATCAATTTTAAGCTCCGTCATGAAGTCAGCAAGCTTGATAGGTCGCCTCACAGTCTGGTAGTATTCATCCAAACTGTCGATAACCCTCTGAGTTGCGGTCATCTTCTCCTTGGGCTTCTTCAATTTGGTCTTCTTCTTGGATGATTTCTTCTTTCCAGTCTTTGAAGAACCAACTTGGTTGGAGAACTGTTTTGAAGTAGAAGGTCGTACCACCGGCAATGCCTTCAAACTTATCATAGGCTCAACAGGAGACTTCCACTTTACACCTGGAACTCCTTCAAGCTGTTTTAACATTTTCACAGTCTTCTTGGAGATCGCAGTCTCCCACAGTTCTTCTTGAACTGGCTTCTTCTCTTTTCTTCTTTCTTCAACCAGAGGTACGGAAGAGGACGTGACCACCCGAGCTGATTCCTTCTTAGGATGGGACAACACATTGTCGGATAATGTTATCTCCCCTTTTTGATATTTTCTTTCAAGCCAATCCTTGAAGATGTAGCAATCTTCAATAGGATGGCTGAGTACCCGATGGTATGGGCAATAATTTGGATCACCAGTGTGCTTCGACTCTTCGGGCCTCTTGCATTCAGGCAGTTCTAAACCCGATCTCGACACTTGTCGAAATAATTTGGCAACACTCTCCCTTTTGAATGAATACTCTTTATTCATTTTATCTTTAAGGGATTGGAACGTTCTATCACCAGTTCCTATTGTTTGTCTCGGGCGTTCTCCACCACCTTGATAAGTTCGTGGCTTATCATTTCCCCCTAATATCAGCTTCGGTTGGGGGTTGGGGTTGTAGACTTGCTTAGGCCTTTCTTGATATTGCATCGGCTGTTTTTCTTTGTCTACGTTGTAAATTAGCTGCTTTTCTCTATCAGCTCTAGAGAAGAACGTAGAGTCGGCCTCACCCCTTCTAGCACCCGGGGCTTTAGCCTTTTTGAGCTTATCAGAGTGATTTTCTGATCTGGACAAATTCAGTTTTTCAAATTTGGCCACTCTATCGAGCAAGTCTTGAAATGTGTTTATCGTAGCCATGCACGGGAAGGGTTGCATCTTGTCATCAATGTTGCCCATTAACAACTGTACTGCGTGTTCTTCTTCTAACTGCTGCTCACATTTCATACTTAGATTTCGCCAGCGAGTGATGTATTTGGTCACTGATTCTTCTCTTTTTCTCTTATCAAGAGCGAGGTCAGCGATCGTGATCTTCTCTGTTGCACTAGCAAACCTCTTCACGAACATAGATTCTAATTCTGCGAAGGTTTTCACAGAATCATTTGGCAGTTCAGCGTACCATTCGAAAGCAGTTGCTGTCAAACTACTAACGAATTGTCGGAAGAGTAGGGCGTCATTTCCTCCTGTATTCCCACAGGTGGCTTTAAACTGTGCCAGGTGCTGCCTGGGGTTGTTATTACCGTTGAAAGTGTTGAACTTTGGGACCGAATACCTTTTCGGGTATGGTACTTGGTCGTATTCAGCAGGATACGGACGACCCTTGCCCACCAACTTTTCTGCTTGGTCAACAGCTATAATAGCCCTGATTCTTTCTGTTATTATTCCTTCCAACTGTGCAGCAGTCACGGGCTCGGAAGTACTTGCAATATTCTGCGGAGTGGGCTGACGGGTGACATTATGAGTTTCGCGACCACCTTCAGGATTATCTCGTACTCCCGAGGCTTGAGGCATTTGAAAATTTGGAGGATCCGGAGGAGGATTGGGCATGGCGCCAACAGCGGCAGTTCTCTGCATCATCTGCATCATTGCCCCCATTTGAGTCATCATCTCAGTCATCTTCTCATTCAACTGAGAGATTTCTCTGTCTTTGGCTCTCATTTGTCGTCTCATATGTCTTTGCATTTCTGCAAGTGTGACATTCTCGTCAGCGAAGGGATTCTCCTCGGCTTCTTCTCTTTCTTCTTCAGCTTGTGAATGACCACCTCTACCAGTGGTGGACCCAGCTTCACGACGACGTTGATAAACTCGCCTAATTGACGGTTGTTGCTCGTCTTTATCTTCACCATCATCATAATAAGCTTCCTCATTAGCATTGGTGTGTCTCACCATATAGACAACTTCCATGTCCAGAGTGTCATTTGTTTCTTGAATTTCTTCTTCTAGATTTCCATCCATAAATTCTTCAATATTTTCGTCCCCTTCGAGGTATTCTTCTCCCTCTATATTTTCTTCTTCTCCTATATTTTCTTCTAGTACCTGAATTTCTGAGCGGCGACGCCACTGGATCTCTGGTTCTTGATTAGGCACAGGGACTTCTTCGATCAGTGGGCTGCGATCGAAGTTAGTTTCTTTCTTTGGAGGGGATGGAGGACGACGGGATCCCCTGGAGGATTCTCCAAAGTGTCTACCGTCTGGAGGAATATCATTATGGATCCTTTTTGGGGCCCACTTCTGACGTTGTTCGTAGATGGGGGCGGATCTCCGGGAAGCCTCACCGGATGTCACGCCCAGATCAGTCCTCCTTTTTCTTCTTTCTTTCTCATTTCTTCGAGGCTTTGGCCTCCAGACTTGTTTTTCTTTCCACCGGGACCTTTCAGCGGTGGATCCCTGAACATATGGTTCAGGTGTCACACCCTGATGTTCACCACGTGGGGTATATCTTCTTTCTCTTCCTTCTGCAGCAAAGGATAGACGCTCCCTTGGCGGGGTTCTTCTGGCCTCTATCACTAAGGGCCGTTGGAACTTTTTCTTTTTCAGACCCTTCTTCTTTACAGTCTTCAGGACCCGATAGACCCGGGCTGAGAGAGTTTCAGGTTCTTTTCTCTTTGGAGGAGCTGGGACTTCAGGTCGTCGATCCCAGAAAGATTTCTTCAGCTCACCAGTAGAGCTGTTTCTTTTGACCCACTTTAGATTTGCAAACCCATTCCGGGTTGGAATGGTAGATTCTACCTCTTGGGTAGGCAGATTTGATGGGTGGACCGGGAGTTGTTGATGCTGAGCTCGGAGCTCAGCGTTCATCTTCCTTCTTTGCCTCCTTGTAGGCCTTCCTCCAGATGAGGAGGCCTCAGCATCGTATTTCCCAGGTGCAGATAACCTGGTTGACAGGGGTGTGGTGTTTGTAGTCACCACAGAGACTCTTCCACCATTCACAACTCTTCTGGTGGTTGGAATTTCAGGCTGGGATAGCCTTTCAAATACAGAAATCCTCCTGGGAGGATCTTCGGCAGTAAGTCGCGGCGCTGGCAGAAGCACACGACGAGCCAGAAGCTCTTGCAACAACAGCTGGAAAATCAACACTACCAAATTGGATGGTAGCTCCAGTGTTTCCGGTCTCTATAACAGCATTAGCCAGTTGGATCCTGGCTCCTCGTCCTAGTTGGACGGTCATCGGGGTGTTCTGTAGATCCATCTGCATAAATGAAAGGCAAGGGTTAGTAATCAGAATCTGATACATCACCCCGCACTTTCAAAATGCAGAGACTTGCACAGAACACAAACAAAATGAACAAAAATCATTAGCATAAACAAATAATAAAAATAAATTTAAAATTTTACTGAATGCCAAATAAATTTGTTGAATGATCATTTAGAAAATGATTTTAAAATTTTGATCCGCTAAATGATCATTTTAAAAGATTCAAAATTTTGAACACGAATTAATATGGCTGCTACTATAGCACTGATATGACTAGCCAGAGATGGAAAGAGAAACCATTCCCCAGCGGAGTCGCCAGAAATCTGTGGGCTCCGAAAATTCGTCCCCGGCCTCCACTCGCTTTTCTTATTCGGCGAGGGAGTTTTAACAAACTAAGTTCCGAGGTAAATTTTGGAAGGCAGATGGGTTTGTAGATAAGACACTACCCAGAGATTTCGCCCTCATTTGGTGAGGACTTTATGATCTGAGTTCTGGTTTCCTATAGGCGCAAGCCCTTATAGTTAATTACCCCTCCCGATCATGAGAGAGAACTTTCGATTAAGGCTAGTCGTCAATCAGATACGTAGAGAATACGTGTTATCTGGCATATAGTAGCAGCAATGAGTTTGGATTGGAAAGATTTGGAATTTGGGTTGGATTTGGGAATTTGGAAAGTTTGGGAATTCGGAGTATTGGAAGATTTGATATTTAAAATAGAAAATTTCACCACCTAGCACTTAAAGCGGATGGTGGGGGAATGGATGATAGACCCGATCAAGATCTCATGGTTCCGTCGTCCCGGACCATCATGGTCCCTGGTCTACTTAGTCAGAGGAGGTAGTCGACCCAACCTGACAGAAGGATCCTTGTCGGTAGCCATGGGTTGCTTCGTCCAAGGGAACCTTGTAGACCGGGGTTGAATGTTTATCTAAGGGGACAAATTTGGATCCACCTTAGCTAACAGAGGGCTTTGTGCCCTATCGATCATATCCTATTGATTCATATCTCAAGGATTTAACGCCATTAAGGAGCGTATTGGCTCTGGCCATAACCGGTATCTGTGGTGCCATTTGGCGGCAAAACCACTCGGTTCAGAGGGCCCCGGGTCATAACCGTTTACCTGCAGTGCCATTTGGCGGCGAAACTGCCGGTTAGAGGACACGTACCACGTCCTTACTGGCAAGAGATTGTTTGAGAATGGATCCTAGTGATATTTTCGACTAGGCATTTGGCTCTTTGTGAGCTAGAGTTTATTTGAATTTGTCCACCTCGGCAAACTGTTGCGGAGGGCGGATGATTTTTGCTTTAAGTTTTGATGGATAATTTCAAATTTAAATATTTTTTGGATTTTGAATATTTTTGGAATTTTTGTGGAGTTTCGGGTTTTTAGATTTTTCTGGGATTTTGGGTGGAGCTTTGGAAGACATTTGAAATTATTTGAGAACCCCTCCGGTTGAGATCTTTAATCAACGCGGCCATCATCGGGGTGTTTGGGGTCATTTCTCTTTTATTGATTGAACCCTGTCAACTCTATCGGGCTGTCGACAGAGGATCGGGTTTCGTAGGCTTTGTACCCTTGAAAGTGAATTCTTTTGATTTTAGGCATTGAAGGCCTAATATGAATGTATTAAAATAAATATTCTGGTCGCCACGGCCACATATTTATTTGTTGGCTCGAACCTTGTCGACTCCTATTAATCCGTATAGGAGGATCGGGTTCGAGCCTGAATTCACTTGTCAACCCGCGCAGCATCCCTAGACGTCACGTGTGTACCAATAATACGCTCGCCGGGGCCCATGCGGGTTGAGAATATATTTTCCCCCTTTAGTGTACCTATGTGTATACAATTTATAGTGCATGTGCAGGGGGTATTTTTGGAATAGACGCCTTCTGTCTGCTTGTACAAATGTTGCAGATCCGGTGGCGTAGCAGCTTCTGTATAGAATTGTTCGCTGCTTCGTACAGGTAGACTGTCGTGCACTAGTTGTTGCCTTCTGTATGTGAATCATAGTGCACTAACGAGTCTCCTGCTTTGCATTGATTTCTTTGTATGTTGGTTGGAAGAATCTCATATATTTGCTTGCATGCTGACTGATATCGATTGTGGAAGGATTATGTGTCACTTTGAACTTGATGTTTGTGTACTCATCTAAAATTCCTTCCTTCTTCGTGGTGGAATCATTTGCTTTTTCTTGTTCTTCGTCAATCTTCGTTTGTGGGTTAGCTGATTATTGAGTGTTGGAAAATTACTAAACTCATCATATGATGGTTATTATTGTCCACAAGTAGGCATCATATTCTTTACAACTATTGTTGATTGTTAATGATGGATGAGCCTTGTTGAACATCATACATCTTCCACTAGTTCCGATTGAAGAACTATCATATCCATTTGTATGCCAATCTCCATCGTCCATAAAAGATTCATCCTTTATGAAGTACTACTAGTACTGTTGTTTGTATGTAGATTTAGCTCATTCACTTTGTGTGCCAACATGTTGGGTGGATTGTGCTCATCATACATTGTCAATACTTGCACCACTTACTTGATCATCTCTGCTCATTTGTAAGCATGGTTTGAGATGGATGTTGTAAATCAATATCATCATACAAAAATTCCATGTCAAGTTTGAAGTGAATTTGTGCATGAATCTTTGCTTGTTTGCATGACATTTGAATGAGTACTTTACCCTTAAATTATAGTGACAACTCCATATCATTCCATTGGAGCTTTGATGTCATCGTTCAAATCAAGTTCTACTTGACTTTGAATCAAATGAGACTCAAGATACAAGTTCTTTGCATTTAAGATCAACTTGCTTGGACTTAGTTTGAATTCTCAATTTAGTTTAAGTTCAAGTTAAGTGCATTTAATGTTCCTTTGTTCTTCTTGAGTTCAAACTCAATTCAAATTCAAGTTTTCGTAGTCTTGTTGAGTTCGAATGAGAGTCCAAGTCTAGGCCAACTTGGATCCAACTCAAGTCTTGCACAAATTCTTATTTGAGATCAAGTTCAAATATATTGAGTTATTGTTCATGTCTTCTTTGTAGTCCTTTGAGTTCATGTTCATAGGTCCTCTGTTCTTGTTCGAGTACAAGTTCTATGTCCTTGCTCAAATTGTTCAAGTCAAGTCCTTCACATGAGTTCGAGTCCGAGTCCAAAATGAGTTCAATTAAGTTCTAAGTCCTCACTTGGTTCAAACCAAGTTCATGAGTTTCAAGAGAGCTTGTTCAACTCAAGTTCAAAATATATGTCCACAAGTCTTTCGTCTGAGTTCAAGTTCAATGTTCACAAGTTTTGAGTTCAAGATCATGTTCTAATCATTTGATTTTTAAAACAAATGTAAGCTCCAAATCTTATATCTTCAAATTTATTTGAGTTTAAGTTCAATTAGGTCTATTTGAATCAAGTCCACGAGTCCAATTTTGCTTCAAGTCCTTGTCTTTTTCAGACAAAATTTCGGCAGCCTCCCGGCGTCTCCCCCGTTAAGGGGAAAAGCCAAGAGACCGCCTACCCGCCACGTCAATAAAGACGTGCACGGTTGGTGTTGGTGAGACACCGCGGCAGTTGTATTTTTTTGTTTTCTCCCACCACGGCCAATAAAGGCGTGCATGGGGTTTTAAAAAGACATTTTTTGAAAGATAACAGATTTGATTTCCCCCCGCCCGGGGGTACTTATAAGTTACCCCGCTTCGCCGTACGTGCCGCACCGGGGTTCCATCCCACCACGGCCAATAAAGGCGTGCATGGGGCGATTCTCCGGTTTGCCACGAATATTGAAGCAAGGTTTAGAGTTTAGAAAAAGTTCATACCTCCGCGGGGTTGTAGTGGCTGACACGTGGATCGAGGGGTCACTCGCCTACCTCGTCGTAGGTGTCGCGCCGGTTGCCCCTCCCACCACGCTCAATAAAGGCGTGCATGGGCAGACCACCGACTCGACACGTTGGTCGAGGTAAGAGAGTGGAGGGAGCAACATTTTTTACTTTTTTTTATTATTGTCATATATTTTTTTATAATTAACATTTATTATAATAATAATTAAGTAATTAAAATTATTAATTAATTAATAATTATTAATTAATTACAATCAATAAATTAATTATATGTATAATTATTTAATAATTAATTATAATTAATCGAAATTAATTATATTTAATCAAATAATTATAACTAATAATTAACTATTAATTATTAATTAATCATAATTAAATAACTAATTAAAAATTATAATTAAATTATTATTATTATTAATTAAAGTTAATAAAAAAAAATTAACCCCCTCCCCCCTTCTCTTTTTTTTTTTTTTCTCTGTTCACTGGATTCGGCCAAAGAAGCATGAAAGGGAGAAAGTTACCTTCACAGCAAACGAGCTCCTGTGTTGCTTCCGATCAAATAGAGAAGGGAACGTCGTGGAAGGAGGCGGGGAAGGCTCTCGGCAAGGTAGGGGATTGCTCTCTCTTCTCTCTCTCTCTCTCTCTCTCTCTCTCTCTCTCTCTCTCTCTGCTAGCACAAAGGACCGACACTGGCAGTCGGAGGAGGAGCGACGGGTTCGGCTCTGTAGGTTGACGTCGGGCTAGGAGTCGAAGGCAGGGAGGTCGGACGGGATCGGTCGGAGGAGGCGTGGAGGTTGGGGCTTCCGATCGGCTTCGGGTAATGAAGACCGGAGTTGCTGTGTGGGATCGGAAGCTTGGAGAGGTCTTGCCGAAGGAGGTGGGAGAGATCGGGAGAGCAGTCGTGTGCGTATGGGAGAGCCGAGAGTTTTGGGTCGGTATTTAACGAAGAGGATGAAGCTACGGATCGCAGGATTCGCGCAGGGGTTCCGGGAAATGACGCAAACGGCGCCCAATTCAGCGGGATATCCGCTGATTTTCTGGACTTCCTCGATAGATACGAGGTGAGCTGCTTTCTTTTTGTTCTTTACCCGCAGGTCAACAGGCTCTTGTGCGTGCCTCCATGGGGGACGAACTAAGTAAAAAAGAGGATCAAGAGAGGGAGCGAGCAGGAACTGCATGCGTGCGTGCTTGAGCGGGGATGACTGTCCTTCATGCGTCTGTTGGAGTTGAACCGAGCAAGGAACAAGCATTGAAGAGCTACTATACACGCCATCAAATTCTCCACTCGAAGACCCCTCCTTGACCCAAATCCCGACCGCTTTTGCATGTTCTCAATCTGCTATCCTCAGATCTAGGAGATGTGCAATAAGGCTGAAGCCTCATTCTGGACATCAAAAGAAGTTGACCTCTCCCAAGATCTCTGCCACTGTGATCAATCTCTCAAATCGAATGAACGCCACATCGTAACCTACGTTCGTGCCTTCTTCGTTGCCGCTGAAGGAATCATTATTGAGAACCTTGATGGTCGGATTTGGACTGAAGCCGGTTTGCTAGATTCAAAGCTCACCGATGGAATGATCATGATACGTGGAGTTGCCCAGATAATGCATGAGGTGGGGAAGAAGATGGCTTTCTTGGTGGTAAGGCAGTTCACTGCTACGGTCCAATGCATGCTTTTGGTGATCGAAGACTTGGTGAGCACACAAATGGTGAAGTACACTGCTTCCCTAAGTAGGGAGCCAATCATGGATATCGAGGGTGAGGCTACAAGGAGATAATAAGCACTTTATCCTATCTTGAAGGAGCTGACGCTTGCTGGTTCTTCAGATTCCCATCATTGGCCTTCATTATCAGAAATCTGAGAAATACAAGTTTCCATCACCAGTCTTCATTGTCGGAATTCTGAGAAATACAGGTTCTCACCACCAGGCTTCTTTGCTGAAATTTTGAGAAATACAGGTTCCCACTATCGGAAATAACTTTAGTCATTCGAAGTATTTACTTGTGTTGCTTGACAATCAGGAAACCTTGTCCTAATATGCAGTTTCCCTTAAAGCAATTATGAGTGTTCATTTCCATTGATAGACAGTACTACCAATTTTTATTAGCACTCAGAAATGTACATTCTGAAATTAAGATATTCTCTATCTGATTGGCTGCATATTAAACAACGCGTATGCATCCTTTTTTTTTTATTTTCTTTGTTAATGCTTATTTTTGTAAATTGTGCAGGAAGGGTACCTTGTTTATGAGTGCAACTCCATGTGCAGCTGTGATATGACATGTACGAATAGGGTTTTACAGAAAGGAATACAAGTTAAGCTGGAAATATTTAGAACAGAAAAAAAGGTAAGCAGATTTCACATCCCTCTCCAGAGATTTTCTTAATCCTGAAATAACTTCCTGTTGGATGGACAGGGTTGGGCGGTGCGGGCTGGGGAAGTCATATCACGTGGCACGTTTGTGTGTGAATACATCGGAGTTCTTAATACATCAGTGCCGCATAAAAGGTATCGAGGCCTACCCTTATTTTCAACTTTATATTTTTATGTGTTTACCTTCTCTTCAGACTGACTCATGACCTATCACAAAATATTTCTGGTATGATAGCATTGAGTGCAGCTACATTTATGACATTGATGCGCATATTAATAGTGCAAGTGGTTTGAGCGAAGGGACGGTACCTTGTGTAATTGACGCTTCCAAATATGGGAATGTATCGAGGTTTATAAACCACAGGTAATGCAGGTGGCGTTGGCCATGTACATAAGGTGACCCTATTTAAAAGCAAAGCTGTTGTTACTAATTCTTTTCACTTAATCTGACTTGTTTGAATTGGTGGGGTAGCTGTTCTCCCAATCTTGTAAATTATCTGGTCCTGGTAGAGAGCATGGATTGCCAGCTAGCTCACGTTGGTCTCTTTGCAAACCGTGATGTATGAACCATTCCTACGCACATACACGCTACTACAAGCTAAATTTTTTGGAAGTTGCTAATAATATGCTGTCTTTGTTGAATAGATTGCATTGGGTGAAGAACTAGCCTACGATTACCGCTATAAGTTGTTACCAGGTGAAGGCCTGCGCTGCCATTGCGAAGCTCCGTGTTGCCGAGGTCGTGTATGTTAATCTGTGATCAATTAACTCCAAATTGAAGTTAATTGATTGTGTTGGAGCTTGGCTTGACTTCAAGAATGAATATTTTTTTATTCTTTGTCAGAGATTTAAGATGCTTTCTTCAAGCTTATCAAGGAAAATTGGATGGGTAGCAGATGCTGGCTCCTTGTAGGCAGCTTTTTTTTTTTTCTTTTTTAATTTTTGTTGTAGTGACATTCCTTTGGCGAATGCAATTTGGATGCTAAATTGGCAGCCCGATTCAATTTGTTCTGTTCGCAACTGCTGCATCATTATATTTGATTTTCTGATCCATTTATTCAAAAAAAAAACATAAAATATTGTTCAAAACAAGTTTCAGGAATCTTTCCTCACATTCACCAGATTTTAGCGCTGGGGCTATGGGTACCACCTTTTTTTGAACGATTTATTGGTTCATATCTTGGAGATCCTGCTGGATCGAAACGTTAATTAGATGTACAAGCTTGCAATGGAAAGCAGCATCAAAATATATCAGAAGTTAATGAACTTCACAACAGCAAATTGCTTACGTACTTGGTGAAAAATTGATTTACGAAAACAAAAAATATTTCACTTTTTGTTAGCAAAATACCTGCTTCATCAGCTTCAGGTCGTTAAATCACAATGGCCTTCACTTTCATATACATTTATAGTTGGTTTGACAACATTAGTTACTAAACATTACTTATTCTACCTATCTGATTACACGACAGGAAACTTCTGTTCATCCTTGAAGCCAAAAAAATTTGAAAAAAGAAGTTAAAACATTTCAGTAAGAAGAGTCCTAATTAATGCTGTACATTTGAAAACGGATGGGAGGGAGGGACTTTTACTAAGAAAGTTAACTCTTGTCGATCACCTCTGCAGGCATATTTAGATCAAAAAGAGGTGCAGATCCAATCGATTCATTCTTGCTAAGTTTCCTTGAGGAGCCGCTCTCATCCGAGCTTGAGGCAGCATGAAACTGTCTGGTACGCTTGGCGGACAGAGTGGTTCCTATAGATGACAACGCTAAAATTCTTGTTAGTGTCCTGATTGTATATGGTAAGTCAAGTCTATTTAGCTGATTGTATATAAGGTTAAAAAACAATAAAATGATAATTTTATTCACTTATTTTAAGTGTGACAAATCATGAAATGGGAGGAGTGGAAGAACAACATGATTAGCAAGCAATTAAAAGAGGGGCATAAAATAGCCTTTGTAAAGTGACTATTATTGTTAAAACATAATTCAAGTATAGCAATGGTCTTTTTAGAAAAACGTACCACTTGCATTAACCGCAGAAATATGGTTAGGAAGTACATCCATCTTAGTTGTCTTTGTACTACGTGCCTGGTTAGAAACCCAACAGACTGAGAGTTCTGAAGCCTTCTCGGGGCCCTTTGATTTGTAAGGAGCAATATTGTGAGTTGCTCGCTGTAGGGGATACAACAAATCATTTTCTATGCATTGATACCTGCAAGAAGAACTCATATAAGAGGGACAAACAACCAGCAGACTAAGCTGTACTATGTAAAGCAACACAAGCTCACATTTGCTTGCATAGTCTATCAATAACAGATGACAGGTTGATGACATGCTTCATATTCTCCATAACATCTTCATCTGAAAAATCTTGAAAGTCCTTCTCTAAGAACATAGAGAGCTTTTCAACATTTGATTCTAGTTGTTGTTGTTGGTCCTCAAACAGGTTTTGTTTCAAGTCCCTCTCCTGTGAAGTCATCTCATCCTTAAAGAGTTCATCCCCAAACATATAAAAAGCAAACGGATAAGAATACGATAGAACGCGCCTTGATCTGAAGAGACGGTTCAAACCATTGTTCACCCAACTGTAATCTTTAATTCTGGATTCCTTATTCTCAGAGATGACTATTTTGCCTTGAATGGTTTCCTTCAGATTGCTTTCCTGTTTAAGAGAATCTGTGTGGGCCTTGTATCGGTTATGATAGTGCATGTACCGATACAAGTCACGCCTTGCACATTCTATCAGTTTTGTTTGGTCTTCTTTGAAACGTCCACAGCTATGACCCGTAATAGTTGACCAAGTGTGATCACGTCCAGTGGCACCACCACATAGCCAGCTGCAAGACGTGTAAAACATAATTAAAATTAAAATTAACTTTATATGAAGATCTATGCATGTTCATGAATATCAATATGCATCACAAAAAGCAAATTAATAAAAGAGCAACTGATACAGAATATTATTTATGTGCCAACTGATGTAAGCTTCATGTTTGAGTTGTTCATAATTTTGGTTAAGAGTCATGAAACACCCCCCCACCACTATGCTTATGCCATTTACTCTATATCATACTACTTCCTTTTTGTCCCACATTATTTTATAGTATTCATGTAATATGAGCATATGAATCAAATAAAGAATATTGATTGTGGACAGTTTCCTCTTCTCTTTCCCTTGGGCTGAGTGCCCAATCTCCTCTAGTTTACAATCAATATCGAACAATAGTTCCACATATTTCTCTCTCGATTAGCGAGGAAACACCTGTTCAGTAAAAGATACAAGAAGGATGGTATGGAACTCTTTTTTTTCCCCTTGTTTCCTGGTTAAGGTTATCTTGCAACAAACCAAGGCAGCAGACAAGACAATGACGGATAGTTGTAGCCATAGTACATTCATTCACTGAATGGTAAACTTCCTCGCTTCTTTCATTAGTCATTAAAGAATACTTTAAAGAGAAACAGAATGTTGTTTTAAAAAAAAAAAAACATATTAACTAACGACAATTGGCCATAAGGTAACCCAGAAAACAGGCTGCCTTAACAAGATTAGATGTTTCGAGGATCAAGAAAATTAGTGTAGCATGGCTACAAGGTTAGTCCCATTTGGTGCAGATAATCATAGTTTGCATTTGTATTAGACTCATAGAATCAGTAAAATAAAGTAGAATACAGATTAGATGACAAATTGAGATGTCATTTGCAAAGTGACTCATTGTAGTGCATAGAAAAATGGCAAATTATTTTATTCTATTTTATTTTTATAATAACAACTTAAATGTAGCACATGTTTAAAAAGTGAGCATGCATTAAGTTCTTCAGCGCAAAGGCTCAATAAGAACTCCATGAATAAGCACAAAGTCCACCCCAACTCGTCCCACCCTGCCCAATTTGCACAATTGTCACATCATCATCAGCCTTCCTATCCCAACCACATGGGGCTAGCCTTGCAAATATCATCAGCAATCATATCTCAACTACATGGAGCCGCCCTAATAAATATACATAAAACTGCATATACCATATTTAGTCTCTCGGATAAAAAGCTACCTCATCATATATTGAATTTTAATATATCCTCACTTTATTTTTTTAAGAAGAGTAGTAATCACTTAAAAGTTCCTTAGATTATATTGTATTTCATGTAGGTTCAAATTTTTTAAAACCCACCATTTTGGTTGTTAGCCATTTTCTAATTTACAAATTATTCCTTGAGATCTATGTTGCACAGATACACCTATTTATGAAGGCGTGCTGTATCCGATACACCGATACACGGATACGCCTCCGATACTCCACCGATACGTGTCGGATACGCCAAAGACGTATCCAATTAAAATACTATTTAATTTCAAAAGGACACGCGTATCCGATACACGTGTCCGTTGAAAAACAAAAAGAAATAAAAAAAAAAAGTTACGACGTATTTACTTCCGCGGCTACGAGCAAAGTTCTCTCATTTCCGAGATGGAATAGAGTCTCTTGATGATATGAGAATATTTAATCTTTCATTTGATGAGCCTGAATTAAAAGCTATGATATTTATTGAAGATGATATAGAAGTTCAAAGACAAACCACTGAAGAAGCTAATCATATCATTCCTTCTATTGAATAGTTGAAACTTTATGTGCTAGACAATTTATGTTTATGCTTTTGTTGTTGTACTAGACATTTAATGCTTACTTATATTTTGATATTATAAGCTACAAGGCTACAAATGATATTGTTGTCATTTTTTTTTTGTAATTTCAAATATTATGCTTTGATTGCTTTCTTAATTTTTATGTATGATTTTATAAATTATGATGCCGTGTCCGCGCCGTACCCGTATCCTGTATTTTTAAGAATTGACGTGTCCCGTATCCGTATCGTGTCGTATCCGTGTCGACGTATCCGTATCGGTGCAACATAGCTTGAGATTAAATATCCGTTTTTACAAGTTCTTATAATTTTTTTACTTAAATTTGAATGATATTCAAAATTCCATATTATTCAGTAAGTGAAATGCAAATCTTCATATAGATCCCATCTTAGCTTTCTCATTCCAGGATTAGAGTTCTTCTATAAAAGTCTATCTTATTGTTCAAAGGTTGGGAAGAACTAGGAGAAGAAATAAGCTTCCCAAGCATTGTTAAGGTAGTGCGTGCACAAGAGGTGGCCAAAGGGAGAGCAAAGGTTGGAGAGAATGGCATTAATGTTGAGATCATCATTACTTCGGAAGACCTAGAAAATGCAAAAGGAGAAAAGCACAAGACAGTGATTGGTTATAAGATGACTAGATCGCAATGATCTCTTTATTATTGGTGGTATCGAGGAGGGAGAAAGTGCATTTGATGATGGTGCTCTGGCATTGCTAGTAAAGGGAGGGGGTTCTAATTTAAGAGAGGAGCACAAGTGGTCGGCAAGGGAGAGGTCAATGGAGAAGTGAACTAGACAGGAAACTGGCAAGGATGGAGACAAGTGGCAAGGTGGATGTAAAAACCGGGGAAAAATGCCGATCGTAAGCATTGCATGCATTTCAATGCACTGCGATGAAATTAGGTGAATTTTTTAAATTTTCAGAATTCGATGCAATTAATTTTATAAAATTCTATGTGAAATTTCGAGCGATTTGGTATAAAGAACTTAGGGTAGATTTCGCTCGAATTTAGAGTTTAAAAAAATCGAGAAAGTTTAATAATGAGTGAATAACCTAATAGCCCTCATAATCTTAATAACCCTAAGGCATGCAAGGGACAATTAAGTCTTTTGGTTTTTCCTGCCGCCATATGACTCTTAAGGGACTGAATTTCGGTCCCTTCCATTCGCTACTTCAGTTCTTTTGGCCGAAGGGAATAAAGGGAAAGAGCGATGGGTGCAAGGGAGATGGCGACGACGGCGGTGGTTTAGGGAGAAATCGAAGGGGAAGGCTTAGGGTGGAAGAAGGTAAGTTCCTAAACAAATATTTCCTTCTTTTTGCTTAGATTTCTTAAGATGAAAATTTTAGGGTTTCTCCAAAACTTCATATTTTTCAAAAAAAAAAAAGAAAATGTCTTAACAATATTATTCTTTAAGGGTCTTAGAAATGTTCAATTGGTGAAAATTTGGGATTTTTCACAAAACATCACTCTTCCTATTTTTTAATTATATTAAATCCAAAAATTTTTATGTCTAATTATTAGTTTAGGGAAAGGGGAGGGTTTTACATGTAAATATGATGAAATTGATAAAATTTTGGTTTCCAAATTTAGGACTTTAGGTTAAATCCGAAAATTAGGTTTTTTTTTTAAATTAATTTAGGCATTAGCAATAGGTTAATTTGGGTAAATAGTACAGTTATACAAAAATATAGAGAGAGAGAGAGACTAGGGCATATTTAAAAGAGAAGAAGAATTAAGTTTGGAATTATTAAATTTCATTATGAATGAGAAATTATTTTATATACGTGATAATCTTTTGACCTCGAAAGGAGTACGAGTGAAGAAATCAAATCCCTCGAATCAAGTGAGTACTCATGGATCTTTATTTACAGTGATATTTTTGTTTCTCTCCAGTTATATGTTTTTAAAGTGAAAGCATGCTTATGAAATCTTCATTATTAATTAGATTATGATTCATGTCTCTTGTACTCAATGATTGATCATACTAAATTAAAGGAAAAAATTTTATATGTTATATTTAATGGCATTATCATATAAAGTTCATATGTTATAAGAATGAGATGACTAGATATGTGTGATTGCATGTGCATGTTGAAAGATGAAGCTTACCCCCTTATGATACTAGCTGGAACTCTATACTGAGCACATTAAAAGGAAAAGGAAATGGTAAAGGAAAATGAGTACCTTCATTTGTACTTAATTAGACGGTAGCTCATGTGACGGTTGTATTATTTATGAAAATGAGAAAGATATGAATACAGACATGACGAATGCAAATTGAATATGATAAGTTATGCATTTATGAATTTTTCATAACATGGTTGATGTAGGCAAGGGGGGGGGGGGGTCAAATCAAACCCAAAAAAATTTGGTTTTGACTTCCCTTAAGCTTGCTAGCTCATTAATTTTTGAGCTATGATTTAGCTCATTATGAGCTGGTTTTTAGTTCATTTATTGAACTAAGAGCTAGCTCATTATGAGCTATGTTTTTAGTTCACTTATTAATTTATTAGTAGCTCATTAATTTTTGTCTCTTCTCCTTCCCCTTGGCTATTCGTTTCTCGTGGATGGCTCTTGGTTTTCCGTGCCTTGGCTCCTTAGTTTCCCCGGTTGGCTGCTGGTTTTCCGTGCTGGGTGGCCTTTCCCGTGCCTTGGTGCTTCGGTTCCGTGCGGGCCTCCTTGGCTTTTGCGGCTGCCTCTTCGGGTTCCGCCTGGGCTGCTTTCCCATGGCTGATGGGGGGCTTTTCTGTGGCTTTGATGCTTCGTTTCCTGGAGTTGACTGTTGGCTTTTCATTTCCCTCATTTATATTATGAATATGAAAGGTCATTGTGGCTATTTGTATTCCCCTATCATGTCTATATATAATAGATATTTTGGGTTGTTTAAGTAAATTTATGATGTGATTTTTGGCGAGAAACCTGAAGGTTTTTGGAAAAGCTTGCGAGCTTGATCCATTCTTCTTCTCATCTCCTCTAGGAAAGACTTACGAGTTCTTTCCACCCTTCTTCTCGGCTTCTAATTTCTTTGTCGCCTATTTCGATTTCTAGGTTCTTCCTCCTCACTCTCAGAAGATATTATACTAGGATTAGTGTTAGCTTGATTGACATTTAGATTAGCAATTGCTTCAGCTACCGTGTTAATTTGTTGTTGCAAATTATTCAGTTGTTGCATCATTTGTTGTCAATCCCCTTGTTCATTAGCCATTTGTTAAACACAAAAGAGAAAGACTCCTACAAATAAAAAAAAGACGAACTTGCTCTGATACCAAGTTGATGTAGACACACAAGCAAGAAAACCGACACAAAGAGAACAATGGATAGAAATTAAACCAGATTCTATTAAAATAGTAGCAAACAACTAAAACATTCAAAATCCAACAAGAAAACACTAAGAGATTTTAAAGAAACAAAGAAAGAAAAACAACGCTATCCTCAGACAACCGTCAGAGCGGGTTTCTCACATGCATCGAATTGTAGGTTAAATAATATAAGTGCATAGGACTAGCAAACCGATGGTCCATCACTGCAAGATCGTCCAATTCTCCCAACAAATGCTTCCAAGTCAACCAACAATCACCACCAAAGCTCAAGAAGAAGGATACAGATGGAGTGGAACTTACAGAGAGACGAAAGAGGTTAGAAGCCAACACGAAAGGTTGGAAAGAGCTCGCAAGATTTGTGGAGGGGATGAGAAAGAAGAATGGAACAAACTCGCAAGCTTTTCCAATAACCCGCAGGTCAATAGCAAATATGCTCAAATAATCAACTCCCTTCCTTCACAACAACTTCTCATATTTATAGGCAAGATAGGAGAATACCATTAGTCACATACATTAATTTTCCACAAGAACCCAAGCACCAAGTTTATGGAATTTCCCATTTGCTTTTCACGAAAAAACAGCCCAGCTTAAGAAACCGAAGGAGCAACCACATGAATCAAGAAGGCCGCACGGAACCAAGGCGCCAAAGCCACAGGAAACTTCCCCAGGCTTAGAAAACCAGCAGCCGATGAAGGAACCAAGGAGACAATGCTCGGAAACAGCAACCCCACGTGAATTCAAGGCACAGAATTCAGCCATCATTTAAAACAAGCCACGGGTTCCCAAGAGACAAGAAGAAAGGGGAAGGAGAAGGGACAAGTCCACCCCAAAATTGAATCCTTCATAATGAGCCACCTTTTGAACATTAATGAGCTACTAAACTTCAGCTCAAACAACTAAGGGAATGAGCTCTACCCCAACTTTCTCCATTTATCACCAAAGGCTCCAAACAACTAACCCGTGAACCAGCAACAGCCAAAGGACCAATCGAGCCAGTAAACCAAAGGTCTACCAAGCCCTATGCACAACCTACCATGTTCATTGGATGATTTCCCATCATTAGATAGCTAAAAAAAAGAAAAGAACTTAAAATATACTATTGTTCAAATAAAAATAAAATTACAGAAATATTTGATAGCATCAATTCTCCCCTGGCGGAAAATTCTCATCTCCTGATGAGAACGTATCAGCAACTCTTTCATAAAGTTCCAAATTTTTCTTTTTTAGATCAGCAGCATCAATCCAGGTACAATCAGTCAATGGTCGATTGCTCCATTTGACCAAGAACTTCTTGTGTTCTCCAAGCCTTGTTTTAATAACTTTCACATCAACAACATCTTCAATTTGATCTTCAGACTTTACCAAAGGAGCAGTGAGTGGTAAAGTTTCAATATCTACAAAATCGTCAGAATCTCCTTCATACAAAGACAGGTCAGAAACATTAAAAACAGGAGAAGTGCCAACAGTATTTGATAAATCCAGCAAATAGGCATTAGTGCCTAATTTTCGAATCACACGAAAAGGGCCAAATTTCTTTCTACTTGACTTTTTAAAAGTACAAACAGGAAATCGTTGGCGACGAAAGTAAGCCATAACTAAGTCACCCTCATTGAAATTCACTTCTTTTCGATGTTTATCAGCAGTAGACTTATATTTAGCAGTAACCTTTTTGAGTTTTTCAAGAACCTATTGTTGGACAGTTTTTATGTGGTCAAATGTTTCAAAAGCTTCAGCACTAGTTTTTTGGGTAAGGATAAGGAGTTTCTATCCAAAATGTGAGGAATAGGTTGCCCATAAATAATTTCAAATGGAGTTTTGCCAGTAGAACGATTAACATAATTATTGTAAGCAAACTCAGCCCGAGGCAACACTAAGTCCCACTGAGATGATTTTTCTCCAGCAAGGCATCTTAACAAATTTCCTAAACTTATATTAACAACTTCAGTTTGCCCATCAGTTTGAGGATGATAGGCACTATTAAATTTAAGAGTAGTTCCAAGTTTTGCCCACAGAGTTCTCCAAACATGACTTAAAAATCTAGTGTCTCGATCAGAAGTAAAAGTATGAGGAATACCATGTAAACGAACAATTTCTTTGGAAAACGAATCAACGATGTAAGAAGCATCAGAAGTTTTCTTACAGGGAATAAAATGTGCCATTTTATTGAATCGATCCACAACCACAAAAACAGAGTCAAATTTTCGAATAGTAACCGGCAAACCCAAAATTCTTATTGCCTCAATTTTCATAGGATCTACTTGGATTCCCTTAGCAGACACAATGTAACCCAAGAATGTTAAACTCGAAGTCGAACACTTCTTCAAATTGATGTACAGTTTTTGCTCTCTCAGAGTTTCCAGAATCTCCTTGACATGTAAAAGATGTTCAGATGGGTGAATGTTATAAATCAGAATATCATCAAAATATACAACCACAAACTTTCCAATAAAAGATCACAAGACATGATTCATAGTTCGCATAAAAGTACTCAGAGCATTAGACAAACCAAAAGGCATAACAAGCCATTCATATAAGCCTTATTTGGTATTAAAAGCAGTTTTCCATTCATCTCCAGGTCTAATTCTTATCTGATGATACCCACTTTTCAAATCAATCTTTGAAAAAGCTTTAGCACCACTTAGCATATCAAGCATGTCGTCTAACCTAGGAATTGGAAACCGGTATTTGATGGTTATTTTATTTATGGTTCGGCTATCTACACACATTCTCCAAGTTCCATCTTTTATGGGAGTAAGTAAAGCAGGCACAGCACAATGACTCAGACTTTCCTGGATTAAACCCTTTTCCAATTGTTCAGACACTTGTTTAGAAAGTTCTTGATATTCATTTGGACTCATCCTGTAATGTGAACGATTAGGCAATGTAGCTCCAGGAATTAAATCAATGTGATGTTGAATGTCTCTCATTGGAGGTAAACCAGCTGGTAATTCATCAAGTATTAAATCTGAAAATTCATCAAGCAATGGTTGTATTTCTTTAGGAATTTCAAAGGTTAAATACTTAAATCAGACTCTTTTTCAAGCAACAAATATATCACATCAGACTTTGTTAATTCATTTGTGTTCAGAAGCAATACAGAGGTGGAAGACTTTGCAGGCTTTTTGTTCTTTGTTACCGGGTCGGGAATGTTTATTTGAGGAAAAAGTGTGAACTCTTTATTATCTTTAATTAAGGAATATGTGTTCTTTTCTCCATTGTGGATGATTTTATGATCATACTGTCATGGACGACCTAAAAGGATGTGACAGACTTCCAGAGGCACAAAATCACAGACAATTTGATCTTTGTAAGTTCCTCCAATTATTAAATTCACAGTGCATTGTTTAGTTATAGGAACCTCACTCCCTTCTTTGAACCAAGATATTTTATATGATTTAACAAGAGGTTTTGTTTTCAGTTTTAGCTTCTTTACCATATGTTGTGACACAAAGTTTCATGAACTTCCACTATAAATCATTAAAGTACAAACTTTCCCCTCAACAGTATAGGTAGTTCTAAAGATGTTTCTCCTAAGTCATTTATCTTCCTTTTCAATTTGAGCAGTTAAAATTCGTCGAATTACTAGCAACGGTTCTCCTTTATCTCCCTCCAAATCAAACTTTTCTAATTCAGCTTCATTTTCAGATTCTGTTTTATTCTCTTCCTCTTCTTCTATCTCTTTTTCATCTTCTATGAAATTAGTTCGTGGAGGATTATTCTTTCTGCAAGTAGCTGACAAATGACCATATAGTTCAAATTTGTACCAAGGTCCAATTAGTTTAGATTGCTCAGAAGGTTTATTTCCTGCTACCCCTTTACTCTTTTCTTGATTTTGACATTCAACTGTTTTAACCTTCACACTCGAAGTTTCCGCAGAAGTTTGAGTTTTAGTTCCACTAGTTTGTCTCCGCTTATATGTTTCAGTAATTTTGTTGCTTCCCCACAAATGTTGTTTTTCAATTTTTAAGGACATACGATAAGCCTCATCTAACTTAACGACATGATGTAAGTTTAGTTGATCCTGAATTGTCCATTTTAATCCATTGAGATATCTTGTTACAGTTTTCTCTTCAGACTCATCCAAATCATTTATGGCTTGCAATTTATAGAAGTTTACAGTGTATTCTTCCACAGTTTGATTAACTTGACGCAAATTGTTAAACTTCTGAAAAATAGTTCTCGAATGATCAGAAGGTAGAAATTTTTCTTTAATCTTTTCTTTCATCCTACTATCCCAAGTTTGAATTTTTTCTTTGCCTCGTCTTAGTCTATTGTTTTGTAAATTTTTCCACCAAGTTAATGCATGCCCCGTCAGTTTCAAACTTGCAAATTTAACTTTTCGATTATTTGGAATTTCTTTCCATTCAAAAAACTAATCCATTTTCTCTATCAATTCAATGAATTGTTCAGGTTGCAATTTTCCTTCAAAATTATGAACATCGATTTTAATCCTGTAATCCCAATTTCTTTGTCGCCTATTTCGATTTCTAGGTTCTTCCTCCTCACTCTCAGAGGATATTTTACTAGGATTAACGTTAGCTTGATTGACATTTAGATTAGCAATTGCTTCAGCTACCGTGTTAATTTGTTGTTGCAAATTATTAAGTTATTGCATCATTTGTTGCCAATCCCCTTGTTCATTAGCCATTTGTTAAACACAATAGAGAAAGACTCCTACAAATCGAAAAAAGACGAACTTGCTCTGATACCAAGTTGATGTAGACACACAAGCAAGAAAACCGACACAAAGAGAACAATGGATAGAAATTAAACCAGATTCTATTAAAATAGTAGCAAACAACTAAAACATTCAAAATCCAACAAGAAAACACTAAGAGATTTTAAAGAAACAAAGAAAGAAAAACAACGCTATCCTCAGACAACCGTCAGAGTGGGTTTCTCACATGCATCGAATTGTAGGTTAAATAATATAAGTGCATAGGATTAGCAAACCGATGGTCCACCACTGCAAGATCGTCCAATTCTCCCAACAAATGCTTCCAAGTCAACCAACAATCACCACCAAAGCTCAAGAAGAAGGATACATATGGAGTGGAACTTGCGAAGAGACGAAAAAGGTTAGAAGCCAACACGAAAGGTTGGAAAGAGCTCGCAAGATTTGCGGAGGGGATGAGAAAGAAGAATGGAACAAGCTCGCAAGCTTTTCCAATAACCCGCAGGTCAATAGAAAATATGCTCAAATAATCAACTCACTTCCTTCACAACAACTTCTCATATTTATAGGCAAGATAGGAGAATACCATTAGTCACATACATTAATTTTCCACAAGAACCCAAGCACCAAGTTTATGGAATTTCCCATTTGCTTTTCATGAAAAAATAGCCCAGCTTAAGAAACCGAAGGAGCAACCACATGAATCAAGGAGGCCGCACAGAACCAAGGCGCCAAAGCCACGGGAAACTTCCCCAGGCTCGGAAAACCAGCAGCCGATGAAGGAACCAAGGAGACAATGCTCAGAAACAGCAACCCCACGTGAATTCATGGCACAGAATTCAGCCATCATTTAAAACAAGCCACGGGTTCCCAAGAGACAAGAAGAAAGGGAAAGGAGAAGGGACAAGTCCACCCCAAAATTGAATCCTTCATAATGAGCCATCTTTTGAACATTAATGAGCTACTAAACTTCAGCTCAAACAACTAAGGGAATGAGCTCAACCCCAACTTTCTCCATTTATCACCAAAGGCTCCAAACAACTAACCCGTGAACTAGCAGCAGCCAAAGGACCAATCGAGCCAGCAAACTAAAGGTCTACCAAGTCCTATGCACAACCTACCATGTTCATTGGATGTTTTCCCATCATTAGATAGCTAAAAAAAAGAAAAGAACTTAAAATATAATATTGTTCATTGGATGCTGGAGTTGACTGTTGCCTTTTTCATTTCCCTCATTTATATTATGAATATGAAAGGTCATTGTGGCTAGTTGTATTCCCCTATCATGTCTATATATAGTAGATGTTTTGGGTTGTTTACGTAAGTTTATGATGTGAATTTTTTGCAAGAAACCTGAGGGTTTTTGGAAAAGCTTGCGAGCTTGTTCCATTCTTCTTCTCATCTCCTCTAGGAAAGACTTGCGAGTTCTTTCCACCATTCTTCTTGGCTTCTAATCTCTTTCGTCTCTCCGCAAGTTCCACTCCACCTGTATCCTTCTTCTCAAAGAAATGCAACTTTAGGTGTTTGTCTTGTTTGAGTCATTTGTAAGTGTCTAAGTTTGTAAGTCTTTTATATTATGAAGAAAAGTTGTTGTTTTTAGTTTATTCGTCTATTTTGTGTCCTTTTGTGTCTTTTCTATTACTTTGAAAAGTTTTTATTTTTGTGATAAAAAATTTGGGCCCCTTCCCAAATTTTTGATTACATCAATTGTGCATTTAAAGATATGATGAAATAAATGATATGATTATATGAAATAAAAATTTAAGTTATGTAATAAAAAGAGCTATCAAGCATATTACTTCTACTGCCTTGAGTTATTGTAGTTTAGAAGCATGTGATACTCGTTAAGCTTTGGCTTACTTTAGTTGCTCTAACAATTTTTTAGGTGTAACTTGTTATAATCAAAATAAGGAGAAGAAATGAAAATGTATATCGTAGATGTCATGCAACCAACGAGAGGTATTGACTGTTTTATTTAATTTGTTTCAAATTTGAAGTTTTGGTGGCTTTTTCAATGTACTAGAAATAAATTTAGAAAATGAAATTATGATTTTACAGTTCGATTGTCTGCTCCCGCATCGTTAATTCGAGCCCTCGGACCGGCTCATGATAGTGGATAATATCACCAAAATAGTCAAGAGTCTAAAGGTTGTGAGGGGTGGCAAGATAGTGAAGGAGGTAGAAGCAGCGAAAAGGCTATGGAGAGAGGAAATCGGCACATATGAGGTTAATGGAAGGACTTCATGAGAAAATAGAGGAAACTTTAGGGGTACTATATCATTTTTTTCCCTCAATTAATGATTTTATTAAGGCAAAAGTCTTCATGAAAGAATGTTGGGTGTGAGGTACCAAAATGAAGAATTAAAATAAATATCTGAACATAAGTTTAAGAATTTATCCGAACCTAATTGAATCAATCAATTCAAGCAGTTTCACAAGTCATCGTTTGAATCCGGTTACTAAAACGTGGGACCAATATAATACCCATAATCCACATTGCAAGATAGGGATAAAAGAGCACTCCCCCTGGTTTCCTTAGATTCCTTTTTTATAAACTAGAGTCTCCTCCCTAAAGAGTTAAAACTTTGCATAAGATAAGAACTCATTGAAAACAGAAACCCAAGGTAGCTATCATGCTGTACAAACCTAATCCTCCACTACGTTCTCTTTGGATCCAAAGACATCTACGAATTGTGTCATAACTGCATTAGACTCATTAGGAACATTGCCAAGAACTTGTCCAGCCGCTCATTCAAATCAGAAAAAAATATCTAGTTAGAAAACTGTGTGACGATGTTTTTTGGATCAACCAAGATAGAGAACTAAGAGTATCATTCAATTAATCCATCAAACTAACCATCAATCCCTAAATCTGAACTCCCCAAGACAAATGAGATTGTAGATAAGTTGTTGAGTACAGAAGAAAATATTAGGACTAATTTTATATATTATTATTATTACCTAGAGTACAGAAAAGAAAATATATATAACACTTGTGGATGGGTCTCAAGCCCTGGATAAGAAAAAAAGAGGACTGTGTTGAATAGTTAACAACCAGCATAAAACTTGTCAAATAATTATGACATGAACCCTTTAATACATTGTGTTATGCTAGGACATTTCCTGGTAGCGATGCACTGTATGGCCTAAATACAACAAGAAGTGTGCAAGGGATGCTAAATCAATGCCCAGGTGCAGTATTAAATAAGCAAGAGTTCCCACGTCATGGATAGATATGGGCAAAAACGCTAGTCCATGAAACTAAGATTAAGATTTGAACTTCAAAGATAAGTTCTCATATAAGTAAATTAATGGAATTAATAGATAATTATAATTAAGAGGAAGATAAATATTTTATGCACATAGTAAAACAATGGGTTGAAGTAAAGACTAAGGAGATCGATAGTTTATGATTTAAATTATGATATTCGAATAGTAGTCATACTAGAAATGGTGTATGTGTGATTATAGATAAGAGTTTGAAGGAAAATGTTCTAGAAATTATGGAGATAGAATTATAACTTTAAATATTATTGTTAATGCTAATATTATTAATATTATAAGTGGTTATGCTTCTCAAGTAAGTTGGATGGATGGACAGCTGAGCGAACTTGCTAAAATTTCTGGACATCAATAGGACTTTCCTGGACAGCAAGTTGGTTATGGGGTGCGAGACAACCAATTTATGTTGCTGGAATTTCTGGACATCAACTTCAGGTTGAGCGTGTTTAACTTGGGAGGGAAATAAAAGTAGGAAGTAGAGGGAAGTTTTTTTTTTTTTTTGGGAGGGGGGGGGGGTTACTGGTGAGAGTGGTTGGGATTTATTTGAGTTGCCAAACATAGCCTTTCAAATAAAAGAAATAGATTTAAGATAATTTCCCCAAATTTGAAATTTAGTCGGAGAAATTGATTGGGGAATTAATGGTGAAGAACAGAAGGGGAAGGGGGAGGGGCCAGCCCCTTGATGGGGCTTTGATTGAGGAGTTAAATTGGCAAGGTCATGAGGGAGGAGAGAGAAGAGGGGGGAGACCCATAATAAGGAGGTGGGATTAATTAGAAGGCTTAAGGAGTTGCTAAATTTAGGAAAGAGGACCAATATTAACTACCACATTGCCGAGGTTAGCACTCTAGTTCAGGATACCCGCATCATCCAGCACATACTTAGAAATTCTATCTTTCCTAAAACTGGTGATCGAATCAACATTACTCATGTTCTTTCTCTTGCAACTTCATAATGGCTCAAATAGACTTTAATGCAGCTGATCTTTTAATTCGTTATCTTTTAAATCTGACCTGCATTAGAGATCCCAAACATAAGAAAATACCCAATCTGGCCTTAGGACACTTCATAGCTTTTGTCCTAGAATCCAAATACAACTTTCAATTTCCTACACAACCCGATAATTTCTCAGTCTTCTATTCTAATACTTCCTTCCATTTCATTCAAAGTGCCTTTCGCCTCTAGGCTCGCTATCGAGAAGCAGATGAACACAAGGAAGGTCCAACACCTATTCTTGCACCGGTTCCTATCTGCTAGCAATCCCAGATAGATCAGCTGGTTCAGAGGTCTGACCAGTGGGAGGCTAGGTTTGACTCCTACGTAGCTGCGCAGGAGTAGCAGCATGCCCAAGACTTAGCTCGTTTTGAAGCCTACGTAGCACAGCAGCATGACCAAAATATGGTCTGGTTTGGTGATCAGTTTGCTTCTCTTCACCGCCTCTTTCAGCCACCATCACCACCACCTCCTGATAAGGAGCTCTTTGGTTTCTAGTTTGTTTTTGTTTCTGTTGTTGTATGTTTTTGTGATGTGATTACTTTGTTCTGTTTAGTGTTTTCTTCTTCCTCCTTTTTGTGATGTCAAAAGGGGGAGTAGTGTGTTGTTAGTAAAGTTTGTTTTCTATTCAGTGTTTAGTTTGTTTCCCACTTAGTGTTCCTGTTTAGTGTTTACTGTTTTGCAGTTTCTTAAAAAAAAATCGCCACCCTTATTTTTTTCAAAGATTAACTTAGTAAGGGGGAGTGTAGGGATTAGAAAAATACTTTTCAAACTCTTAACAACAATGTTTGGCATCATTAAAAAGGAGAGATTGCTGCAAATCTGGGCTCAAGTATTGTGATCTTGATGATAACAAATATTATTGTTTTCTTATTATGCCATCTCTTGATAATTGAATTTATTTTCATATCTATTTTCTATGTGTGCTAACATTTCAGGTCCACAGGTCACTTGCAATGTTAATCAGCTCAAGACTGGGTAGACCACGGTTGAGTTAGTCCGTAATTTTAATTTCAAAGCTATTTTACCTTTCTTGAGTTAAAAATGTACTGTGGTGAATCCAAAAGCTAAGTAATCTTGCACACACACACACTCAAGGGAGTGAGTCGGAGAGTTAGAAATTTTTTTATTTTTTATTTTTTGAACTAATCGTATAATATAATTTATATTGTACTGGACGATCTATTTACCTAAAAACTTTAATTAGGGCATCTCTATTAATTAAGATTAATTAAACTAGTCGCCTTGAACGATTATTATCGTACATGACGATACAGTTTAATCAAGAAATCTACCGCAAATCACAATTTATGCATGATTTTATAATTTAAAAATTTTTCATATCGAACAAGATGATCAGCATCGTCATGGACGATCGTGACAATCATGCCTAAATTAATCCTCTGATTAGAAGAACAATTATGGTAAAATTGTTCGATCTGATCGTACATGACAATCGTCCTGAACGACAGAGAACATGCATGGGACAATAAGGGATTGTCGTCTGTCGTACGAGATGAAGACCATAGTTTTTCAACTAATCGTCCAGGACGATGAACCCTTTTCGTACTAAACGACAGAGAATTGCATGGGACGATAAGGGATCGCCGAGTATCATATAAAACGAAGTTCAATAGTTTTATACTAATCGTTCAGGACGGTATTTTAATCGTTCGGGATGATCAGTCTATTTCTCTTGAACTAATCGTATAGGGCAATCCAATTTGTACCGTCTTAATTGATGTTTTTGAACTAATCGTACTGGACGATAAGTGCCGCTAGATTGAAATTTAGAGCTTTTTGAAGGCTCACTATTTAAGCAATTGAATTTGTCTTTGAGAAAAATCTTTGTTGTTGAATTGTCTTGAGAACGAGCTTAGAGAGGGAAGAGAATGAGAGCTTTGGGAGAGAAGAGAGAAAGAGAGAGATCCTTGTGAGGGGAGTTGTGGAGGATTCATAAAGGTTGCTCCAAGCAAGGTTTCCACCATCTTCTTCAAGCTTCTTCCTTAGTTCCTTGGTGGCTTTGGGGAGACTTTCATCAGCATCTGATCCAGGTTCTCTGCATTCACCATGAGGGTGAAAAAGGATTTCAAGGTTCTCTGCCTACTTCAGGAGGGAGTAAAAGGATTCCAATGTTCTCTGCCTACTCAAGGAGGGAGTAAAAAGATTTAAGGTACTCTGCCTCATCGGGTCAGTGGAAAGATTTTGCAAGGGCTTTTACACCTTGCTGTGGGGGCAAAAAGAGAGACTACTTTTAGTGCAATACCTAGTAAGGAGATTTCCAGGGAGTGGATGTAGGTCAAGTTGACCGAACGACTATAATTTTGGTGTGTTCTTTCTATTTACTTTTCCGCATTTTTCTATGATTTGTTCTGTGTTTGAAATATCTAATTTTTGTTATTGTAAAATTAGTTTTGCTTCCTCATTGTGGGATAAAATTATTTGTTTTAAAATATCCAAAAGATTTTCTTTTTTTCTTAAGAAATTTTTAAAAATAACAAATTCAACCCCTCTTGGTTAGCCTCGGGTTAATTCATAAAGGTTTAACAACCCTCATGAACTTTCAATTATCCCTAGAAATGAGATCATTGTCTTTTACATCTTCATAAGGACCATCAATAGGATATTCCCCAGGTTCAATATAGCATTTAGGTGTTTTGAGAGAACAATCTCTTGGAGTAATAATGAGTGTGTATTCAGCTTGGCGATAAGACGTTGTATGACATAAATGGATGATGTTTTGACCCAAACATGTGAAAGTATAAGATGGGGACTCAGGAGTCGGCCTAGTCTGCAATAAGGTGGATGCGGATACATTGTTGATTAACCTTTCTCCAATTGTAGCTAATTTGCATCATTTGTCACCATAAATGAGATAGGTGTGAGAGATGGAGGCATTTTTAGTCATCCTCAACAAACAGTGAACTATTCACATTGTTCAACAAACTGGAGGCCATCATTCCTATAAATGGGATCATTTTCTTTTGCATCTTCACAAGTGTCATCAGTTGGATGATCCCCATGATAGATATGGCATTTAGATTCTTTGAGAGGGCAATGCCTCTTGGAGCAGCAATGCTTTTATTAGGCTCGATGAAGCTCCGAGTAAGCATTTTGTGCTCAAGTGCGTAATGTTAGCTGTGTTAAAAAAGTGAGTAATGTGAGGAGGATTTCCCAACATTGAATCATTTAGCATAGCTTTAAATTTATGATATTTTTCTATCTGGAGAACATGATGTACTCCATCCTCAATGGATTCATGCTTGCATGCTATACCCTCCATTTCAATATTTACACCATTTCAATATTTACACGTGTCGTTATAGCACTTGGATATAATGACCCATTCTAGTTTTTGGATATGCAATTTATTTTTGTTGTCGCATTTTGATGTCATTAATAATCACACTTAGTGCTATCCATGTGAAGGTGTATTAATGAAGTTGTTGACGAATATTCGAATCAACCCGACCCCGATCGAGCCCGACTAGTCTCGATCATGCTCGATCGACTCGATCGATCGACGTCGAGACAAAATCGACTCAAATTAAACTCCAATTTATTTAAATTAAATCAATTTAATTAAATTAAAATTAAATCAAATCAATTAAAACCCAATCGAGCCTCGTCGAGCCAAGTTCGACATATTTCGGCGCTAATTCGAGTTCAATTTCACAGAATTAACTCGATCAGACCCAAATCGATCCAAGTTGGGTTCAATTCGAAGTCGATTTCAGCCCCAATTGGCTGATTTGGGCTCAATCAACTCCCCAAATCATAATTTTGAACCTAGGGTTGAGATTTTCTCTCAAATCTCACCCAAATTTGGGTTCAATGTACTCAAGTACATTCTCCTCGTTTCAAGTAACGAGAGAGCCTCATAGGCTCATTTGGGCGGTCCCCTTGGTTTGTCCGTCCGAAGCCAGAGCGAAACAAGAGCGGGAGAGGGAGTGGGGAGCGGCATTGGCTCCCTGGTTTTCCTTTCGTGCTCGTCCCGACCCAGAGAGAGAACGAGCGAGAAAGAGAGGAGCGGGATTCAGCTCCCGCGTGTGTTCCGTCCCGAACAGAGGCTGCGACGGACAGCTCTCGCGCCCGAGCTCCCTTCCTCGCATGCGGAATACGTCCCCGACTCCGCCTGGACCCCTGGCCGAACCCTCCGAGAGCTCCATCCCTCTCATCTGCCGGAGCTTTTGAGATCTTAAGCTCCAGGAAGCCTCTACACTTTCCTTCCTCAAGTCCGGCGAGCTCGTAGTGGTCAAGAAAGCTATTGGAGGCTTCCAAACAACGAAGGAAGCCTTCTACTCTCTTCCTTCTTCGTCTACGGCGACCTCGAGACGAGTCGGAAGCTGTTGGAGACTTCCAAACAGCAAGGGAGGGCTTTTAAATCTTCCTAACAGCAAAAGGAAGGCTTCTCCTCCCTTCTCTTTCAACTCCGGCGACTTCTCGACGACGAAATCAGCTTCGGGAGACTATCGAACAGCAAAACTTGCTGTTTAGAGTGTGTAGACAGCAGCCAACAGCTTCCGGGAGCCTTAAACAGCGATTTGGAGCCTTCGAAGCGTCCCGGACAGCAACGGCGACGTCCGGAATACCTTGGACAGCGACTTTGGAGCTTGAATCGGAGCTTGGAGCGACTTTGGAGCTTGGAGCGGAGCTTGGACAGAAAATTGGAGCGCTTGGACAACCCGGGGAAGGTATACCACTAACACTTAGGCGAAACCTTAAGGCTCCCAAGGCCAATTGCAATGTGGTTGACGATCCAAAGCCTTAGGTCCTTAGAAACTTTAATTTTTGGTCTCCAAAAACCCATTCGTTGGCTGTCCACTTCGCAAAAATTATGGAAATTTGGTGATTTCCATTGGTTGACTCTTATGTGAGAGTCCGGAGAGGATTTTAACGCGTGTAGAGGTGTCGGGTTGTTATCCAACACCTCTCAAATGTATGTTATGCATCATATTGAGCTTAGCACCTTCGCCTACATTCAAACCTTAGGGCATGTTACTTGTTGTAGCTAAAACATAGTGGATAGCTCACATCTTTTCCCAAATCTCACATTGTGTACATGTACTTATACAACATTAGTGTCATGCGCGAAATAGACATATGATTTAGGAATTTTGTGGAGCTTGTGGGGTTGTCATAAGCCTTGCAACATATCCAAAATATTTGTGATGACTTATTGTAGGATCTAGTGTGAGTTCCAAAGATTCACTACGAAAATCCTAGAGCAAGTGTTTTTGATCAAACTCGCCTTTGGATGCGTTGTATGGTTTGTGATAGAAAAGTTGATGGCTAATCATTTTTGTTACGCAAATATTCCAAAGTTTGGAAACTCATTTTAATGTTTTTAATGGGTCAAATCATGCCAAAAGTGATTTGATCCCTTAAAGGCTTTAAGATACATGTTTCCCTACTAAATCATGATTCAAGCCATATGTTATTTATTCCTTGCTTAAAATTAGTGAATGTATTAACTTGCAAATTTTCATAAATGTGCTTACTTAATCCTAAGTGTTGGTGAGATTGATTTGGAGCATTTCATGGACCTCAAAGGCCCATGATCAATGCTCCATCATATTAAGGGGTTATTTAAGCTCATTTTTCCTAATTTGTAAGATAATATAACCAAATACAAGCTCTCAAATTTCCAAATCATATTAGGTACGATTTAGGGGAAACCTTCTTATAGAGCTTTGATAATATTATAGGTTGTCTTCCAAATTCAAATTGTAGGACCAATCTTTCTATCCAAATCATGCCAAAATTGATTTGGAAATCTTTTCATTGAGTTGGAAGCTCTCTAGTAGTCTTTCCTTTCTCATGTATGGAATTTTGGGGCATCTCAAAGTGTCAATTTTCCATTGCGTGAACAAATCTTAACCTAGGACCCCAAAAATCCTAGATTCAACTCTCTTTGCTTGTAGATACAAATTCTACAATCACTCACCTATCTCTCCCTCATGCATGGTAATTTGGAGCACCACAAAGCTCCATCTTTTCATTGCATGATCGTTCTCAACCTAGGATTCCAAAAGCCTAGGTTCCACTACATGTTTGTTCTTAGGTCCCTCTTAGATCTTGCCAAAATAGATCTTTAGGTTTCTCCTAGAAACTTTCGAGTCCCCAAAATCATATCAAATTTGATTTGGGAAAACCTTCTACGCATTAAGAAGTTAGCTTTCCCTCTTTCAAGCAAATCCAAAACATTTGTAGGAGAGTGGGAAGTTCTCTTCCTTATGACATGTCCCTCACACTTAATAGTTGGGACGTTCTCTAAGTCCCAATTATTATAGTACATGAATCAAGGTTTTAGGAAAACAAATCCTAAGCCTCTCTCCCTTTTTCATTTGCTAACAACACAAAGTTAGCAAATAAACATTTCTCCCTTCATAAATGATGATTTGGAATTCTCTAAAATTCCAACATGTCATTATATGAAAATATTATAGCTTAGAGCCAAAAATCTAAGTTCTCCATTTCTTTCGTTTTGAGACTAAGATCAATGAAAGAATTCCTTTTTAGGCTTAGGATTCTAAAATCTAGCCTATCTCATTTGCCTAACCTATATAGGTAGATGACCCCTTAATTTGTAGCCCAAAAACTACAAATTACATCTCTTATGCAATAATATTTGGAGCACCTCAAACTTCAAATATGTCATTGCACAAATTCTTTCTAACTTGGAACCAACTTCCAAGTTCTCCCTCCTAGTTTGTTGAAGCACCTAATCAACAAACAATTCACTCATGTGTTGTATTTAGAGACTATCCAAGGCTCTAAGTGCTCCTCCTACACATGAATCTTTGTAGTTTGGAACCAAACTCTAAACTATCAACCCTTGTGTTGGAACATAGAACCAACCCATCTTTTCTTTCCCTTCGTTTGTTAAGACATACAATTGACAAATGAATGTTCCACTCCTCCATGTATGATAATTTGAAGTCTCCAAAGGCTCCGATCAATTATCATTACATGATAGTCAAACTTTAGAAACAAATTCTAAGTAATCCTCCATTTGAATGTTGAAACAAAATCAACAATCCTTCTCTCTCATACATGATTATTTGGGACATCTCAAGGCTCCAAATGTATCATTGTATGAATCATCTAGACTTTAGGACCAAATCCTAAGGCGTTTCTTCATTTGTTGAGTCATAGAATTAACAAATGAGCATCTATCCCTTTTCACTTGGTTCCAACCAAGTGAATGACCTTCCCCTTGAGTATCAAGTACTCAAAGAGCATTCATGAATTTTTGTAACTCTCTAAGTTACATTTTCTTCCTTCAACCCCTAAGTTGTAGGAAATCTATCAAACCCTTTATTTATTGGAACACAAACCAATAAGTAATTCCTTAAACATAGGACTCAAATCCTAGTCTTCATCATTTGCTTAGTTACTAATTAAGCAAATGAATACCCCTCCTTGGACACCAAATGTCCAAGGAATCCCTTTCAACATGCAATCCAAATGTTGCTTGTTGCTTCTTTCTTCTATAACCCAAACGCTATAGGAAGACCCTCTCATTCTCCTAAAGCACAAAATTGGGAGAATGTGCACTTCTCTTTGAACACCAAATGTTCAAAGAATGTTTTAGAAGCTTGCAACCCAAAGTTGCATCTTCTCTTCTTCTTTCTACAACTCAAAAGTTGTATGAAAATCTCACCCAAATCTCCTATTTGTTGAATCAAAATCAACAAGTAATTCAATCCAAAATTATTTGTTTGTTGAACCAAATTTAACAAATAATTCCATACCAAGCAAAGGAATCAACTCCTAGCTTTCTTTCATTCTCCTAACGTAAATTGGGGGAATGAGTTCCTCTCTTTGGACACCCAAAGTTCGAAGAATCCTTGATGTGTAAGCCCAAATCTACACATCATCTTCTTATGTTTGCTTAATCCAAACTTAGCAAACTAAATACCCATCATTGAACATAAGAGTTAAATGATGATTTCTCTTGATTTATAACCCCAAAGTCATAAATCTTTCCCACCTATTGAGCTAAAATCAATAAGTGACTCAACTTTGTTTGTTTAATCCAAATTAAGCAAATGAAATCCACCTCCTTGAATACACAAAATTCAAGGAGACACTCTTTTGATTCGTAGCCCAAAGCTACTAATCTCCCTCACTCCCATAGGTTCTAAAAGCCTTAGAAAATGTCATACCTTAGCCCAAAAGCTATAGGTCCTTTCTCCTCCAACTCCAAAGTTGTAGGAGATCTCTTCTCTCTTTAACTCCAAAAGTTAGAGAGAGTTCCCCTACATTTAGCCTAAAAGCTAAATGTTGGATTCCTACCTTTCTTTTCTTAGCTCCAAAAGCTAAGGAAAATTCCTCAACAAGTGGCACCAAAAGCCACATGTTGGATGCTCCTTTCTTAGACCCAAACTCTAGAAGGACTTTTAGTGTGACATACCACACAAGCCTCACACACTTAGGTGCACAGCCCCTTAGGCATGCTAGGATTAGGATTTTTTTCTTTGTGTGCGCATGTGATTGATGTTGTGGATTGATTGCCCTTGGATTGTCTGCGTGTGGGCACTTGCCCTTAAGTGGTTAGTATAAAAATATAAATGCTTTTCTGTGCAGGTGGCCATATCTAAAAAGGGGGTGCTCATAAATAATAATAAAATGCTTACATGACAGGTATCGCTTAAAACCCCCCAAAGATGTGGCCAATAGGGTAGAAGCAGGGGTCCTAGCACTTAGCGCTCTAAGTGTTAGGCCAATTTTGAAATGATTACATGCTTATTATATAAATTGCCTCCTAACTCTGTTTTGCATATTTGAGTCTTTTTTTTATTATGTATTTGGTAGAAATAGGATGTAAAACTTGTGGGGTTTGGATCAGAAAGCAAGGAAGATCAAGGAAGAAAGTATCATTTTGGAGATGAAGCTCAAAGACCTCCTTGAAGGTTAAAGCTTGAAGATCCCCACAAGTAGAGTCTGTAATTAATTCAACTGGGTTGTATAATGGCAGGCAACTCAGCTGCCAAATTTGGTTGTAATAAATTGGACTTTATCTACATTTCTGCATTTTGTTTATAAATAAAAGCATGTGTTGAAGTGTTTACTGGGTGCGCATTAGAAATGCATGTCTTTCCTAAGTTTCTTCTCTTGTTTTTGTGGGTGTGGCCTGGACTTGATCACGTTAGGCTCTTAGGATAAAAACTAAGTTTTCTACCCCTTAACATGTAAGCAATCTAAAAATAAAATCAAATTAGGCTCCATGTCTTTTAAGTAAGAAAAATTGCATGGCTCCTTTCAAGGAGCCAAGTTTTCAAAATTGAAATCAATCATGCATAGCCCAAACATGTCACATGTAGAATGCCTCAACTTAAGGATTAGATAACAAAAGTCTTTTCTTTATGAGTCAGCATATGCATACCCACATAATAAGGCATCTTGGCCTCAAAGCCAAGCTATAAGACCTACCTTCTAAACAAAAACAACCCTACCACTCTACATTTGCATTGAGACTGAATAACATGATTTTAAAAGCGATTAGGAGGGTTAGCTGGTAGTCCCTTCCAGGCGGGACAATAAATCCAGAGGTCGGGCGGGTTATGCCTCTTGTGAGGTGTAGCTTGTAAGTCCCTCTTTGCACTCGTTAGATCTAGGTTCGAGGTACTACCTATCGGTAGTCCTCACCTTAGTCTTAGGGTCTGAGGCACGGGTTGATTCCAAATCACCCTATAAGCCCTCAACTTTCGGGCAATTCCTCCAACAAGTGTTGTTGGGATGTAAGCCCCAATCTTCTAATAAAATACCAACTTAAACCAAAATTAGGTTGCTAACATGTAAAGCCCAACATAGGATAGTTTGGGCACCTCTGAGTTTTATCTCAGAATCAAGTGCCCCTACTTCAACTCCTTTGGCTTTCTTTCCCAAAAATCTCAATCTAAGTTGATCCACTTCTTGAAATTCCTAAAGGACCAAAACCTTTAAGCAAGACTTTCATGGATTTTAAAATAAAAATCAAGCTTTAGCCAACATTTAAATGACTTCAAAATGAAGAAAACCACTAGTTTAATCAAAAGTGTTCCCAAATCAAACTTGGGATGTAATTAACCATAGGGGCTTGCCCCTATGGGATGTCTGTACCCCAGAAATAAATAAACCCCACTCAACCAAACATTGAGTGGGGGAATCTCTGTTAAATAATTGTAAATTTTATGATTGAGTCCATAAGGAAATGATATTTTTACCCTTCGGGGTGATATATCATGTTCTTATGCCGTACTCGATGATAAAATATGCAATCCGTTTGAGGATACAAAAATTCTCCAACAGAAGTGTATGTCAACAATGATCATGAATGCACTTAGGGAAGTCATCATAAACCAGATGGTAAGGTTGAGAGTATTTGAGTATTGTTTGCTGAAATGCTTATTAAATAATTCAATAGGTGGTAGTCTAGTTGAAGGCTGGTGTATAGCATGTTAATTTCTAGGAATAGGAAGGGTAACATAACTTTTTTAGAAAAGTAGGAATCTTGTGATGCGCTTTCAATTAGATATTTAGTGTAAAAATGATACCATTTAAATTCTGGCTAATTCATGATGGCATTAAATCTTTTGTCTATGGTATCACGTTTTAAATTACATTTCTCAAATTTTTTTTTTTGTCAAAATCATTAATCATACATGATAAATCATTAATTTCTTCTTTTAATTATATCATTGAAAGAGCCATGATCCCCCTTTGCTGTCCAGAAGCTCCCGTAACCCATAGTTTGTTGTCCACTCATGTATGGCTGATCTGAAACACGATCTTGGCTTCGCTTTTGACATTCAAGGATTAATCAACATTCTCCGATCTCCGTTCTTCGACATAGATCTTGAGAACGACCACTCCGTCGAAGAATACGTGGAATGAATCCTCTTCTCCCTTGCAACCGTTATTGATCGACGACAATCTCCCGTTTAGTGATAACTCTCTTCCGAATTCTGACGAAGGTGAACTCTCTCCCGAATCTTATTTCTTGGAAGTATTCCTCAATTGTGACATCATAAAGATTATGCAAGCTTGATCCGCCTAACCAATTATTAAGAGCATGAGTGAAGGATCATAATAGTGACTAGTCTAAATGTTAATTTAGGGATTTCCTGTGAAAATCTCCAAATAATGCAAAGCTTGATTTGAATTGGTTATTTTGTGCTCCTAACAATTATCGTGTAACCAATTGCCTAATATAATCGTCTTCTTATTGTTTTCAATCTTTTATTTAAAATCGCTAGAAGTTGAATAATTGTTCTTACTCTTCATCAAGTGTGTAATTTCCTAGTTAAACATCAACCTACGCATATAGTTCTACATCAGTAAGTTTAAAGAGTTTAATGAGAAATGTGAGGTATAGTTGAAAATATTCGTGATAAAAACAGTGTTCCAAGTACAAATTTTTAGGAGTTGAAAGAAATTAATTTGAAATGCAATTATTGGGATTAAGTAAGAAGAAATCTTACAAAGATTAAGGCTTCGTTTGGGACGGCTTTCTTACTGCTTAAAGCAGCTTTCTAGTTAAAAAATTTAAATTTTTGTACTAAAAAGCCACTTTAAGAAGCAGGAAGAAAGTTGTCACAAACGTAGCTTAAATGACATTTATCATAAAAACGCTACACATGTTACCAAAGTACTCTAAGAACAACAGCAACAATAACAACAATATCAAGCCTTGATCCCTACGTGGGGTCGGCTATATGAATCCTTTTTTTCACCATTGTGTCATATTAAGAGTCAAATTCTCATTTAAATCTAATAAAGAAATGTCATTTCTAATATTTTCTAACCAAGTCTTTTTATGTCTACCTATACATTTTTTATCATAAATCAAATCTAATACATCTACTCTACTAACCAGGTCATCGGAAGATCGTCGTTTTATGTGAGCAAACCATCTAGGCGACTCTCTCTAATCTTATGTTCCACTGGAGCTACTCCAAACTTTTTATGTATATGCTCATTTCGTATCCTGTCTCTAAGAGTAAAGCCACTCATCCACCTGAGCATCCTCATCTCTGCAACACTTAACTTAATATTATGCTTCTCTTTAAATGACCAACATTCTACACTATAACGCATTGCAGGTATAACCACCGTCTTATAGATTTTTCCTTTAACTTTGAGGGGGACTTTTCTATCACAAAACAAGCTTGATGCATTCCTCCACTTCAACCATCCAACTTGAATTTTACTATTAATATCCACAACTATTTCACCATCACTCTGAACAATAGACTCAAGAATATCATTATCAAAAAACATACACCAGGGTACAACCTCTTGCAAATGTCTAGTGAGAATATCTATGAATAAAGCAAAAAAGTTATGAACTTAATGTTGATCCTTAAAAAAAAAATTAAAAAAAAAAATGTTGATCCTTGATGTAATCCAACAAAAATAAAAAATACTTGGTCAAACCACCTTATGTTTGAACAAAAGTAACAGCACCTGCATATATATCCTTAACAACTTGAATATAAGCATTATAAGCCTACTTCTTTTTTAGAACTCTTCATAGCACTTCTCTTGGAACTTTATCACATGCTTTCTTTAAATCAATAAATATCATATGAAGATCCTTCTTAATTCTCTCTATACTTCTCCATCAAACTTCTCAATAAATGTTCAACTTCCATAGTACACCTACCCGGCATAAATCCAAATTGATTTTGAGAAACATTAGTATCACCGTAACCTATACTCCATAACTCTTTCCCATAGTTTTTAAGTATGACACATTAACTTAATTCCTATATAATTCGTACAATCTTGTGCGTCACCTTTGTTTTAGAAAATAAGAATCAACACAATCATTCTCTACTCCTCTGGCATCTTTTTTAGTTTTCAAAATAATATTTAAAAGTTTAGAAAGCCAACAAAATTCCTTCATCTCCTAAGCATTTCTACACCTCTAATGGAATACATTCGGTCCAACAACTTTTCCCCACTTCATTTTCTTTAAAGTTTAGTAAGCCAAGAAATTTTTTCATCCCCTAAGCATTTCCACACCACTAATGAAATACATTCGGTCCAACAACTTTTTCCCACTTCATTTTCTTTGAAGCCTTTCTAATTTTAATTTTACTAATATACTGATAAAAACAAAAATCATTATTTTCATTTATGGAGCTAAGGTCATTAAAGTCAATCGTATTCTCACAATTTTCATTGAATAGTTCAGTAAAATATCTCATCCACCATTATTGAATTTCCTTTACTAATAAAAGCACTTTTTGATCTTCATCATTAATGTACTTCACTTGAACTAAATTCTTATTACTCTTATCTCTCTGTTTGGCTAACTTATTGATGCGAGCAAAGTAGAGAGAAAAGACAAATTGGAGAACACCTGGACAAATTTAAACAAAACTCGATTCACTATAGCTTGCAAACAACCAAACAAACAATCGGAGAAATAAAAGTAAAATCAAACGAAACAAAATAATAACATAAAAAATGCTATCCTCAGAACCGTCTAGCGGTTTCCTCACATGCAACGAGAGAAGGAAAATATATAAAATTATGCTTAGGCTTGCAAACCGAGGGTCCACCACTGCAAAAGATTCCAATGTCCTACCAACCTCCTTCGGCAAATGTCTCCAAATTTCAGCCAACAAACAACTTCCAGAGCTCAAGAAGAAGGATACATGTGAAGTGAAACTTGCGTAGAGAAGAAGAGGTTAGAAGCCAAGACGAAATAGAGAGGAGGAAAGGGGGTGGAACAAGCTCTCAAACTTTTCCAAGAGAAAAAACCCTCAGGTTTTTGTAGAGATTTTACTCAGAATTCCAAGAGAAAAAACTCTCAATTCTTCCATTTTGCCAAGAATCTCATGTGTTCGCTATGCCGAATTTTAGTAACCTTGACATCAATAACATCTTCAACCTGTTCATCATAACTTAAAATAGAATGGAGAGTGATAAAGTTTCAATTTCCACATGATCTTCAGAATATCCTTCATATAAAGAAAGGTCAAAAATATTAAACACAGAAGAAGTGCCAACAGTAGGAAGATCCAAGAGATAAGAATTTGAGCACAATTTTTTTAGAACACGAAAAGCCCCAAATTTCTTCCTGCTTAATTTTCCAAAAGTACCAACAGGAAATCGTTGGCAACGAAAGTAAGCCATAACCAAATCTCCTTCTTTGAAATAAACTTCCCTACGATGTTTGTCAGCATCAGTTTTGTACTTAACATTAGCCATTCAGAGTTTTTCAATGACTTGCTGTTGGACAGTTTTGATACGGTCAAAGGTTTCAAAAGCTTCAGCACTAATTTTATTTGGCAAAGGCAAACAATTTCTATCTAAAATGTGAGGTATAGGCTAACCATAAATGATTTCAAATGAAATTTTACCAGTGGAGCGATTAACAAAATTATTATAAGCAAATTCAGCTTGGGGCAAAATCAAATCCCATTGGGATGATTTCTCACCTGCTAGGCATCTCAATAAGTGTCCTAAACTTCGATTGACAACTTCCATTTGCCTGTCAGTTTATGGATGATATGCACTGCTAAATTGAAGAGTAGTTCCTAATTTTGTCCAAAATGTTCTAAAAAAATGACTCAAAAATCTAGTATCTCTATCAAAAGTAAAAGTGCGAGGAATACCATGAAGAAGAATAATTTCTTTAAAGAACAAATCAGCAATATATGAGGTATCAGAAGTTTTCTTGCAAGGAATAAAATGTGCCATTTTGCTAAAGCGATCCACCACCACAAAAATAAAATCAAACTTTCAAGCAGTAACAGGCAAACCCAAAACAAAATCCATAAAGATATCCTCATAAGATTTATTTGGAATAGGAAGAGGAGTATACAAACCAGTATTTTGAGAAGTTCCTTTAAAAGCCTGACAAATTTTGCATTGTTTCACTAGCTTAGCAATTTGTTTTCTCATATGAGGCCAGAAATATTTTTCCTCTACCAAAGCAACAGTTTTTCCCTGCCCAAAATGTCCACTCAATCCCCCACTATGAAGTTCATGCACAAGTTGTTCTCTTAAAGAATTTTTTGTTATGCAAAGTCTAGATCCTTTAAACAAAAACTCTTGATGAATAACAAACTGAGCAGTAGGATCAGTTCTAGAAACAAGACAGGAATCCCAAATATTCTTAAAATAAAAATCACTTGCTTAAGTTGATGAGGGCATCAGATTTCGACATGTGTACCATCGCCGGGGACGACGATCGACGGCCCTGATTCAGAGCCTTTATCTGTGATGCTTTAGTTCTTTTCTTCATTAGTTTATTTCATTTTTCCGTTTGTACTTCTATGAGGAATGTAGCACTTATTGTAGCCCAAGGGCATTTTCGACTTTATGCTTTTATTTTTCTGTCAGCCTATATATAAGGCTTGTATCATTGTATTTGGATTATTGATGATGAATGAATGAAAATTTCTACTTTTGATCTCTTTGTGAGTTCTTATTTTCAAGGATCTCTTAGTGAGTTCTTTTCATGAGATCTCTTTGTGAGTTCTCCGGGTATTAGTTTTCCTCGATCTACATCTCATCCACGAGCACGCCATCCACACTTCAATTGGAGTGAAGTCGAACCACTAGCCTTGCAGTTGCCGCCGCCCAGCAGGGTTTTGCTCAAAGCCGCCGGCCACTTTGGCTGAAATCTCCCGCCGACCAGCCTTCCCAGGTTCTTGGCCACGGGTCCAACCCCTCTCGTGCAGCCTTCTTCCCTCCCTCCACCGCTCCTCAACCCCAGCACACAGCCACCCGTGAAATCCCCTTTCTTTTTCTCCAGACTACCGAAATTTTCCCTGCAGCTTTGCTGCCGTTACATGCTGTTTGGCCCAAGCCGTGGATATCAAGTCTTTAATGCTTGATTAATTATTCTTTCAATCAGCCATTACAGCACTTAACTCTAGCATATATTTGTAAATTGAAATTCCACTGTTTTCTTTGAGGCGTGATCACTTACCTAAAATAAAGCCTTGATTTCAGCCATTGTCATTATGGAATTTCACAACCAAATTGAAATTCAAACGGTGGCTTAATACGGGTGCTCATAAAAGGAAGTTTCCTTTTATTGGAGGCTGAATTTCCTGCAGATTATAACTTAAATCTGCTACTTAAATCTGTTGGGGCACACTTAATTAACCCCTCTAATTAATCTTGTCACCGCCCCACCCTTTCCCTTTTGGAATTAATTTGAATTCTCAAATTTATTCCCTCTTATTCACCCAGTAGCTGAAATAATTTCAGATTTCCTGCAATAATCTGAATTGACCTCCTAGCCACTCCACCATAACCGTCCCCCCCCCCAAGTTCTACCGCCGGCTCCCCTCTCCCTTGTCCAAGCCGCCGCCCCACCTGCCCTCCTTGGGAGATTTTTCTTGCGGCGACCATCCGGCTCCACTCCAAGGATGCATGGACGAACCCGAGTGGAACTACGGGTTTGAATACGACGACCGCGGACGAGTGAACATCCTCCGATCTCCTTTCTTTGATGTCGGATTTGACTTCGACGACACCGTCGAGGAGTATTTGGCCAGGATCGTACCCACTTTGATAGAGACCATCGACGATCATTTTTCAGTTTACACTTGGATCGTCGAAGACCGTCGTCTTCCACCACCTCCACGACCCGCGCCGACCTCTTCCTCCCTACGGATCTACGGCACCCTCGCCCTAGGAGTGATCTCATCCATCGTGTGGTTCTTCTTCTCCCAACAAGCCTAGGAGTAGGTAAATGAGAGCGGCCTCAAGGTGAGACAATCGCTTTGTTAACCCTGGGATTCTAGTTGGTTTCTTCATTTGCTTTACGTTTATTAAAGTTGTTATTTTCTTGGTCTTGCTAATTTAGGTGTAAGTGCTTGCCTAACCATAGTTAACAACTAAGATTTCCGAAAAGCTTGAATTGAGAACAAGATTGAATTTGCAATGTCATTACTTGAATAATATTTTGATAAATCTCTAAATTCAAATCCTGGATTTACATCATAAGTACTTTTCAAAAAATCAAAAGAAGTGATAGTTTGGTAAACAGTTAACAACAAATGAGATCTCCGGCTTAAAGCATCAGCAACTTTATTTAAAACACCAATTTTATGTTTGATATGAAAAGTATACTCTTGTAAAAAAGAAACCCACTTAGCATGCCTTTTATTCAAATTTTTTTGAGAGCCCAGAAAATGAACTGCTTCATGATCAGTATTTAAGACAAATTTCCGTTGAATCAAATAACATCTCCAAAATTTCAAAGCTTGAACAATAGCATAAAACTCCAAGTCGTAAGTAGAATATTTGGATCGAGCATCATTCAGTTTTTCACTAAAGTAAGCAATAGATTTTTCCTCTTGACTAAGTACAGCACCAATACCAACATGAGAACCATCGAAATCAACCTAAAAAATGTTTTCAAAATTTGACAAGCTAAGAATGGGAGCCTGACTCATTTTTTCTTAATGATTTCAAAAGTTTGTTCAGCTTGAGGTGTCCACCTAAATATCCTCTTTTTCAAACAATCAGTAATATGAGCAATCAGAGAACTGAAGTTCTTAATAAACCTTCGATAAAAAGAAGCCAAATCATGAAATACTCTCACCTCACTTATGTTTTTAGGAGTGGGTCAACTTTAAATTGCCTCAATTTTTATCAGATCAACTTTTATCCCCTCAGCAGAAACAAAAAAACCCAGAAAAGTTAAGCTCGAAGTCATAAAAGAACATTTTTTAAGATTGATGTACAGCTTTTGTTCCCTTAGAGTTTGCAACACTTGTCTCACATGATTAAAGTGCTCAGAAGGATGAATATTATAAATCAAAATGTCGTCGAAATAAACCACAACAAACTTTCCAATAAAAGATCTGAAAACAAGGTTCATAGTTCTCATAAAAGTGCTCGGAGCATTTGAAAGCCCAAAAGGCGTCACAAGCCATTCATACAAACCTTCTTTAATTTTAAAAATAGTTTTCCATTCATCCCCAAGTCTTATTCTTATTTGATGATACACACTTCTAAAATCAATTTTAAAAAAGATTTTTGCACCGCTTAGCATATCTAGCATGTCATCCAGCCAAGGAATAGAAAATCGATATTTAATAGTGATTTTATTTATTGCTTTACTATCCACACACATTCTCCACATTCCATCTTTTTTTAGAGTTAATAAAACAGGCACAACACAAGGACTTAAACTTTCTTTAATCAAACCCTTTTCTAACAAATCAGTCACTTGTTTAAAAAGTTCAGCATGCTCAGTTGGACTCATCCTGTAATGAGGAAGGTTTGACAAAGTGGCTCCAGGTATTAAATCAATATGATATTGAATATCTTTCATCGGTGGCAAACCTACAGGCAGTTTCTTAGGTGATATGTCAGAAAATTCATCGATTAAAGGCCGAATTTCTTTAGGAATTTGAAAAATATAATCAGTTTCTTTTCCCAAAACCAAGTAAACTAGTTCAGAGTGTTTCAAATCATTCGCATTCAAAAGCAGTTTATGAGTGTTTATTTTGACAACTTTGTTATTTTTAGCAGGTGAATCAGGCACATGTTTTTGAGGATAGAGATTGAATTCCTTATTATTTTGAATCAAAGGGTAAGTATTCTTTTCTCCGTTGTGAATGATTTTTTTATCAAATTGCCAAGGTCGACCCAACAGAATGTGACAGACTTCAAGAGGCACGACATCACAAGTAAATTGATCCTTAAAAGACCCCCCCCCCCAATTGTCAAGTTGACGACACATTGTTTTGTGAATGGAACCTCACCTCCCTCCTTAAACCAAGAGATTTTATAAGATTTGGCAAGTGGTTTGGACTTTAGTTTGAGTTTATCAACCATAAATTGTGACACAAAATTCTCATAACTTCCACTATATATCATAAGAGTGCAGATTTTTCCCTCAACCGTGCAAGTTGTTTTGAAAATGTTTCTCCTAAACCACCTATCCCTATTGTCAATTTTTGTTGTTAAGACTTGTCGTATTACCAAAAGCTCTTCACATTCATCTCCCTCAACATCTACTTTCTCTAATTCAAAGTCATTTTCAGTTTCAGATTCATTTTCTTCTTCTTCCTCTATTTCTTCATCGTTTTCAATGAAATTGTTTCTTGGTGGATTGTTTTTTCTACATGCCATAGAAAGATGACCATAAAGCCAACATTTGTAGCATGGCCCAATTAATCTAGGTTGTTCAGATGGTTTAGATTCAATAATTCATTTTCCTTTATCCGCATTTTGATTCTCAAAAGACTTAACTTTAGTACTCGATATTCCCACAGAAGTTTGAGATTGAATTTTAATCCCGCCAATTGGCCGTCGATTATAAGTTTCTGTTATCTTGTTGTGACCTCTTTCCCTTTGATGTTGCTTTTCAAGTTTTAATGTCATACGATATGCTTCGTCAACTTTTATTACATTATGCAAATTCAATTGATCATGAATTGTCCACTTAAGACCGTTAATATACCTTGAAACAGTTTTTTCTTCAGACTCATCTAAATCATTTCTTGATTGAAGTTTGTAAAACAGTTCAGCGTATTCTTCCACAGATTGAGTTCCTTGTCGCAAATTATTAAATTCTTGAAATAGTATTCGTGCGTGATCAGACGGTAAGAATTTTCCCCTCATTTTTTCTTTCATTCGTTCCCAGTTTTGTATCTTTTCTTTTCCTCGCCTAAGTCTACTGTTTTGTAAGTTTTGTCATCACGTAAGAGCATGACCATTGAGTTTTAAACTTGCAAATTTTACCTTTCTGTTTTCAGGAATTTATTTCCAAACGAAGAATTGATCCATTTTTTCAAGCCATTCGAGAAATAGATCAGATTGTAATTTCCCTTCAAAGCTGTGAACATCAATTTTAATCCCAAAATCTCAATTCCATTGTCGCCTATTATGATTCCTAGGGGCTTCTACTTCGCTTTTAGACATTTGGACATTATATTGATTAACATTCAAATTAGTAAGTGTTTGAGCCATTTCATTCATCTGATTTTGCAAGTATGTTAATTGTTGCATCATGTTTTGTCAATCCCCCAGATTATTAGCTATCTTAATGTTTCAAAAGAAAGAAGACTCACAGCCCAAGGATATGCTAACTTGCTCTGATACCAAGCCTGATGCGAGCAAACTAGAGAGAAAAGATAAATTGGAGAACACCCGGACAAATTAAAACTAAACTCGATTCACTATAGCTTGCAAACAACCAAACAAACAATCGGAGAAACAAAATAATAACATAAAAACATTATCCTCAGAACAACTGTCTAACGGTTTCCTCGTGTGACATGTCATTACAAGATATGTTTGATTTTATTTTGGAATGAAGATGTTTAATCTTTATTCATGGGTGATTTCTCTATAAGTTATTTGTGAATTAAAGGTTTTATTTGATTTTTAGAGGTTTCATATTTAAAATGGTTATGAAGAAACTATTGCTTGCTTTTACTTATGAGTCTTAAGAAACAATGATGCAATCATTTCACCTTTTAGGGTGGAATGATTGTTTGTTGAATCAAAGGGTGGAATTTTGGATAAAGCAAAGGTAGGAATTCATTCATCCAAAGAAGATGATGTGCAAGTTTGATAAAGCAAACATGAGAAGATGATGTGCAAGTTTGATTACAAATCATGAGGAATTCTTTGGACCTTAGGGTGACCAAAGGTAGGAATTCATTCATCCAATTTGGGTTGAAATAATAAAATGGAAGATAAGAATCTTTATTGGTTTTGGCCCAACAAATAAATGAATTAGGATGAAACTATTTATTAATTTTGGTTTAACAAATAGGATTTACTTAACATGGGTTAAATAAATACAAGAATCTCCCACAACTTTTGAGTAACAAAAGAATGAAAGAAGTGTGCAACTTGTAGGCTACAAGTTGGAGAAGTTCCTTTGAATATTTGGTGTTCAAAGAGGGAAGGTTCATTCCTCTAACTTGGGTCGAAGGGATGAAAGAGAAGAAAATGCAACTTCGGAGTTGAAAATTCTTGAAAGTTCTTTGAACAATTGATATTCAAAGAAAGATGTACACTCATCAAATTTAGATTAGAAGAATGAGAAGATCTTCTTACAACATTTGAGTTATGAAAAGAAATGAAGGAATATGCAACTTATGGGTTGTATGTGGGAGGATAAATCAATGAATCTTGTGTTCAGATACATGATCATTTACCAAATTTATGTTAGGTAAATGGGAGAATAGATGAAGGAAAGAGAGAGGGGCAATGTGCAATTTATGAATTGCAATTTGAGGACACCCCTTGAACGCTTGGTGTTCAAAGAGAGAAATAACCACTTGTTTAATTTAGGCTAAGCAAATGGAGGAATTTTCTACAATCTTCGAGTTGTAGAAGGATGGATTTCTCCACAATTTTGATTTGAGGAAAAGAAGGAGAAGAATATGCAGCTTAGAAGTTGCAAATTCAAGGAAGATTTTGAATTTTTAGATGTTCAAGGAAAGATGCGCTCATGAACATGAGAAAAGAAAGAGGGTTGTTTATTGATTTTGTATTTCAACAAACAAGGGATGCAGTGAAACTAGGATTTTGATCCTAAGGTCACAAGATTCATGCAATATAATATTTGGAGTTTGAAGAAACTCCAAGTATAATGCATGAAGAGGATATGCATGAGAAAGATAACTCCCTATTCCTCTACGAATGTTTGGATACGTTGGAAAGAGGGAATAGCTCATTTGAAAGCTTCTAAATGAGTTCCAAAGATAAATTTTGGTGT